>JAESUZ010004147.1:1200000-1655157 GCA_017311185.1 Proteles cristata cristata | reverse complement strand
AGTGAGGGAAAAAGCAGAAATTACTTCTGTTTCCAAAACAGAAAATCATTTGGATGACCAAAAGGGAAGCAAAGAGTTTCACAGGCAGGAGAGACCCTCTTCATAATACGATGTAATATAAAAACGCATGAATGGGATTTAAGGGCAGGTGGACTTGAGTGATGACCCTGGCCATCTCTTCTCATTATTGTTAAGTCTTGTCTTCTCAGGCTGCCTTAATAGAAACTTTGGTGCTTTTACTAGTGTCTGGGCTCTTGAACATGGCAGAGGCCACATGCTCTCCTTATACCCATTCATTCATTAATTCACGTAACTATGTTTTGAGGGTCCACATTCCGTGTGACAGGTTCTGTTGCAGATGCAGAAAACAAAGCAGGCATGATCTCTGCCTTCAAGACTGGGTGATGCACGGTACTACGGGGGAAGGCTAAGGGCTGTGGAAAATGCCAGGGAGGGCCACTCAAGCCCACAACTGGTGGAGGTGCAGTGTCTGCAAACACTTCCTGGGAGAAGAATTATCAGAATTGAGACCAGAGGTTTAGACCTGCTTCTGGTAAGTGTTGAATAATAACAGTTTCTGTACTTAGTCAATGGTCCCAGCGAGGAAGGGGAGAACTGGGAACTGAACTTGGCAAACTGAGTCATCAGAGATGCTACTGCATGTTTCTGCTCGCCTGTGAGCCTTGGGAAAGACCTTTGGAATGCAGCTTTGGGAAGAAGCACTGAAGCACCATTTGCAAAGGGAGATGGAGCAAACAGGAAGGAAACCCAACCCCAGGGACGGATCTAAGGGCATAAAGAAAGTTGGAAGAAACACCGGGCTACAAAGGGTGGCCTATTAGCCACAAAGGATGGCTGATTCTCCTCCCAGCCTCTACCTTTGTCTTCTGTATGGGACACAAGATGTGTGGCAAATATGGAAGATACTCATGTATTTTCTTTGTGTAGCAGCAGAAATAATAAGCATCAGTAATTGTTTCTTCCACAGCTGGATGCAGCCACTGTGATACACGGAGGGACGTATCCCTCATGTTTCAGGGTGTGGCTCTGAAGGCTGTAGCTTCTCCTGTGTGTGTGGGTCACCATAGCCATGTCGCCTTCCTATGCCGTCTGTGGGGAGACAGACAGCTCATGCATGCCGGCTGGTCGGTCAAGTGTCCCAGGCATGCGGCCACTGCTCAGAGAAGTCAGTGTCTCCTTTGGAGGCTTTTGCCTCAGGTGACATGAGAAACCCTGACAGTTTGGTCAGGAGAAGAAGCCAGAGGAGTTATGGAAAGGCACTGTGTTAACTCCAATTGGCTTGTGTCGAGGACATCAGTTCCCTTAATACCATCAGTTCCTGTGGTGGAGAGAACCCTGGATATGCCATCAACGGGAATCATGTGACTCGGGTGGCTCCGATGAGGAAGGATGGCCAGACAATGTGGCAAGGCTGCTGCCAACCTTCAGAAAGTTCTAGGGACAGAAAGGACAGCTGAGAAAGACGAGCACAGGTTAGAAGCCACATGAGCCCGATGGTTACTCCTAGACCTCCACTTATGGACTGTGCAGGCTCGAGCCATTTATACAGTCTCTCTGTGCTCAAAATAAAGCACCCTTCTCAGGGCTGCTGGGAAAATTAAGCAAGATGATGTATGTAAAGTGCCTCACTCCATACGATGCTGGCACATAGCAGGTGCTCCATCATCAATCATAATACGACTAACTTGAGGGGGTTTTTCCCCTGAAGTTATATTTATACACTGCCTTTTTGGGAGTTTTTAAAAAGTTGATAATTGTTTGACTGTTGTATGCATACGTGTGTGGCTATGAGTCTGGGTTTTGTTTTGGGGAGAGGGACTTTCTTGCCTTCTAGAATCAGCCTTATTCCTGGGGAAAGATTGCTTTAAGAATTCAGGCTCTTAGAAGGCCGCCTGGGTAGCTCCTTTGGTTAAGTGGCCGGACAACTTGATTTCAGCTCAGGTCCTGATCTCAAGGTTTGTGAGTTTGAGCCTGGCATCAGGCTCTGTGCTGACAGTGTGGAGCCTGCTTGTGATTCTTGCTATGCCCCTCCCCGACTTGCATGTGCCTCCTCTCTCCTTCTCTCTCAAAATAAATAAACATTTTAAAAAACCACAAACAACCTCAAGTTCTTAGAAACATCACCTTTCCCCTCGCCTGATAAAGCAGGAAAACAATGGGAGAATTTGACAGGCACATATGGTTCAGTTTTCACTAAGCGAGTTTCCCTTGATCTCCCTTCTTTTAGAAGAAAAAATGCAGATTTCCTTGCTTTCCTCCTTCTGCATGAAGACGTAGCCATAGAGATCTTGCTTCCCAGGAAGCCATAATTCAGGAAAAAACAATGTATGTGTGAAACATATTCCAAGCAAAAACATTTTTACAATCCACAACAGCCTGGTAAGTCTCTTCCATTCTTCCCTTCTTTACTGAGAAGATCTTAGTTTCTGAATGAGGGCACCGTAAGGTGTTGGGAACTTGGCATAACACACTGTCTGAGGTCGACGTTTGCCTCTCTCCTCTGGTTTTATGTGGGCACGGATCATCACAGTTTACAAAGAGCTTTCCTGGAGGATGCTTTATGGTGCCTAATCTCCTCCTAATGTTCTCGAGAGAAGGGTCAACTAGGGGCTCCCTTCATGCTTTTACAGGCCCTCAAAGCAAGGTGCAGATGTTACGTGCAATGCCCCTGGGCCCCTAGCTGGCCAATGCTTGGAGTGGGGCTAGAATCTGAGTTTTCTGTTGTCTGTTTCTGAAAGCACGCCCACTCCACTTCGTTGCCTGGAGTACAGGACGAGACAGTCACTTATTACTTACAGAAGTCATCTCGAAGGGTAAGAAGGACAGCCAAACTGTCAAGGGTGGGATCTCCTTGGATTTATATCATGTTACTTTGTCTCTTGAAACATCAGGGTTTGGGACAAGGGACTTGGACATGGGTGACCTGGCACGTTGGTGACCAAAAGACTTGATTGCAGAAAAGGGGTCTGAGAGTGTCTAGTCACAGAGAGAAGTGATGCTCAGGGCGCCTCCTGCTTTTGTGCGTTACACCCAAAGCTCCCACTTGTTTGGCTTGTGTCCTGGGACTCCTTACCTCCCCCTCTTAATGCAGCAAGAGAGGAACGTGTGATCCCTCTTTGAGGGGCCCAGACCAAATTGCTAACAACAAACCCTGTTTTGCTTTCTCCCAGCATCAAGGAGGCACTAAGAATAAAGACTGACTTTGTGAGCTGGGCTGCAGAGTGTTGGATATGACCTGTGAAATGAAAAATCCTTGCTCTGTGCCCAGAGCCTTCCAATCTTACTGCACAGGCCATTTTCCTTTTATATCTGCTGGACGGAAACCAGAAAAGTCCAACCAGCAGAAAATATCACAATAGTAAAGATTCAGCAGGAGACGAGGCATGCTCTCCTAAGGCTTCATTCAGCATCTCCTTTCCCTTCCCACCGTTCTGTTCAGGTTCATCAGGTCTCATGTGTATTTCACCCAGTTGCCGAGCACACGCTAGGTCCACATATACGTCAGGAGGAGGTTTTAGACTCAGACAGTTCTCACTAGCTGTGTGACCTTGAGCCAAAAACCTCCCTGAAGCCTCAATGTCTTCACCTGTGATATACCACCTCCTGAGACTGAGTCAATTAATCGCCCATTCATTCTTTCATTCACCAAATATTTACTGAGCACCTACTATGTGCAGGTCATTATTATTAAGCACTCCGTGTGTATTTTTGTAATTAGTCTTCATGACAACCTTGAAGTAGTCCCTTTTGCTCTCTTCACATCACAGATGAGGCAACTGCGGTAAAAACAGTTGAAATTCCCCTTCTGGGATCACACACCCTTCCAGTGGTTCAACTGGGATCAGAATTAGCCTCAGTCCTGAGCCTGCTCTGGTGAATGGAGCATAAGACTCTGTCCCTGATGTGAAGATACTCACAGCCTAGCAGGGGAGACAGACGCATAAATGATTAAGTGACATGTAGGTAAAGTTTCACAACAGATATGATGCAGGGAGGAGCTGTGAGCTGTCTTAGGCTTGGGGGTCAAGGAAAGCTTTATAGCTCAGGGGATTTTGAGTTAGCCTTGATGGACACATCGGTATTTTCTGGATGATGGACGGGAGGGGAAGGGGGGAACATTCCAAGCGGAGGGAGAAGGGTGGACAAAGGCAGAGAAAAGATGAAGCATGGTGGGAAATTCTCAGGAGTACTGACCGGTTGGAGGGTTGGAGTGCAGGATACTTAGAAGAAATAGAAGAGAAACAAAGCTAGACAGATAAGCAGGGGCTTTAATTCTCTCTGGTCACATACACAGACCACGGCAGTCGCTGCCCTCCTCCACTTGGTAACCATGGTGATGATAGTGGTGATGCTGATAATAGATTAGATTTGCACAACACCTAGCAGTTTATAAAACACAATCACCTACATTACAGTATATCATTTGATCCTGTGAAGAAGGCAAGGCAGGGAGTATTTTTATCCTCACATTACACAAAAATAGTTTAACTTGCAATTGCTTACATGAATTTGCGCCAAATTTACTCTGCCACTCCAAAAAGCATGGTCAAACGAAGGGTTTTTCTTTTTCTTTCTTTCTTTTCTTTTCTTTTCTTTTTTTTTTTCATTTAGAGTCCAGGAGTTCACTGCTATCTCTCTTACCGAGTTAGGCAACAAACAAACAGAACAACTAATCAGATTCACGAAAGACTCCCCATTACTCTGGCAGTTACTGCTCAAAAATCTCCATGTGCTTCCCTGGGTGCCCCAGCTTTGCCTGCCATTGAGTTGAAGTCACATGACTAGCTGTGACCAAAGGGCTAGGAGTGGAAGTGAGGCATCACCTCAGGCTAAAGTAGTTTCTTGCTTTCTCCTAAATGCTTCCCCCTTCCAACTTGATGTAGCAACATTGGGCTGCATTTCTCAAGATGGAGGCAGGTGGCCAACCCAAGCTGGACTTTCACAGTAAGAAACAAGTCTTCACTGGGTTAAGCCAACTGTAGTTTTGAGTCTTCTCTTTACTCCAGCATACCCTCTTCTATCCTGACCACTACAGTTTTTGAAATGTTGGCACTTCTTCCTCACCTTCTCTCATTCTTTACCTCAAGTTGACACATGCCTTCTGGAGGATAGCGAGAAATAGAAATATTCCAGGAAACACCATAGAAAACACGGTACTGCTGACCTTGTTTTCCTGAAGACCGTCTGAGATCACTTCTATTCTTCTATTTCTTGCCCAAAAGTCCTCAATGACACTTAACTGCTTAAGCAGATAGTTTCTGAATTACTGAGCCTGACATGTAAGATATTTAGTAATCTACATGCCTTTAGATTTTATTTTTATTTTCCACCTGCATTTCCTCCCCTATATATATATATATATTTTTTTTTTTTTGCCTTGTTGGACCACTTAGTTTTCCTAGATATGTCCTTCAAGAATTATTTATAGACAGTCTCCTCTTCTCCTACTTGATTGTAAATTCCTTATGAGCAAAGCTGTAACAATCATTTGGAAAAAGAAATAATTCACAGAGTCTGGCATACACCAAAAAAAATCTGCATAAGACCAAATTTCATAGAAATAAGGAATTATGAGAAAGGACCATTTTGTTTGGGACACTGTTAGACACCTAAGCAATTTAGTGGGTTTTAGTAACGATATTATTTAATGTCAGATGGTTCTCTAGCTAGGTTTTTATTTTTATTTCTTTTGAAAAAAAATTTTTTAGTGTTTATTTAGTTTTGAGAGAGAGAGAGAGAGAGAGAGAGAGACAAGAGTGTGAGTGGGAGAAGGGCAGAGAGACAGAAAGAGACACAATCTGAAGCAGGCTCCAGGCCCTGAACTATCAGCACAGAGCCTGACATGGGGCTCAGACCCATGAACCATGAGATCATGACCTAGCTGAAGTTGGATACTAAACTGACTGAACCACCCAGGTGCCTCTCTGGCTAGGTTTTTTTAGTCTTGGACAATATTTATACCTTATCTTTGCTAAACAAGAATTCTGGGTTTTACACGAGAGGCTGGGTAAGCTACAGAACAAAAAATAATGATATCTACCAAATCTGTAGCACAAAGATTTATTAAAATAATGACAATCTGTTAAACATTAAAATTGTGCTCACAACACAAGAGAACCTAAGTATTTGGATAGTTATGTGTGGGGCACAGAGCTGGTGAAATCCAAGTATTGTTGTGATTGGGGTTCCTAGATCTTTTCTTCCTCTTCTATGACAGACACGATGGATGACAGGCAAGTGCATGTCACCCTGTCTGGGGCATCCCAAATAAGGGCTGGACAGCCAGGAAGTCTGTCATATTTACAATCCTTAGCACACCAGTTATCACTTGATCCCTTAGTGGTGCAAGAAAACTTACCAGATCTAATGAAAAGAAGAACAGTACAAGAACGACCTTAAATCTCACTTGATCTAGGACATACAAGATAAACATCACCCCAAATTTGGTAATTTGCCTACCCCATATGGCATCTCTCACAATGAACTGTGACACATAAGAGCTGGGAAGTGCTACTCCAGGAAATGTGTGAGTAAGCTCTATTTAAAATTCCTTTTTTTTTCTTCCTAAAGGAAAAAAGATTCACCTAGTTAGGTTTGCTATGATTGTTTCTTTTCCAAACAATCTTATGCTTCATTCTTTTCAACTTCCTGGAGTCCTTTCTGGCAAGACCTATAGCATTCTGTTCCGTTGCCCAGATACCCAACTCATTGCCTTGCACAAAAACAGCCAATGTGTAAATAGCCGTCATCTGTGATGTTATCAGAAGAAGCAGGAGAACACAAGGAAGGTCAGTGTCTCGGAAGGCAACCTTAGTTATTCATTCACTACACGAATGATGACAGAACGTCCACTGTGTGTCAGGCAGAGGTGTAGCCCATTGGCACACATCACTGAGCAGGACAGACAGAGAAAGCTTCTGCAAGTATAAGACTCATAATCTAAAGGGGAGAGGTAGAAAAGTAAGGAGATAAACATGACGTTTTAGATGTGGATGAATGCCATGAAGATAATAAAACAGTTATATGATAGGAAGTAGGTAGTGAAAGGGATATAGCAGGATTGGTGAAGCCCTTTCTGAAATGATATTTGAGAAGGGCCCAGCCATGTCATGATCTGGGCAAAGAAACTTCCAGTAGGCTGGAGGGACTGCAGTAGACTGGGAAAGTGGAGGAGAGGCAGAGGCCAGGCGATGGTAATCCTTATAATCCATGTAAAGGTATTTGGATCTTTCTGCAAGTAGAACAGACCATTGGAGGGTTCCTTTTGGACATTATTATTAAGAGTTTAAGTCTCAAGGGACTCCTGGGTGGCTTAGTCGGTTAAGTGTCCGACTTTCGCTTAGGTCATGATCTCGCGGTTCGTGGGTTCGAGCCCTGCGTCGGGCTCTGTGCTGACTGCCAGCCCAGAGCCTGGAGCCTATTTCAGAGTCTGTGTCTCCCTCTCTCTCTGACCCTCCCCTGCTCGCACTGTCTCTCTCTCTCTCTCCTAGAAATAAATAAAAATATAAAAAAAAAACTTAAAAAAAAAAGTTTAAGTCTCAAAAGACCATCCTATTCATTGGTTTGCACTACTGAACTGAACTTTAGGCAATTTTTGAGAAAGATTTTTTTTTCCTCTTCTCTCTCGATCATTCTGTTTTTATTCCCAGTACTGACGTAACACCCAGTCTATACCAGATTCTGAACTCAACCGTGGAGACACAACAAACTGTGCACAGAAACTAAATTTCTGGAGCACCTGGGTGACTCAGATGGTTAAGCATCTGACTTTGGCTTGGATCATGATCTTATAGTTTGAGAGTTTGAGCCCTGCTTCAGACTCTCTGCTGTAAGCACAGAGCCTGCTTCGGACCCTGTCTCTCTCTCTCTCTCTCTGCCCCTCCTCTGCTCATGCTCTCTTTCTCTCTCAAAAATAAAATAAACATTTAAAAAAAACCTGAATTCCATTTTCATGGGTCTTATAATCTAGTAAAGAGAGATAAACAATTAGAATATATATATATAATGGAGCTTGGGTGGCTCAGTCAGTTAAGTGTCCAAATTCAGCTCAGGTCATGATCTCGAGGCTCAAGAGTTCGAGTTTCCTGTTGAGCTCTGTGCTGATAGCTCAGAGCCTGGAACCTGCTTCAGATTCTGTGTTTCCCTTTCTCTCTGCCCCGCCCCCCTCATTCTTTCTCTTAAAAACAGATAAACATTAGAAAAAAAAAAACCCACGTATGTAATGGGTTAGGAAATGTTAAGCTTTACAAAAGAAAAATGGAAGTCCCTAAGGGAAGATAGTGTCATAAATGTGTATAGGTGCATGCTGGCTGTTTTTGATTGGGAATCATGGAAGACTTCTTTGATGGGGTGATTGGAGAAAGGGTTGGAAAGGAGAGATCCCTATGAACACCTGAGGGAAAAGCAGTCAAGGAAGTGGGGACCACAAATTCAAAAGCGAAGTGGGAACAGCAGAGGAAGAGCAGGTGGCTGAAGGGATAGAGGAGGAGAGCGGCAAGGGAGGCTCGTGGGGGAGGCTGGAGTCCAGACTGTGGTGGTCTTCATGGGCTGAGGTAAGGACTTTCACTCTGAGATGAGAAAACACTGGAGAGTTTTGAGCAGAGCATTATTCAGTTTAAGCTTGAAATGATCACATCTGGCTGCTGTGTGGAAACCAGACTGAGTGGAAACCAGACTGAGTGCAAACAGGGAGACTAGTTGGATTGGTTTGGACATGGGAGATGTGCGAGTCATCCGAGTCAAGAAAGAGTTTGAATAAAGGACCTGAACATGAGACAGGAAACTATCAACACCCTAGAGGAGAAAGCAGGAAACAACCTCCTTGACCTCCACCGCAGCAACTTCTTACTTGACACATTCCCAAAAGCAAGGGAATCAAGAGCAAAAATAAACTGTTGGGACCTCATCAAGATTAAAAGCTTCTGCACAGCCAAGGAAACAACCCAGAAAATTAATAGGCAACCAACGGAATGGGAAAAGATAGTTGCAAATGACATATCAGATAAAGGGTTGATATCCAGAATCTACAAGGAACTCACCAAACTACACGCCCGAAAAACAAACAACCCAGTGAAGAAATGGGCAGAAGATATGAACAGACACTTCTCCAAAGAGGACATCCAGATGGCCAACAGACACATGAAACGATGCTCAGCATCGCTCCTCATCAGGGAAATACAAGTCAAAACCACACTGAGATACCACCTCACGCCAGTCAGAGTGGCTAAAATGAGCCAATCAGAGAACTCTAGATGCTGGCGAGGATGTGGAGAAACGGGCACCCTCCTACACTGTTGGTGGGAATGTAAACTGGTACAGCCCCTCTGGAAAACAGTGTGGAGGTTCCTCAGGAAACTAACATAGAACTCCCCTATGACCCAGCAATAGCACTGCTAGGAATTTACCCAAGGGATACAGAAATGCTGAGGCATAGGAGCACATGTACCCCAATGTTCATAGCAGCACTCTCCACAATAGCTAAAACATGGAAAGAGCCTAAGTGTCCATCAACAGATGAATGGATCAAGAAGATGTGGTTTATCTATACCATGGAATACTACATGGCGATGAGAAACAATGAAATCTGGCCATGTGTAGCAACATGGATGGACCTTGAGGGCATTATGCTGAGCGAAATAAGTCAGGCAGAGAAGGACAAATATCATATGTGTGCACGTATAGGAGGATTAGGAGGAACTTAACAGAGGACCAAGGGGGAGAAGAAGGGCGGAAATGGTGGGGGAAAGGGAGAGAGGCAAACCATGAGAGACTCTTGAATGCTGACAAAAACTGAGGACTGGTGGATGTGGGGGGGGAGGAGGGGTGGGCATGGAGGAGGACATTTGTGGGGATGAGCACTGGGTGTTATGTGTAAACTAATTTGACAATAAACTATTTGTAAAAAAAAAAAAAAAAAAAGAGTTTGAAGATGAGCCAGCGGGATTTCTCAGTAGGGTGGTTGGGGGCTGGGGGATGCAGAGGGGAGTTGGGAAATGCCCTTGGTACTGAATGAGAGTATATAGAAAAGGCAAGTTTGGGGAAAGGGGTAGGGGAATCGGTTTAGTTACGAACAAGGAGAATTTGATCTTGTTCTGTTAGACCTCCAAGTGAAGATGTTGAGTCGGCGGTTGAATCTCTGGGGCTGGGCTTTTAAAGAGAAGTGAGGGCAGGAAATACAAATTAAAGAGTTGTCAGCTTAGAGGGTGCAGTGAAAGGCATGAGGCTGGATAAGGTCTCCTAGGAAATGGGCTAAAAAAGAGCCAAGAAGGAATCTATGCATGAGATTGAGACAAGGTAGCTTGTGTGGAAGGAGGAAAACCAAAAGAGCATAAATCGAGAGAAAAAAGATTTGGAGGAACAACACGGAACTGTAACAAAGGAAAGGACAACTGGATCTTAAAAAAAATTCATCCTCCCCTCCTTCCTTTTCCCCTCCCTCCCTTCCTTCCTCCTCCCTCTCTTCCACTCCTCCTATCTTCTCCTTCCCTCCCTCCCTCCACTCTTCCTTCTTTCCTTCCTTACCCCCTCCCTCTCTCTCTCCCTCAATTAATTCCTTCCTTCCTTCCCTCCCTCCCCCTTCCTTCCTTCCTTCCTTTCTTCCTTCCTTCCTTCCTTCCTTCTCTCCCTCCCTCCCCCTTCCTTCTTCCCTCCCCCTCCTCCCTCCCTCCCTCCCTCCCTTCCTTCCTTCCTTCCTTCCTTCCTTCCTTCCTTCCTTCCCTCCCTCCCCTTCCTTCCTTCCCTCCCTCCCTTCCCCCTTCCTTCCTTCCTTCCTTCCCTCCCTCCCCTTCCTTCCTTCCCTCCCTCGTCCCTCCCCCTCCCTCCCTCCCTCCCTCCCTTCCTTCCTTCCTTCTGAGATCCCACAGGCTAGATAGCCTCTGGTCCTTGTTATGGAACTGAAGACTCTAGTTTCCCTCCTGACCCCCCGCCCCACTGCCCAGTACATGCAAAGACACAGCAGATAAAGATATCTAAGTACAAAATAGATAAAATCGTATCTAAGCACAAAATGCATCCCTTGCACTCTGTTATTATATTAAAAGCACTGCTGGTACTTTCCTTCCAACTTTTACCCATGGAGAATTGAAAAGACACTCCAAGTGAAGGTTCAGAATCATCAAAATGTGTACACGATCAGCATAAATGTCTCATTCTAGATGAATCCACTTCAATTATATATTTAATTCAGCTGAGAGCTCCCCAAAGAAGGGTTATTCTGTATTCACCAGCAAAAGTACCTCCGATACCCTCATGGGGACAACGATTTGCCAAAAATTCATGCAACCTTTTTTATATTAATGCAGAAAAACTTGAAGGTTATTAAGTCCATGCTTCTGACAGCCCCTGCAGTTACAAATAAAGCAGCTAATGAGAAGAAAAACTGCTCCTACCGCCTTATTCCCAAATCCCCAGCCATCTTTACGCAAGAATGCTGTGACAAATGATACTTTTCACCTTTCTCCCATGCCCCTTCTCCGATTATAGATTTAGATGGATAACATGACCACAAGAGTTAGGCCCCGAAGCAGATGATTGCCTCTGGCACCCGCCGTATGCAATTCGGATGAAATTTCCAAGAGCCAAATGAAATAATTGTAACAGGGTAAGTCTAACTCTGCAAGTGAATTTATAAAAATTAAAAGGTCTGAGAGGTAATGCTCATGGACCCATTTGTCACATTTTTGCTCATTAAGATTTAATTGAAACGAACTCTGGTAACTGTAAGAAAAGTTACATTCTTATTTTAGACTAGCAGATAAAAGAAGGTAATTTTTTAAGCCTCCAAACTTGGGATTAGCTCCACGCACGGCTACTTCACAATCGACACTGGTGCAATCATGCTAGAGAAATGTAGTATATCGGAAATATCATTTAATGCTATCAAAAATGGAGCTATCTCTGGAGCACAGATATCTGTGTTTGAAGGCACAATTAAAACAGCTTCTGAACAACCTCTAAAATGTGAATCGGCCCCCTACCACGTAAAACTAATTTAGAGGAAATGGAAAATCAAAATATTGTCATCCAAAATAATTGCCTTATATAGACAAAGTCATTCATATATCCGTACTTTGATATGTTTTACGAGAGAGTATTAATGTAAAGCACATTCTTATGTATGCATAAGAGATGGAGTGTAAGAACGAGAGAGTGTCCTCACTGGGGTTTTTCTAAGGCTGCTAATGTGTATAATGCCATTTAACAGCTTGCAAATGGCGTGGTGGCACCGGATACCAGAATTTCCAGTTCCAAGCCCTTCCCTCTCCCATCAGCACTGCCAAGCTAAAAAACAAAACAAAACAAAACAAAACCCAAACCAACAAACCAACAAACCAAACCGTTCTTGCCAAAAACCTCCACACTTCCTAGGGGTATGGACCTTGTTGCCCAGGCCATGCTTTTTATATATAATACATTCTCCTTGGGTTTCAAAGTCTCTCTCCTGATTACTTCCTCAACGTCTGGGGGCTTCTTTCTGGTTGCTTCTTGGCATTGTCCTTTCGTCTCTCCCCTCAGAGGTGGTCCCTCCCCAATGTTCTGCTCAAGGTCCACTTGCCTCCTTGCTCAAGACCTCCTCAGAATGAGCTCTTCCACTGTAGTTGAGTTAAATAGTATCCATCAAAGAGATATACCTAGGTGTATGCAAACCATTTGAAAATAGAGTCTTTGCAGATGTAATGAAGGATCTTAAGATGAATGATTCTGGATTTAGCGTGGATCTTAAGCCTAACGGTAAATGTTCTGATGAGAAAAGAAGGGAACACAGAGACACAAAAGGGGAAGGAGACCATATAAAGGAGGAGGCAGAGGATGGAGATATGTGGCCACAAGCAAAGGAATGCCTGGGATCTTCAGAAGCTGGAAGAGACAAAAAAGATTATTCCCCAGAAACCTAAGAGGGAGCGTGGCCCTGCCAACTCTTTGATTACACACTTTTGGCTTCCATAACTTTGAGAGAAAACATTTCAGTTAGTTTATGCCTTCAAATGTGTCATAATTCTTTGAAGATCCATAGGAAATGAACACATTCACCCTGATGAGATTTTTTAACAGCTACCTAGAACCCAAAGTCCGTCACTTCCACAGCTCCAGCTCAGAACTCTCACCTGAGTTTCTGACCCTCTGGAACCTGGAACATGTCTGTCCAGTTGTCTTAAAAACACCTCCCTCTTGAGATGCACCTCTGCCTCAAGGCTCTATCTGCTTCTTGACTCTGCTGCTGCAGCCAGCCACTCAAGACTGCTAGCATTACTCAAGAGCTATCTCCGTAACCAAAGTGCACCCCAATGATAGAGACAGAAGCAAGATGCAAGAGGAAACAGCATGGGATCTGGAGCCTGAATCTTAGACTCGATTCCTTTTTCAAGCACCTGCTAACTGTTTCTACTTGGGCAAGTTGGCCATCTTGTTACCTCAGTTTCCTCACCTGTAACACAGAATAGTAACAGTACTTACCCCCAGTGAGCATGATGAGAATTGAATTAATTGCTATTTGTAAAGTGCTTAGGATACTGCCCAGCTCACCCAAAGTACTATTTGTTTCTTTTTAAATAAGTAAAGGTTTTACAAACACCTGGAACTTTCTTTGTGCTTGGCCCAAACTCAAGGCCAGCGAGTCCTCACCTTCATCCAGGGAAGAAAGCATGGGCATTGACCAGATGGCGCTGAAGTGTATCTCTGGACCTGTCTGTGCAGTGCCCCTGAAGCGCGCATTCCACAGTTTACCATGTGATCTGATTTCGCCCACTTTCCTCCAAGGGGTTCCAAGGCTTCTGACCCCAAATCCCTTTCCTTCCACTGGAATGATCTTCCTTTTTCCCCTCTATTCTTTCCTGTCCTCTCACCCGCCTTTTTTCCCAAGTTAGACTCAGCTAAGGTGCAGCCTCTTCCAGACACTGTCCACTGACCCCATGAGCTGAAGTATAACGATCCATTTATTAACCTGTCTCTTTTATTTGGCTGCCAGCTCTTCGAAAGCAGGAATTATGTTTTCTTCCTATCCACACCTCCAATGCTTGGAATACTGCCTGCATAGAGTGGAGATGCTGGCAGCCTTGTGAAGTGAATCACCATTTGTTTAGCAGCTTCTTCATCCCTCTGGGTGGTGAATGGCAGGGGAGGCCTGAAAAAGGATCTTGGCCACCAAATTAGAGCCTTCAAATCTTCTATTTTAACAATTAGCTGAAAGCCTTTGGGGAAATTTAATAGTTACTCACTATGTAGATTCCTACAAAGCACAACACCCTATATTCAGCATTTAAATTCCTACAAAACAGTCCTGAGTATATGCAGAGTACACTTCACAAAGAGCACAGCAATGTGTGCCAGTGGCAGAGATGTGATACTATAGAGATTAATAGCAAGGAATTGGATTTCTAGAGGATTAAGGGCATAGAGCAAGACCCCAGAAACTCGTGCCTGGAAGCAAATAAAGGAAATAGAAGCATGACATCCTATGTGAGTAGGAGGCATTGGAGTATCAGGGCCTTTATGGGTTCTGAAACCAAGTTTATTCAGTTGTGACATAGAACTGATGCAGACATTTGATACTTGCCACTTTCCAATCAGAGCTTTTTCTAGATATCATGGAGCCAAGGAGAAAACAACTTCTAAGAGTATCTTGCAACCTGAGTGTCTACTGAACGTTTTTTCCAGTTTCATCTGGATGTCCATGCTACAACCTTTAGGAGAGCTCAGTGGTCTTGTTTTCATGACAAACTGATGGTGGAGGCAAAGCAAGGGTCTCCCAGAGGAGACAGCTTGTGTCAAGTGTCTACTCTTTTTGTTTTTTCAAATGTTTATTTTTGAGAGAGAAAGTGTGAGCGGGGAAGGGGAAGAGAGAGAGGGGAGACAGAGGATCCAAAGCAGGCTCTGTGTTGATAGCAGTGAGCCCGATGTGGGCTCAAACTCACAAACCACAAGATCATGACCTGAGCTGAAGTTGGACGTTTAACCGACTGAGCCGCCCAGGCCTCCCTCAGCTGTCTACTCTTAACAAGGCCGCCTCCACCCTGTTCAGCAATTTTCTGAGGAATGAGTAGGAAACCAGGAAGGGCTCTGCCCCCTTTTCTCCTCAAGTCCTCATGCTGTCCATGAGAGAACATAGTTGGTTTAACAGTAGATCCAGAGGGCCATCGCCACCACCATGACTCGGCTCAAAACCCCGCCATCTTATGTCTGGATTTCTGCAACAACCTCCAGACCCGTGTTCCTATTTCCACCCTTGCTCACCTCCCAAATACTCTTGCTCAGCAGCTGGTTTTCCTAAGACTAAGTCGGACCATGGCGTTCCCATGCTCAAGTCTTGCAGTGTCACCCAGATCAAACCCCAGTTCTCTCTGAGGTCTGCAGGGCCTTCTGTGACCTGCCTCTGGAGAGGATTAGAAAAGCTACTTCTCTGTGACCTCAGTGCCATTAAGCTCAGCTCTGAGAGAGGAATATGGTAGACTCTTGCTGACACAGCATTTCCCCCCTACGACAGTCACAAAATATTTTGCTGACAGGCAGGAAAAAAGTAATGACTCTGGCAGAGGAGCCGAAGCCAACTGAAAATTCAAATGATGTGTGTGAGTCAAATGAGATATTTGGGTGAGTCATATTGTGGGAGGCTTGCGTTTTTACTCTGTTCAGTGCTCACCCAATCTGTGTCCACAGGACTTTGGTACCAATGGAAACTTTGGGATTTCTTAAACAGTGTGCTGTCTTTGGGAGCGACATTAGAAACAAAGATCCAGGTTCAATTCCTTCCTTTATCATGTACTCACCCAGGTGTGTTACAGTAAACCCCCTAGGCCTCAGTCTCCTCACCTGTAAGATGGGATGATAATAATACTTTAGAAGATTACATATATCCACTCCTATTTATCTTGAATTCTGCTAAGACATCCCTTTCTGCAGGAAGCCTGTAATAGAATCAATCTCTCCCTTCTGTAATTTCCTTTTTTACTCATAATAAATTATCAAAGCATTTACCATGTCTTCCTATTTGTTTCGCAGGTCTGCCTTCTCCTCATGAGTTCCTGAATAGCACGGAGATGTCTTATTTGTCTTTGTATTCTCAAACTGGTAATGTTTGTTGAGTGAATAAGTAGATGAGATCTCAGGGGTAATTGGAAGGTATATTTCTTGTGTGAGAGTCAGCTGTGATTTTTGTATTTCCAAGAGATTTGTTCCTTTATGCTGGGAAATTATATCATTGTACTGGAAGAAAAGGAACTGTTGTGAATGGAGAGAGAAGGAAAACAATGAGAAACCATCTTATATTAGTACGATTGGTGAAAATCCCAATGCCAGCTTTTGACAGGACAGGAGTGAGGGAGACTTTCACACACTCTCAGTGGCAATGTGAATTGGTACAACCCATTTGGAAAACAAAGCTCCAGATGCACATGGAATTTCACCAACCACTCTGCTCCCGGGGATATGCTCTTGAGGGCTTGTGTGCCCACAAACAAGGTAATTTATGAGGCTATTCCCAGCAGCACAGCTTGTCACAGCAATAAAATTGGAAACCCTGCAAATGCTCACCAGTAGCAAAACAGATATAAATGGTGGCATAGTCCTACAACACAACTCCTTACAGCGGGTGACATCGATGAGCTACACTGATTTGCAGAAGTAAATCTCAAAATCATATTGCTAAGAAAAAAACTGAATTGCATAAGGATGTATGCAATATGGTACACAATTTGTATTAAGGTTAAAAACAGAAAAATAGGGGTGCCTGGGTGGCTCAGTTGGTTGGGCGGCCGACTTCAGCTCAGGTCATGATCTCGTGGTCTGTGAGTTTGAGCCCCGCGTAGGGCTCTGTGCTGACAGCTCAGAGCCTGGAGACTGCTTTGTATTCTGTGATTCTCTCTCTTTTTCTGCCCCTCCCCCACTCAAACTCTTCTCTCTCTGTCTCTAAAATAAACATTAAATTTTTTTTAAAAAACCAGAAAAATAAAGCCAAAAATTATTTCTGGTTACATACATATATGATAAGGTCCAAATCATGCAAGAAATGGTAACCACCAAATTTTGAATGGTAGGGTTGGGAAAGGAAAATGGACTTTAGGAAGAATCTTCTAACTCAACTGTGATATGGTTATTTCACAAATATAAAGACTCAGAGAAAATATACCTGAAGGCTACAAGTTTTAAGAGTTGTGTGGTGGGGCGCCTGGGTGGCTTAGTCGGTTAGGTGTCCGACTTTCGCTTAGGTCATGATCTCGCAGTTCGTGGGTTCGAGCCCCGCGTCGGGCTCTGTGCTGACTGCCAGCTCAGAGCCTGGAGCCTGTTTCAGTCTGTGACTTTCTCTCTCTCTGACCCTCCCCTGCTCACGCTGTCTCTCTCTCTCTCTCCTAGAAATAAATAAAAAACATTAAAAAAAAAAGAGTTGTGTGGTAAATACACGATTGTTCATTATAGTCTAAAAATACTTCATAAAAATTTTAAAAAATAAGGTTTATTGCTGAGAGAGAGAGAGAGTGGGGGAGGAGCAGAGAGAGATAGAGACACAGAATCCAAAGTAGGCTCCAGGCTCTGAGTTGTCAGCACAAAGCCCGACACAGGGTTTAAAACCACAAACTGTGAGATCATATCCTGAGCCAAACTCAGATGTTCAACCGACTGAGCCACCCAGGTGCCCCTATTTCATAGAAGTTTTTAAGAGAGTTAAACAAAAATCGAATCTCAGCCATGGAGATTGCATGCCACCTAATTATTTTTGATGCACCTGTGAGACAGCCTTCATACACTTATTTAATATATAAACTCCACTGAACAAGTCCCAGAATGGACCAGCTCTGTGAAAAAGTCTTCTGTATATATTTGTTCTTTCCTTTCCACTCTTTTACTCCTTGTATTTTTGTAATGGAAATATTTTAGAGGGCATAATACACTTGAGTTTCTTGAAGATATTATAAAGTACATGATTTTAAGTACCCACTACATTCTTTATAGAATCATTTTCTGTTCCGCTCTGCTTTATAAGTCTTATGTATATAGTTTATTTGTTCGTTCATTCATTCATTCTTTCGTTCACTTGCCCAGTAGCTATTTGCTGAAGCAAAGCTATTCCAGGTCCTGAGGGTAGATTGTTGAAGAAGGGATCTTCCATTTGATTAAGTCTTTGTCCTCACTAGCTTGTTTTATAGTTCTTGTATCTGTTTCAGCTCCTTGAAGGCAGCAATGGAAAAGTTCTCAATGTCGTGCCCAATACAGAGTAGATGCTCCATAAACATAAATATTAGTTGAATATATTAACAGACGGTGCTGACTTAAGAGTGTGTTCAAAACATTAAAAAATCCTAGTCTTTGTTATTTAAATTCCTTTGAATTTTACCTTATTGGGAATTTTCCCATCTCTTAACTAATGTCCTCAGTTATAATTTTATGAATAAAAGGTTTTTTCCTCAAAAAATACTAACAAATTAAAAATAACCAAGCCTTTTCTGATTCTTAGCAATCAACGATTTCAACTAAGTAGGATTCAGCCCTCTTTGGTACTGATCTCTGTAACACAAAAGATATCCATACGATATATGATGACACATCAGATATATATCAGGTGATACATCTTCAGATGCAACAACGCTTACTCTTCTTCCATCTTTGCTCCCTCCCCACTCATCGGCATATCACAATTTTTCCTGTTCCTAAGATGACAGTTCCTAACACAGAGTTCCCAACAGCCAACTGCTTTAATACCCAATCCAAGCAGGTATACAGCCCAGCACAGACCAGCTACTCTCAATGATCCCTGTATCACAGCTCAAAAACGTTTCTTCAAGTGTCTTTTGATACTCTCTGGACTTGGATGGCTGAGAACAAACACGTCAAACTAGAAAAAATGAACATTTACAAGGACCGGGTCTCTACAGGCAGGTGATGTCCCTCTGGCCGAGAAAGGACCTCTCCAACTTAGCAGGGTGAGACCTAAGACAGGCTCAGCCAGGGTGGGTCCAGGAGGTGGAGGGACCCACTTGTACCCAGGGCAGACTCCTTATTGGCCGAAAATAGGGTCAACTCTGAGGATCACAATCCTGCTCATACATTTTGCATAAACAAGCATCACTCTGAATCCCATGCATTCCTGAGAACCATGTGAAAGCCGGAAATTGCATCAAGTAAGCAAAGAGGGATATTTTTGGGGGGGTAGATTAAATGTTCCCAGTAAACTGAACACAGGGTATTTTTATGATTGCCATTTTCCAGGTGAGGAAGCTGGGGCACAGAGAAGTGGTTTTATTTTGGGACCTTGATTGGGACCCAGACTGCATAGCCCGCAGAGGTACAGAAGAAGCTGGTAGTCCTGAACCTGAAAGCATACGAAAGGTACTTTTTGTCTTGATTGCCTTAGGCTTAATTTTTCTATTTTTTTTTTGGGGGGGGGGAGGGCTGTGCCTTATCCCTGCCTTAGCTGCTTTCATAGTAAAGAACTTGCGTTTATAAAGCACATCTGATACCTCAGGTTTCTGTTCAAAGCCCTTTGTGTGAATTAGCTCATTTAGATCTCATGATAAGCCGGGTCTTGCTGCTATCCTATTTTATACCTGAGCAAACTGAGGTCTGAGACATTAAGTGATTCCCTTAAGGTCAGCCCGGTAGTAAATTGGCTGAACAGGGATTCTTAACCACACCCTCAAGCATTTAGCCACTGCTGTCTGGATTATGACACCACCAGCAGAAAGCAGGAGTTAGTCTCTGTGTCTCTCACTCTCCCACCACCCCTCAGTTAGACAACTAGTATCATGACTGTATTTTGGTGGCTTGACTGTCTTTGAAACCCATTGTCTCTTTTCTATTCCCACAGAGTGCTGTCTCCTTCAAGATCTCACTCTTCTTTATCATGGAAGCTTCCAGACCCCTCCCTGGCATCTAATCTCTACTGAGGGGCCGGGGAGTCTCTGCCCCTAGACCACCAGCTCTCAAGCTTGGTTACACACTGAAATCACTTGAGAAGCTGTAAAATGTCTGGATGCACCCACAGAGGCCCCGATTGGCCAGGGATATATCAGAGCATCAGAAGTCTAAACAAGTCCCCTGCCCTTGCAACTGATTGTGATATTCAGTGGACCTAGAAATACTCATCCGAACTCACAAATATGAGTTTATAAGAGGTCCCCTATTTAAAGACCTCAGTGACTATGAGATGGTCCAAATTCCTTAGCACGGCTGATGGTACTGCTTTGTTAATGCCCCAAGCTGAATTTCTTTTTTTTTTTTTTAATTTATTTTTGAGACAGAGAAAGAGACAGTGTGAGCAGGGGAGGGTGAGAGAGAGAGGTAGACACAGAATCTGAAACAGGCTCTAGGCTCTGAGCCAGCACAGAGCCCGATGCGGGGCTCGAACCCACGAACCGTGAGATCATGACCTGAGCCGAAGTCAGACGCTTAACTGACTGAGCCACCAGGTGCCCCCCAAGCTGAATTTCTAAATGCATCTTTTAAGACTTTTGACCCCAGTCTCCCTGCTTGTGTGCACATATGCATACCTGTACATGCACACACACAAACACACACACACACACACACACACTATATTTCTATTCCAGCCATACATGCCTTTTGAACACACCATGCTCTTTTATGTTTCCAGGTGTCCTAGTCTGTTGGGGTTCCTATAACAAAATTCTAAAATAGAAGCTGGGTAGCTTATAAACAACAGAAATTTATTTCTCTCAGTTCTGGAGGCTAGAAGTTCAAGGTCAGGGTGCTAGCATGGTCTGTTAGGGCCTTCTTCTGGACTGCAAACTGCTGACTTCTTGCTGTGTCCTCACATGGTGGAAGGGGTGAGAGATCTTTCTGGAATGTCTTTCTTAAGAGCACTAATCACATTCAAGGGGGGCTCTAGCCTCACAATTTAAACACTTCCCAAGGCCTCATCTTTGAGACTTAGTATTTTAACATGTAAATCTGGGAGGACATAAACATTCAGACCACAGCACCGGGTCTTTGCACATTCTGTTCTCTCTGCCTGGAACAGCCATTCTTTCCTTTCCTGATTGGCAAACTCCTATTTTCTAAAACCTTCTTTTATTTTCAAAAAACATGAAGCTTTCTCTGATCTCCAACAGAATGGTTCTCTCCCCTCTTAGCTCACGGAACAGTTGGCACATGGCACGACTCCATGATGCTCTTCTCCTGCTCCCCCTGTTCAAAGCAACTCATCCCTAACTCAGTCCATGCATCATTTCCTCACGGAAGACTTCCGAGATCTCTCCTAGACTAGAGGAATTTCCTTTATTAATTTGATCACAAAATCGTGCTGCAGGATGGAATTTACGTACAAATTATACATACATGAGTGTGTGATTATTTGGTAGATGCCTTTCCACTTGATCATAAGCATAAGAGAGCAGGAATGTTAACTGTTCTTGCTCATCTTTTTTTTTTTTTTTTTTTATTTCTAGGAAGGAGAGAGAGAGACAGCGTGAGCAGGGGAGGGTCAGAGAGAGAGGGAGTCACAGACTGAAACAGGCTCCAGGCTCTGAGCTGGCAGTCAGCACAGAGTCCGACGCGGGGCTCGAACCCATGAACCGCGAGATCATGACCTAAGCGAAAGTCGGATGCTTAACCGACTAAGCCACCCAGGCACCTCTGTTCTTGCTCATCTTTATGCTTCCAGCACCTACCACCATACCTGGCACCCAGCAGGTGTCTGATAAACATCGATTACAAGAGTGAATGAATGCCCTGCACATAGTAAGTGCTCAATGTATTTTAGTTAAGACTGCGAACCTTGGTGAGAGCAAGCAATACATCTTCATTTTTATAATCCCCAGATTTTAGAATACAGGGACACTCAATAAGAGATTATTTTGTATGTTATCAAACCTAATGACTATTGCTTCCACTTCATCTAATAATCAGCATTTTAAGTCTATCAAAAGTGTTTTTCCCCCACCATGAAACCATGGACAATAAACACTGTGTATTTGCATAGTCATTGCCACAGCTAGATATTGCCTAAAGCCACTGGGAAATTAGTAAGGAGATAATGGTTTTCAGAGGGGTGAAAGACCTCTAATAAGAGAAAACCTGAGTGAACATATGTACTTAAAAGTTGAATCAACATGCAAATATAATTACAGGAAACATGGTTCTAACCACCTTTATTTAAATGAGGCAATCTCTTCACCAATTTATAGTTAAATTTAATAAAGTCAGTCTACTAAACATTTTTTTTAGAAAAAAGAAATAACATAGGGACATTACTTAGACTCATGGTTGGGGAAAGGCAGATTCTAGAGTTTTCTGGACAACTGTACATCCAGAAAACCCAAATTAACCTTTGTTAAATTGATTTTTTTAAATATTTTTATTTATTTCTAGGAGAGAGAGAGACAGCGTGAACAGGGGAGGGTCAGAGAGAGAGGGAGACACAGACTCTGAAATAGGCTCCAGGCTCTGAGCTGGCAGTCAGCACAGAGCCCGATGCGGGGCTCGAACCCACGAACCGCGAGATCACAACCTAAGCGAAAGTCGGACACTTAACCGACTAAGCCACCCAGGCGCCCCTGTTAAATTGATTTTTAAAAGTAACTCCATGTGTTAATATTATCACATCAAGAGATTATTCCAGAGAGTCATATTAAAACTATGGAGCACTCCCTTCCATATAATTTGTGGGGTTTTCATAAGCAGTCAAATCTCCCTAAGGATTCCGGACACTGGCTTCTTCATGTGCATCTGAACAGCAGAACTTTTTTTATAATGAAAATCTCTGTCATGTTCAAGAGGCTTTTTGGGTGCATGTACCAAATTACAAGACACTGTATTATTAAAAACATATAAAACAAAACCTCAGAGATTCTAAAACAGCATAGCAAAAAGACTAGAAGGCAATCACATCACTTTATATCTGACCCAGGACACCAAAAACTTAAGGAGAGAAGCCCAGAGTCCCCAAAGTCCCCAAGTCAGAGCTGCTCTTTTGGCAAATCTCTAGATTGCCCTTCTTAGAATCCACAGGAGCCCTGACAAGGAATCTCAGTGGCTAGTGAAATAGACCAATACCAATCTGATGGGATTATTCAAGAATAGTACTCTTGCAGAGACTAGGCTCTCTTCTTCCTTTTTCTCCTTTCTTCCTGGGCTTCATCCCTCATAATAATCCTCAAGGTTTAATTACCAGATATTCAGAAGATTCACAGCTTATATCCAACTACTTTTTTTGACAACTCCAGATGTCTTAAATTCCTTCAAAGACAACATACCAACACACACACACACACACACACACACACACACACACACACACACACACACAGAAACCAGCTTAATGTCTCCCTATACTCGACCACCCCATGCCCACCCTACATGCAATCTTCTTCCTATCTTTGCCCAGTGATGGTAACCATCATCCAGCCTGTTTTATAAAATAAAAACAAGGACACATACTTGATGACTTTGCCAATGTCAACTTCTTAACCCAATCTAATCACCAAAATGTACTAACTTTTCTTTCCTAAAACCTTTCAAAGGCACTCGCTTCTCTGAGTGGGCTTTCCTTCAACAGCTTCTCATTGCTTTAGGGTAAACTTTTAACATTATATGGGCTTATCTGATATCCTCAGCCTCAGGTTGAACCATGCTCCCCATCTTGCCATTTGCCATCCAACCACATTAACCTTCTTTTGGTTCCTTAAACATATAAAAATCCCCTCTCTCTGCAGGGACCATATTCATTTTGGAAAGGTTTCTCCTCCACTCTTCTTCAAGCTCCAACTTCCATGACTTTTACTTTCTCTCATGTGACATGTGTTTCTCTCCTTCCTGGAACTTACTGCGATTGTAATTTTACATTTCTAGGTTTTGCTCATTTAACGTGTACCCCTCCCATATGTTAAACTATATTGACAGTTAAAAAATGGTCCAATTAAAAAGTGGACAAAGGATCTGAAAAGACATTTGTACAAAAGAAGATGTATGACTAGCCAACAGGTACATGAAAAGATGCTCAACATCACTAATCGTCAGAGAAATACAGATGGAAACCACAATGATATATCACCTCATATCTGTTAAATGATAGCATCAAAAAGACAAGAGATACATGCTGCTGAGGATGTGGAGAAATGAGGACTTCTGTGCTCTGCTGGTGGGAATGCAAATTGGTGCAGCCATAATGGGAAACAGTATGGAGGTTTCTCAAAAAGTTAAAAATAGAACTACCCTATGATCCAGCAATCCCACTTTTGGGAATATATATATAAAAAAAAAAAAATGGAAACACTATGTCGAAGAGATACCTATACCCCAGTGATCATAGCAACATTATTCACAATAGTCAAGACATAGAAACAATGGAAGCATTCATTGACAGATATATATATAATATGTATACATATGTAAGGGGAGGGCAAATTATATATTATATATATAGAAATATTCTTTAGTCATAAACAAATAAGCAAAAACCAAAACAAAATAAAAAACAAGAGGAAATCATGCTGTTTGAAACAAAATGGATAGATCTTGAGAACATTATGCTAAGTTAAATAAATCAGACAGAGAAAGGCAAATATTATATTATCTCATTTGTATGTGGAATCTAAAAAGAATATAAATAATAATAAATTCATAATAAAAGAAATAAGATTTATGGTTACCAGAGGTGGAGAGTAAGGGGATGGCAAATTGGAGGAAGGTTATCAAAAGGAACAAATTTTGAATTATAAGATAAATAAGTACTGGGAATATAATGTACAACGTGATGACTATAGTTAACATTGCTGTATGATATATATGAAAGTTAAGAGAGTAAATCATAAGAGTTTTCATTATAGATGTATATTCATTTACATATTTTTTCTTTTTATATATTTTTGTCTATATGAGGTGATGAATTCAACTAAACTAATCATTTCACCATATATGTAAGTCAAATCATTATGCCTATACCTTAAATGTATACAGTGCTGGATGTCAATTATTTCTCAGTAAAACTGGGGGGGAAAAACTATATTGAAGACAGGGTCCAAATAGACCAGTATCCTAGAACAAATAAAGAAAATTTATCAGAAGTCTTTCCACAGACACATAAAAAGCCCCAGGCCCAGATGGGTTCACAGGAAAATTAGGCTCAAATAGTTTCATAAGGGAGTTCTATAAAACATTTAAAGGCAAATAGCTTCATTCAAATTATTCTGGAGAAAAATTAAAAAAAAAATGTTTCCAAAGTCTTCATGAGGCCAGGATACCATTAAGATGCAATATTGGCCAAGACGTTATAAGAAAGGGAATTTTTGCTAATTTTTTCCTTTGAATTATATTTACAGAACTTGCAAATACAAATTAACAAATGGGATCTGTGACCCAATAAAAGGAGGATCCCTTCTGAACAAGTAAGGTTTGTTACAGGAATGAAATGATGACTAGCTATCAATAAATCTATTGAGATGAAACTTCCTACAGTGTTTATACAAAAAGCATTGCCTGGATCCAATCTCAGCTGTGCCACTTACGTGTTATCTGATTTTGTTTAAGTTACTTGACCTCTGTGAATTTGAATTTTCTTAACTTTGAAGTAAAAATCAGAATAGTAACAACTTCCAGTTTAGGCAAGGACTGAATGAGTTGATACATGTAAAGAATTTAGATACTGCCTTGGATATCAATTGCACCAAATAAGGATCAATCATTCTTATTAATAATGCTAATCATAATAATAAAAAG
The DNA here is from genome assembly GCA_017311185.1 of Proteles cristata cristata. Lineage (NCBI taxonomy): Eukaryota > Metazoa > Chordata > Mammalia > Carnivora > Hyaenidae > Proteles > Proteles cristata. Next base: position 1,629,477 of record JAESUZ010004147.1, on the reverse strand, counting down.
AAAAAATAATATCATCTCCTTGAACTTCAGAAGTACATTGGATAAAATTCAATCTCCACTTTTTTAAATTTAAATAGCTCTTAATAAAATAAGAATAGATAGATATTACCTTAACATGAGAAATATATCTATCTCAAATCACAAGTCATCATCCTGCTTAATGAAAAAATCCAGAAGCATTCCCATTAAAGTCAGACCACAAGATAAGGATGTTAATTACCCTCACTATTATTTAACACTTTTCTGATGATACTAGCCAATGTAATTAGAAATAAAATATAAAAATTAGAAAAGACTTGGTAAAAGCATCATTATTTGCAAGTGATATAACTTTGCTGGAACACCCAAGAGGATAAACTTAAAAAAAAAAAAAACTTTTACAAATATCAAGAAGATTCTGTAAGGTACCTAGGAATAAAATTAAAACACAGAAATCATAACTTTCATAAATACAAACAAAACCAATTAAACTATAAAATGGAAAAGGCCATATTTATGATTCTAAACACACAAAAAAAGATTTAGGTGCAAAGTTAAAAATAAATGGAAAATATATACATATCTATATTTGTATATAAAACCATAAACATGGGGTGCCTGGGTGGCTCACTTGGTTAAGCGTGCAACTTTTGTCTCACGGTTTGTGAGTTTGAGTCCTGTGTCAGGCTCTCCAGTTTCAGCACAGGGCTCACTATGGATCCTCTGTCTTTCTCTCTCTGCCCCTGCCCCACCTTTCTCTCACAAAAATAAGCATTAAAAAAACCACCTGTTTAAAAAAATAAAATAATAAAATAAAACCATACACACAGGCATAAAGACATGCACTTACGATACATACAGACAAAGAAAAACCTCAAAATATTACCATCCAAAGAACACAAAAGAGGGGTCAATCCTGGAAAGCTACCCAAGGTTTTGGATAAAAGTATCAACATCGTAAAAATAACAATTTCACAAACATTAATTTGCAAATGTAACAGAATTTCTGTGGAATACCAGGAAAACTCCTTTTAAAATTAGATTAGCTAATTCTAAAGTATAGATGAAAAAATAAATGAACAAAGATTTAAGAATCCTAAAAAGAATCATGATATGATGCCAGCTTTATGAGATACTAACATATATAATAAAGCAAGAGCAGTCTGTTTTGAAGTGTGGCATCCGACAAAAATATATAAAGACAAATTAACAGAAGAGGAATTGGTGTCCAGAAACAGACTCAAATATCTATGGCAATTTAAAACATGCTACAGTAGCACTTCAAATCAGTGAGAACAATATGTATTAATCAACAAATGATATTTGAACAATGGGCAATTAAATAGGCTCCCTACACTTTATGCCCCCCAAATTCCATGTGGATCAATTATTTAAACATAAAACTCCCCCCAATGCTCAAAGTGGAATTAAAAACAAAGAGAAATATGTTTTTATTATTATAGCTTGAAGAAGGCTAATGCTAAATACAAAACACAAAATAGAAGACACTGGGGAACATTTCTTCATTTCACACACACACACACACACACAAACACACACACACAACTAAAAAATATTCAGTGAACAAAGCCACCCTATGCGAATCTTTAAAAAGTAAAACCACAAACCTGCAATGTAACTTCAATTATATCACAACAAAGTATGTACTTCTTTAAAATATAAATCCCTACATATCTCTAAGAATAACAACCTAATAGAAAAATGGATAAATTAGGAGCAAATAATTCACAAGAAAGGAAATACAAATAGCTTTCAAGTATATGAGAAGATAATAAATCTCTCCTGTAATAAGAAAAATGCATATTATAATGAAAATGAGGTATCATTTTTCACCTATAATATTGGAAAATAGGAGAAAAATTCGATAACCTCTAGTTGTTGAAAAGTGTGGACATAGTCATTTTTTACATGTTGCTGGGGAAACTGAAACCTAGTACAATCTCTAAGTTGAACAGCTTGACAGTATCTACCAAAATTTCAATGTACATGTTTTTTGACTTGGCAATTTTATTTCCAGGAATTTCTCCTACAAATTTAGTTTTGTAGTTGCTCCTGCAAAAAAACAAATCTGAAAAGATATTTGCACATCGTTGTTAATGGCAGAAAAAGATTAGAATCAAACTAAATGTTTGTCAATAAAGCACTGGTAAAATAAAATATGGTATACCTCTAAAGTAATATACCTCCTCAGGATATATCTCTGCTGCTTTTATAAAAATGCTACTGCTCAATGCTTAGGACTATATGCATAGTAGATTATCATTTGTGTGCAAGTGTGTCTATCTATGTGTGTGTGTTTAAAGCAAAATATACTTGCATGTGTATAGAATGTCCCAAGGAAAAAAATGCAAGAAACTGGCAATGTTGAATGCTTCTTGAGAGGGGAACTCAGAAGTTGGGGGCTATGACTGAAGGCATATATTTTAAAGGATTTTACACTTTGAGTTTTGCACTAGTATATGAGTAAACTATCTATTTTAAATAACGAAGTTTTAAAATGAGATTGCCAATGTTAGTTGAGTAATTTTCAGTTTCTGCCACAAAGTCACCCGGCAATAAATGGCTACTGTGTTTAGAATCATGAAGCTGAGTAGGAATTGGACACCAATGGTGGGAAATAAAAAAATCATGAAGCCAAACAATTGTTTCTTTTTGATATGGGGCTTTGTTTCTTAAATATTAGGATGAACCATATGAAACGGGCAAAATTTGCCAGTGTTTGACCTGCAAAAATGGCAATATCTTATCATTCAACCCCAAATTTTCTTCTGTATAAACTAGACTGTTAAGTGATAGTGACCAATAATGGTGACTCTTAGTTCAATTATTTCTTGCCACCCAAACTCATGTGGCTTCCAGATTTGGAAAGCAAGAATTAAGAGACTATGCTGAATGATGAGAATCCTGAACAATATGAATCAGTTCAGTTTCTGAGGTTTGGATAATGAATAACTTGGATTGCATAATAAAGGACATATTTAAAATTTTATTCAAAACCCACTGATTCCTGGGTTAGGATAGCAGGAGTTTGGACATGGGGGGTTTGGGGAGTAAGTGAGGAGTTTCTGTTTTCACAGAACTTTACAGTTTACAGAGCATTTTAGTATAAGTGGCCTTCTGTATTCTTTAATCTCCAGAGGTAAGTGTTAGTCCACGTTTCACTCAGTTTCACAGAAGAGGAACAGTTTCTGCTTTTAATTGCAAGCAGAACAGATATAACATAATTGGTGTCAAGGAACTTGACAAAGGACTAGGCTCACTGCCAGGTCATGGTCTCCTTCAATACTAAGCCTACGTTTCTTATTCTCTCCAAAGCAAGCACTGGTCCTTCCTGGCTCCTGTCTATTAGTGAGATATCTAAAGTCCTAAAGCTCAGAAATTGAGTGTAAATGGTAGGGTCGCTACCGTTTTGCAAATGTTTGTAAATTCTGTTTATCAACATTTTGAAAGCTTTTAATTTTCCCCTTTAGCTCCCAACTCATGGTAAAACTGTTAAAAAAAATATGATAGGTGGCTGCAAATTTCTTCTGTAGGTAAAACCCTGACAGAATCCAAAGGGGGTGCTGGGAAAAGAAGGAAGAGAAACAACTTCATTGACTGGTTCCTAAGACTACAGATAAGTCTCTTATGAAATCCACATTGTGAGGTTTCTGGAGTTGAGTTCTACTCATAGGCCAAACGTTTCCATGATGATCCTTGGCACTATTAAACTGAAAAGGGATAACTCCCTACCTTATTAAACAAAGATTGGGAAAGGCAGGAAGAAAAGGGAGAAATTAGCAACCTTCTTGGGAAGACTTCCAGTCTTGTGCTATAAATAGCCTATAAAAGATGTTGAGGATATCAGAGGCAATGTTTGTGAGATTCTCATTAGCCCAGAAATATTTAATACCAATAGAGAAATTGATAGCTAGAGACCAGCGGAGGCCTAGACATAGAGTAGGTGCTCAGTAAACGTTTGTAGATTGAATGGATGTGAATGGTCCTGCAAACAGTACAAGACAAAAAGAAGACCAGAAACCATCCTGCAGTCTAATAGGAGAGTTGACTTAGGACAGTCTCAAACCACTTGGTTTGTTTCTTCATTTCTAGCATTGAGCTTATTAATATTTTATTTGTGGAATTAGTTAACATTTCTGTTTTACCTCCCTTCTCTTTAGAACGCTTAAGTAGAAGTCCTTAGAAGTCATGCTCATCTCCTTTTTCTTACAGAGGAGGCACATTTAGCAAATAAAGTGAATGACCTTCATTCACCATCCCAGACAAGGCTGTTTATGAACTGCAAAGAAGGACATCAAATCCTTGGAGGAAAGTGCTGCAGGCATTCAGTCTAGGAAGCCAAAGATGGCTAATAGCTTTTCCATGAGCATTCTCAAGTATACCAAGGCTACACTCCCAAGGGGTTTGGGATTTTACGACTGGTTTTCTCTTTAAAACTTCTGACTTGTTAAGGAGTGCACATGGAGTGGGGTAGACTTACACTTATTGACTTTCTAGCAACTGTGTATCAGGTCCAGTTGTAGACATCATGGAAGAAGAGACAAGACTCATGCTCTCCAAATATATTCCAGTGACAGGCATGAAAGGTCAGAAGGGTAAACAGTGGGACAACAGAAAGGTGACCGATGATTATGTAAGATAATTCAACCAATGAGTACGCTACAGGGAAAATAAGACAGGTAATGAGGTGTGATGGAAAGTAGCTGGGGTGGCAAGGTCACATGAAATGGGCTGACCAGGAAGGAACTCATGGAAAAGATGATGTGCCCCGAGACCTGAATAATAATGAGCCAGCCATGCAAAAATCTGGCCAGATTATCTCAGGCAGTAAGAATGATGATGATGATATAGCAAGTACTTACCAACCACTTACGATGTGCCAAGCTTTATTTTAAGCCTTTTGCCAGTGCTATTTTGTTTAACCCTCTCAACAACTCATTGAGATCAGGGACTACGGATGAGGAAATTTTATTGATGAGGAAACCGAGGCAATGAAAGAGTAGACAGTTAATTGCCCAAGGTTCTATAGCTAGATAAATGGTCTAATACAGAAGTACAGAGACTCTGGCAGAGGGCAGAATTTGGTATTCTGGGGAGCTGGAGACTTCTGTGGGATTAAGGCAGGGAAGTCCTATCCCATAAAGCCTTCTAGACCAACCTGAGGATTTTGGGTTTTCACTGTATGGTTTTGAGCAGATGATTTTAAGGCCCACCTCAGAGGAATGACATAACTTGATATGTGTTTTTAAGTATATGTGCTGGCTGTAGAGATACTAGTCCAGGTGTAGTAGGGGTATAAATCTGTGTGGTGCGTAACAGCCTTGAGGTCTGAGGTTTTGAAGAAGTCTGAAAGAAACAGGGATCATGAGATGGGTCTGATCAGGGCTTTGACCCTATTATGCTTAAGTGTTCAGAGCTTTTGATCCCACTGCATCTGTTGACAATTTGGCAGAATTGCATGGTCATCTCAGTGGAAATGACTGACCTCATCTAGGTCTTCAAGCCAGCTCTAGTTAGGAGGTGACATTTCTGCAGCATGACAGAATGGTGAGGCTTCAGGCCAACATGGGATCCAGTCCCAGCCTAGCAATTTACCCATTGAATAATGTTAGAGGAGTCCCAACACTTTGATGAGTCTCAGTTTTTACTTCTAAAATGAAGCCATGGACACCCACCTCCCAAACTTATTGTCAGGACTCAATAAAACTAAGTCAGCGTCTTGCACATAATAGGGATTCAATGCTATCAGGTCAAGCAATGCCTTCCCTTTTCCTTTGGGTGGAATGTGGAAGACATTGCAAATTTCACTTGTTTTCTCTTAATTATGGTACATATTTATAGCCATTCCCAAGCTCATTGTGCAGATCAACACCAGAGACTGGCCTCAACTGCCTCCCTCACTTTAATGTATTTATTATCTCCCGATTATGTCTCTTGAATTCTACTAGGGTCATATGATAAGGTCATACAATCCAATAACTGTCATTATATTTAAACAATTTGAGTTTTCTGAGTGCAGGAAAATGGTACATGGGCAGAGGTGGTGAGCAGCCCAAGACCAGATGCAGAAAGCTCTTGGCCTGAGCAGTGAGACCATCCAGCCCCTCTTCATATTTCAGGCTACTTCCTTGCCTATGCTCTTAAATTCGAACAGCTCTCCCCTTCCCCCTTTTCCTGAATTTTCCTGACACACTTTTTTTTTTTTACCCATTCTAGATAATTAGGAAGGCTATTTCCCAGGAGAATTAACTCTGAGCTCCATCTTGCACTTAACTGCCATCCCTTAGCTTTTCTTCCCCCAGAACGCCAATTTCCCACCTTATCATCTCCCTCGATTTTCAGTATCTTGTTAAACAAAAGTTTCTTTCTCTTTCTCTAGTGCCCGAGACTAAGAAATTACTTTCTTTAATCCGAGCCCTATTTGTACTTTTACAGCCAAGAATTTTAGAAGCATTCGCAGCTCTGAAATTGGTTTCAGTTAGGATTGCTCTGCTAAACTACTGTTGTTGTTGTTCGTTTGTGTGTGTCTGTGTGTATTTTTTTCTTTAAATGTTTTGATAGCCATTCCCTCCAGCTTTTCTTTAGAAGTCAGTTTTGTAGACACTGCGATGTCTGTATGTTACATTTCTTTCACTTCCTTAAGAGTTAACTACTTTAATTCCCTTATCATACAGTCATATGTACCACTTTTCTATCTCCAAATGCAATTAAAAGTACCCTTCGGGTGTTCCAGGTTTTAATCATTCTGTGTGTGGAGCATTCCCATGGCTCAGAAGGGCTTTCTCTGTCTCCTCTCGGATGGAGCCTTTCTCAGAGGAGGAGGAGGAGGAGCGGAAGAGTCAGAATGAGGTGCGACAGCTTTGTTTCAGAGGCCAAATTCTTTGATTGTTAAAGTGTTGGCTTTCCTGTATGGGCCGGTGCCAAGAAACCACTTCTCACCAGCAGTGGCCGTGTGTAGCGTCTTGGGGAACAGGCCAGATGTGAGCCTCCAGGAAAGCATTGCTCTCTCAGACCAGCTTTGTGATCTTAGGCAATTACTGATTTTTATCTATAAAATGGGGATGATAACACCTGTCTCATTATTTTATTGAGGACTTCTAGAAGTTCCTCCAAACTGATGATTTTATGATTCTAATTGTTCTCCGAATTGGTCTTTGGAAAAAATTGGAACTCATCTTTTAATCAGATCAGGTCACAGTACTCTCTAGATGCAAGTGCTCATCAAAGTGTGTGTGACATGTGCTTCCCAGCCCTTGGTTAGTGGCCAATTGCTGTGTGAGTTTGATGACACCTGAACAACTCTAGATCCCAATCAGTGTGATGAGTCTACTGGTTGTGCACTTGGATGTCCTGGCAATGTCAAATTGCTACCGTAGCTCTAAAGTTCTTACTCTCATTTTCTGGACCTAACTGCAGAGTGGTAACAAACAGTTTGCAAACCTGCAATGATCCATGGACCACATCTTGAATAGTACACTTTCAGTTATGAGCCTTTTGAGAGTTTAAAACATGCAAGCATTGTGGGAGGTGCAGAAGATCTGCTGGCATGGCTCCTGCCTCCCCGAACTTCAGTGCTTAATAGGGTTTGTCGCCAATCTGAGCGCATGAATGGTAAACGGTCTGCCATGATGCTGGCCTGTTCTGACCACCAGTAACTATGCCTCATTTCGATCACTAAGCAGAGATTCCTATTCCTTCCTCAGTCTTGGCTTGGCAGTTAGGTGGGAAATGGGATTGGATTATCATCCCTTCTCATGTTACAAGACCAAGGAAAAGAACCTGGCTGGCATTCAAACAAACACACAAACAAATAAACAAAAACTTGGCAGGATTCCGAATACTGATTTCAACCATACTCACTCTCCTAGAGGCCATTTCATGTCATTGTGTTGGGAATCACTTTCCAAAGCCAGCTACCCAGTTCTTCCAGGCATTGGACTCTACTCCTCTGCTACTAGTAGAGGCTACATGTGGGGACTAATGTTCTTACAGTACAGCAGTAACAACAAAAGTCTTCATTCACTCGGGAAATGAAAGCTATGGGAGTCAAAAGCATTAGACACTTTCATGCCCAGCTGATGGTGCTGCTCACTTGAAGTGTTAGCCTTATTCAACAACACCAACAGCAGAAGGTTATAAATAGTGTTGAAAGCACCCAGTGATAAGGACTATACCCTTGTAATAACATTTATATTGGGAAGGGGGGTACCAATATATGGTACATGTCTCAGACTCCCTTTTGCCTCCCTTCTTGGCAGATATTAATCAATTGCTTTTCTCTGTCTTCTGATCTATCATAGGGCTTCAGAATGTTGGCGTAGAATTCAAGGCCATGACCAACATATAGGAGATGATAAATGGGATGAGACTCTCTCAGCTTTACAGTGTCCTAATTTACAGCTAAATGTGCTTTTCACGTGCATTATCATTTCAACCCTCACCTGCGATGCTGTTACTATGATTCACAATGAACATAATCAGAAAACTGGGGCCCCAAAGAATTAAGGCAGCTGATGAATATCATACAAGAAATAAGTGGCCAAAGTGAAAGTGGAGCCCTGATCCGCTGCTCTCGGATAGCAGAGGAAGGACCTAATATTTATTATGGTCCTTCTGAGTGCCAGGCTTTTATAAACCATATGTCATTTAATCTTATAAATCGTCAACTCATGCCAACCTATGAGACATTATTCTTTCTGATTTCTGGATGAGGAAAGCAGGATTCAGAGAACTGTAACAACTTCTTCAAAGCCATTACAGACAGTAAGGAGGTGAGGATTTGAGCCCACATATCTCTAAATTCAAAGCCATTTATTTCTCCTAGCACATGGAGCCCACAGTTCAGCCTCCACTTACACAGAGCACTGCTGGGAGCAGAACATGGCAAAGGTGTTCAGGGAAACGGCATTAAAGACAGTGGCAACTTGAACATGACTTCAGCACTCGACGTTTAGAGAATGATTAAATAGATAGTATGATAGCACCACACTGGAATATTTGCCACTATTATAAACAGATAATATGATGACTATATAGAAACATGTAAAAGTGTTTACCAAATAACATTAACAAATCATACATATACTGATTACATTTATGCAGAAATTATGCATATGAATGGATAAACAGAGGAAACACAAAGAAAATATCTCTTGGCTGGGATGCAGGAGAATAAGATGTTTTAAAGTCATTTTAGGCATACTGTGGGAAAATAAAAGTTTATGTACCTCAGCATCAAGAAAATCTGGCCAAAGGAAAAAAAAAAAAAAAGAAAATCTGGCCAAAGAAAATAGATGAAAATAATCACCCATTAGGAAATTTGTCTTCAAGATTCGAAAGAGCACATTTCCAAAATAATGAATAGGGCGTAGTGCCATTTGGAGTAAAAATTAAATGCTGATTCACACCAAGTGGAAGTAGTGATATTAGAATAAAATTTTCCCATTGGGAGCTTGGGAGAATTTCAGTGGGAATTTTGCATACTAGGGAGGTCCCACATCATGTTTCCTTGCATTTCCTCAATGTATTTAAACTTTCTGCTCTTTAGACTTCATGGTGAAGTTCTAGGGAGTGATTTTGAAAATCAATCACACACTTTTTCCCCATAGACACTGTTGGACAAGTGAATTCATCTGAATTCTACTCTGGTTTTTCTGGGGGGTGGGGGAAGGGATGGGTGTCATTCAAAATTTAGTTTCCATTTACCAAACTCCCATCCACCAGCCATCCATTCAAGAGATGGTTAGTAGGTACTTATTGTGATCTAGAGCTTGTGAAGCTCTAGAAACATAAGACAATCTATCCATGTTCTGGTTGCTGAGTCTAGTGTGGGAGGCAGATGAGTGGAGTGACGGTTCTTATATGGGACCTACAAAGAGCTAAGCAAGAGACGGTATGCACAGAGCTCCAGGAAGAGTGATGAGGGGCAGCTGCCCTGGCTGAGAGTCAGAGAGAGAGAGAGAGAGAGTCTCAGAAGAGGTGACTGACAAACAAGTCTTGAAGGATGAGAAGGAGGCAGCCAGGGAATACTGGATGGGAAGAGAAAGATAGGAACAGTGTTCTAGGCAATGAGTCAAACAAAGTCATACTGTACCAATGCATGGAGACAATAGACAGACAACACACTGGGGGAGCTGCCAGTGGTTTATGTGGCTATAGGATGACGTGTAAGATGGGGAAAGGATGTGGGGCAAAGCTGGGTATCAGCGGAGGCCTGAGCATGGAGGGCTTTGATTGCCAAGGTCAGACAGCATGGTGAAGCAGAGCCATCAACAAGTGCATGGGAAACCGCAGAGTCCAATCAAAGTCATATGCTGAGACCAACGAGGCAGGATCTCCTCGAGGATATTAGGGGAGAAGGAAATTGAGGGATGACCCAAGTCCCCCACCAAGGGGGCAGTGCGAACTGTAAACAGACCTACTTATTCTCATATCTTCAACAACTAGGGAGAGGGAGTGTACCTTATCCGCTCTTGTCGGCACCCCACCTCATCCCCTTTTGATCCTGGCACATAGTAGATGCCACCAAAATGTCTCTTGGTTAGATGATTTGACTTAAAACTGAAAAACAAAACCAGAGGGGTGCCTGGGTGGCTCAGTTGGTTGAGAGTCCAACTTCAGCTCTGGTCAGGAATATACCTTTCATCCGGCTCTGTGCTGGCGGTGCGGAGCCTGCTTGGGATGCTCTCTCTCTCTCTCTCTCTCTGAATAAGTAATTTAAAAAAAAACATAGCATCTTAAATGCTCACAGTGGGAGAAAACTGTACAAGTCAATGTCGCCCTGCCCCATATTGAGCATGCAAGGATCATCCCTTCTGTCATGGATGGGAGATGAATGAAAACTGCACTTGCCTTTCACAGGATGCATCCGGGACTTTGCATCCTGCAGGTCTTCCCCAAGTCCTTATGGACACAATTCCTGCATTACCCACCCCCATTCTCTTTGTGGAATAGGAAATGAAACCGACATCAATTATTTCTTTTTCAGCTTGAAAATCGAATTCATTAAAGCGATTCAAATTTAGGAAACTGCATACAACAAACACATACAAGAAGTGCTTATAGGAAATTTGAAATGATGGCAATTTCAAACCCTGAGTGAGAAACGACTTTCACTTTGATGAAATAAAAGGCAAAAATTAGGAAGAATTGTGTTGTCCTCAGGGGTTCTTCTCAGAAGTTACAAATATAGGGGAATCCAATGAACTACTCAACTATCCTGGTGACCCTTGGGTAAGCACACTTGGCAGATAGAAGAAGGGGCCTCCACATGCCTCTATCACTATAATCCAGAGAGGGGGGTGTAATACCCATTTTCCAGATAAGGAAACTGAGGCTCAGAGAGGTTAAGTAACTTGTCCAGGGTCACACAGTTGGCAAGTGGCTGAGCTCAGATACATACTCCTCTCTGGCCCCCAAACCCAAGGGCCAGCATGAGGTGTTTTCCCTGACTAGGCTGTGTTTTTGCTGGAACAAAGCTCTCTCTAGAACTGTGCCACTCAGCTAGGCTATACATTCTGGGTCATAACATCCACCTTGTGCTGTTCCCTAAAACAAACTTAACACTTACATTCCCGCCACGTGAAATTGCCTGGAGTTCCTCGAACTCACCAACTTTCTCCATCCTTCTCTGTTGCTGCTTGTGGTAGACCCCCTGTCCAGTCTATCTGGGACCACCTACTCATCTTTCAGAATCAATTCAAGGGTCATCTCCTTCTTGAAATCTTTGAGTCTCCTATGTCTGCCCTCCAACAACCATCCCTCCTTTGTGACTGGACTCGGGCCGTTGGATCAAATCCTACTCTGCCACCTACCAGCTCTGTGATTTTAAAAAGTTACTTCTCTGTGCTTCAGTTTCCTCACCTGAAAAACAGAACTAAAAAGAATCCCTAGTTGTCAGGAGTATTAAGAAAAGACTTCCAGGGTGCCTGGGTGGCTCAGTCAGTTAAGCAGGGACTCTTCCTTTCTTCTCAGGTTGTGATCTCATGATCTGCAAGTTCAAGCCCCGTGTCTGGCTCTGCACTGACAGTGTGGAGTTGGCTTAGGATTCTCTGTCTTCCTCCCTCTCTGCCTCTCTCTCTGTCTCTGTCTTTCTCTGTCTCTGTCTCTCTCTCTCTCTCAAAAATAAATAAATAAACATTAAAAAAAAAATAAAAAAGACTTCCTGCAAAGTCCATAGCAAGAGTACCTGCACATACCAAGTGCTCAGTAAATGTTGGCTATTACATTGTTTACTGTACCCGGGACAGATTTCTTGCCCAGCACAGATCTGGCTTTCTCGTGTACCTAAATATACAGTGACCTCCTTGAAACTTGTGGAGACCCGGCACAAAGACAGTGTCTAATAAATACATGCAAAGCAAACAATGAATAGTGAACGATGAACAGTGCATCTGGCGGAATGACAAGGTTGTACAACAAAGTCTCAGGGATTCAGATGTGGTGATACCATCAAGCTTCTCCCTGCCTCCCTGTGGTTGCTGGTCTGGATCTTTTTCTGACATGCCGGAGGGACAGCAGGACTTGCTGCTTTCCAGCAAATGTGGCTTTGGGCACTGAGTGTGAGTTTCCGCTCAGCCTTCACCAACCAAGTGGTCCATGGCTGCCCTGAGTTGTTGGTGGGAGGCGTGGCTTCTATCCAGAGGCCAGAGGAGCCCTCCCAGGGCTCCCATGAACCCTGTGGGTGCTTCTTTGTCAGCGCACCTCACTGGAATTGTGGCCAACCACACACTGCTGACCTCACCCAGCCCTGGAAGGGGCCACATCTTCTTCACACTGAGGGCCCAGCACCTGGCACAAGACCAGGAAGAGAGAGTGGGCTCAGTGAGAGTCCTGAGACAATCAACAGATGAAGCGATTAAGTGAATGAACAAAGGCAGTATGGAGGCAGGAAGGTCAAACAGCTGCTGACCTAGGACACACGAGCAGAGGAAGTAAAGGAGTGTTAGGTAGACACAGAGCGAGAGAAGACAGCCAGATGCTAAATTGATCTCCATGGCTCCAGTAGGAAGCACAATGATGGCCACCTAGCAGGCGTTCAATAAATTATGCCAATGAACAAGAACTGGGAGCTTTTTGTCCCTAGACTCGGCACTAGGCCATTTACAGGGATCATGTCCCTTAACTTACACATGAAACCCTACAAGGAGCTGTCATTACTTTTGACAAAGTGGAGTAAGGACCAATGATAGATGGTGACTCCCCTGGGCAGGAGAGACATGATCCAATTCCTGTCAATATCATCATCCGCCCTTCTTTCTAGAAAGGCAGCAGGCTCTGCATGAAGCACCATGGTCTCTAGAACCAGACAGCCTGAGCTCAAGTCCCAGCCCAGCCACTCGGTGGTGTAAAGCAGGGTGACTGAGGTCATGTATTTGCACTCTCTGTGCCTGGCTCTCTTACATGAATGGTGCTTTTGCACACGGGCCATGGCAAAGGCTGGTGAAGTCAGGGCATGCATGGGTGGTGAGAGCACGCTGTCAGTGCTACATTTCAGTGGTAGCCTTCGAAACACTGCTCTGTATTGGCCCAACCCCCATATGTTTCCTTGTATCACTGTTGGGAGACGGGTTGGTACCAGTACTCCTCCCCATTTGCAAACATGATCCTCACAGTCTCCGTGGGTTAAATCAGAGAACCACAGAACGTGGGAGCCAGGTGGGTTGTGTTGACCCCAAAGCGAAGGTCACCACTTTACTGATGATTCTAGGAGGAGCTAGGGAAAGGGGAGGAAGGGCATTTAGCATTTATTGATTTGTGTTAAATGCAGTTAAAAGATTTAATAAAGAATCTGTCCAGATTTCACAAGAGGGTCAGTGACCAAGTCTAAGATAGAATCTAAAATCCCAGATTCCTCTCTGGTGTCTCCTGAGGACACACAGTATGGAATTTCTTTCTCTGCCTGAAGAGAGGCATCTTCAGATGGTTTAAACTAAACCTCTCAGGGTCTCCAGCAAGATGAAATGCGTAGCCGAGGAGGATCGCCTTCTGAATTCCTATGGCTAGAACCTGCCACAGACCCTCATTACCCCAGTCCTTGCTACTCACTTTTACTGTGCCAGTAGCCCCGTGGGGGCAATTCTAAATACAGAGCCTGGAGATTTGGAAGAACCTAGTTCCAGCTACCCTGGCTGGGGATCACTCACCTGTCCACCCACCTCCTGGACAGACTCTGGTTTCCCTCTGAGCAGGGACCACAGGGCTATTTACCAGAGAACAACCCAGTTCAGGGCTGCCAAAATGGTGGTGGTGTTGGGGCAAACTAGTGTGGTGGGAAGCAAGCTGATCCTGCTCGTTGCATGCCTGAATTTGGCTCTGGAGTATCTAGGATGGATGGAAAATGGCTCTTCTCCCTCTACTCAGATGGGGGACACAACCATACTCATGTTTAATCCTTCCAGAGGCTTCTTGCCTGGCACCTGGCTAGCCAGTTGCTCCAAGACCTGCCTCCCAAGTTACTCTCCCTCCTGCATCTTTTGGCTTCTCATTCCATGTCGCAGCATCATTAAACCGCTTGGAATTCCATCCCCAATCCATGCCCCTTCATTTCCCTGTGATGGAAGTGTCCTTCCTCAGCTTCCTCTGGTTTGCCTTTGTTCATTCTTTCACACTCAAATCAGGCACCATCTCCTCCATAAAGCTTTTCTGATGTAGTCTTCTGAGAGATCTCCGTTCTATACTCTCATTTGTTCACTTGGAGCCTTCAGTCATGGTATTTACCATTTTGTGTATAATGTTCTCTCTATGGATCTGGCTCTCATAGGGGTGGGTTTCTTTTTCTTTCTTTTTTTTTTTTCACAAATAGTTTATTGTCAAATTAGTTTACACATAACACCCAGTGCTCATCCCCACAAGTGTCCTCCTCCATGCCCATCCCTCCCTCCCCCCCACATCCATCAGTCCTCAGTTTTTGTCAGCATTCAAGAGTCTCTCATGGTTTGCCTCTCTCCCTTTCCCCCACCATTTCCGCCCTTCTTCTCCCCCTTGTTCCTCCATCAAGTTCCTCCTAATCCTCCTATACGTGCAAACATATGATATTTGTCCTTCTCTGCCTGACTTATTTCGCTCAGCACAACAAGGGGTGGGTTTCTTGATGGCAGGTGCCATGACTTTTGTCTCTGAATCTTCACTGTTTAGCCCAGGGCCTGGTACAGGGCACTGAGTGCATGACTTGGAAGCATTTGTTCAAATCATTCTTAATCACAGAAGAGAAAGTCTAGCCAAAACATTTCAGCATTTCAACATATGCAAAATGATTGTGATAGAAGGTTGTGAATTCAAAACAAAATTCACAACCTGCACAGCACTCAGGGATAAAGAAACAATAGTGTGAATGGGGTGGGGGCCTGGAGAAGTGGCTGCATAGTGACAATGAGGGAGCTCAGAGGCAAAGGAATATGGAATGCGGCCACTGCCTTCTTGTGGAGTCTGGAGGACAATGCTCGCCTTATGATGGAAACCATATTCTTGACCTGCAACATGGCGACCGCAATTCTACATTACAAACCACTGTGACATATGTTACCCTTTTAGACCAAATACAGAAGCTGTAATTATTATGTAGGCAGAGAATTTTGCCTAACCCTTAATTTTTAAAAATAAAAACTGACTTTAGATCCAACCCAGAAAATCTGTTACGTGTTACCCAGAGAGCCCCTAAGAAGATGTAGAAATAAATGTCTGTGTTACACCATTGGGTTGCCCTCTTTCTGGAGAGCACATTGAGTCTCCTCAGAGACACTCCTTGGGTGGAGATGCAGAGGCAGTGTACTCAACAATAGCACATTAGAAACCTGAGACAACCACAAAGAGCATAGCACCCAAATATTTGATGAGCAGACATCGCTAGCCTTTGAATAATGAATTCCAGGAGTCATACAGAGAGAAGTTCAATCCTGATGAAGTCTAGGTTTGCTGTTTTGTTAATTAAACCCCATCCTCCATTGAACATACACACACACACACACACACACACACACTGTGGTGTAAGACACACATATGCTATATTACCTCATTTTAACTCCTTGGTTCAAGAAACATAATCTTGGTTCAAGATTTCATAAAGCTCTAAAGCTCTTTTCAAATTCACCAGGAAATGTAATCATCCCATTCGTCTTACCCTGAGGTAGTTGAGGGTGAAATTTGTTAGTCCCATCCTGGTGATGTTTTTGGACAGCTGATCCAGGACCTGAGGATCTTGTGCCTGAAAAGAAAAACAAGTCATATCCTTTATCTCTGCATCATGGTGCCAAGAAAGTCTCAGATCATGCTACAGTTGCTAAGAAATGCAATCTTGATACCATTGGTTTTCTCAGGGGGGAGGTTGCTGGAGATAATTCAATTTACATTTTTAAGACACTTGCATATAATGGCTCAAGAACATTTTTGGATCAATAGTGCAAGGTCTATTGCCAGGTAGAACCAACATGAGTCAGACAAGCTTTCAGCCCTTGGGAGAAGTAGCTTTACTTCCTTCCACCAGTGAGAGGCCCCATGTCTTCAGGAGGAGGGTCATTAAGCAAGGATGCTTTCAAATCTCTGGCGCTCACCAGAGAAGGTGGGGCCTCTAGGTTCGGTACAGCCATACTTTAGGACTAGTCTTTGTTTCATGTTGTGATAGTGTTTTTAACAGCTTGGACTCCAAGACTATATTTGAAAACTGCCTCTTCTGCGAGGCAGAATATATATATATATATTATATATTATATATATATTATAAATATATATATATATTTATTCTAACTTTCCTCCCCATTAAGTTGAGGCTAGAAATAGATGTTCTCAACAATTTTCATCCCACAAGTCCCCCAGGACTGTAAGAGTAAGCATCACATTTTCCAAAATATCCACCACATTTAAAAGAGTGACGTGGTATTCCACAGGCTATCCCAAATGTTCTGATGGGCTAGAAAAAAAAAAAAAGAAAATTCTTTTGGATTTCATTGTAAGGTGAGCCTCTTGGTTGATGCTCTTTCTTTCTGCTTGTCTTTTCTCCCTTCTTAACTGGTAGAAGTAAACTGAAGCCAAATAGAGAGACTCAAGTAAGCACTCTTTTGTCATCCTTCATGCTGCCATGAGACTATCTAGGTTATTCTAACACTTTAATTTATTCTTTCCTGTACTTAAATTTCCTCATAGTCATACAACCAATTGGCTTTGTGTATATCGATAAAAAACTAGATGTCAGCAAAAAGAGAGCTGGTCACTTCTCATGTCAATTTCTGGAAAGGGGGTCCTCTGTGGACATGGAGCCAGTATTTATGGAATCCCTTGCATGAGCCAGGAAAACCTGGTTCTCTAGATATTCTCTAGTGATGACCAACATCAAGGAGCTTCCTTTGCACACGGATGACAGGATAATAATAAGTGAATGGACGTATGTTCCTCTTGCTTCTGTTAAAAGCCACTCCCACTACTTGAAGAGGGCCTACTGTGTGCCAGGCACTGTTTTATGCCCTTTCCATGCATTAACTCTTAATCCTCATACCAATCAATCCTGTGAGGCAGGCTGTATTACCATATCCATTTTACAGATGAAGACCTGGAAGCACAGAGATGCCATTCCACTTGCCCCAGGTCACACAGGAATATGGATACACCTATGGTGTCTCATTACAGAACCCAAGCTCCGGACCACTAATGTCTGCTGTCTTTCTACTTTGTTTTTTTTTTGTTTTTTTGTTTTTTACAAATAGTTTATTGTCAAATTAGTTTCCACATAACACTCAGTGCTCATCCCCACAAATGCCCTCCTCCATGCCCATCCCTCCTCCCCCCCACATCCATCAGTCCTCAGTTTTTGTCAGCATTCAAGAGTCTCTCATGGTTTGCCTCTCTCCCTTTCCCCCACCATTTCCCCCTTCTTCTCCCCCTTGTTCCTCAGTTAAGTTCCTCCTAATCCTCCTATACGTGCACACATATGATATTTGTCCTTCTCTGCCTGACTTATTTCGCTCAGCATAACACCCTCAAGGTCCATCCATGTTGCTACACATGGCCAGATTTCATTGTTTCTCATTGCCACGTAGTATTCCATGGTATAGATAAACCACATCTTCTTGATCCATTCATCTGTTGATGGACACTTAGGCTCTTTCCATGTTTTAGCTATTGTGGAGTGCTGTCTTTCTACTTTGAAAACAGTAAGAGTGACTACTCCAAGCTGCTTCAAGGGGAGTGGAGGATGTGAACTGGGCTTTGAAAGTTGAGAAGAACTTAGGGGTACGGATATGTAGAAAGATTGGAGCAGGGGAGTAGGATGCCACAGCAGGAAGTGCAAAGTCAATGAGAAGGATAGAGACTGAGTTAACCAGTCGGGAGAAGAGGGTCAAGGACAAAAGTCTGGGAAGACAGACTGGAACTGGATGATCAGAAGACAGCTATCAGCCTGGGTTCTGGAGTTGGTACCAGCTGAGCTGAAATTTTGATTTGCCACTTTTGGGCTGAGAAACATGGAGCGACTTATCAAGCCCGAGCCTCAGTTTCTTCACTTCTAAAGCAGGGATAATGGTAACGTACCTCTCTGGGTCACTGGGAGGGTTAAATATAATGTGCACAATACTTAGCAAAAGGCCTGGCATAGCAAACAGCCAGTAAGTACTAGCTACTGTTATTGTATTCTCTTTTGATTGTACAGGGTCTTAAAAATCAGGCTCATTAAGTCTGATTTTGCTCCAAAGCTTTTTCACAGAAACTGCTGCATCATGCATTATGGAAGGGGATTTATTTAGTCAATGCCTTTGACACCTTCTTTAGGGACTGCACTCAACTAGCTCCTATCAAGTCTTACTTCTCAAACACATCCCCAGCTTGGCATCGAATGTGGCCTTGCACCTAGTTGGTGCTCAATAAATTTGATGTGATTTATGGTTGAATGAAACCGAGAGAACCCCAAATTGTCTACTTCATTCCAACACCATGGTTAGGAGGGATGTTGACACAGATCTGAGGTCCATGAGCCCCACGTCTTGTCAGATGGTTCTAATCAAGACTGGAAACTGTTTTTCTTACCCCTTGTTTTATTTCTTTCCCCAGTTATACATAACAGGTTTAATAGCCAAGGCAGAGCAGTACTTGATAATGACTCAATGGAATTTAAGAAAAGTACAAACTGTTTATTGCAGTAACCTCAGTTTGGAGTTTAAAATAATAAAGTATCAAAAAATAATTCACAATGCACCAAACTCACAAAGGAAGGGGGGAAGGACTTGTGGAATAAAGTGGTGGAGGGGAAAACTCAAAACTGAGAGTGCATTGCCCAACTTGTGAAGACGATTGGCATTTTTTCACAGAGAGAGAACCGGACTCTTCCTCCTTGAACAAATGACGAGGTAAAATAAAATAAAATAGTGATGAAATTACTTACGTGCATGGCTAGAATGCTCCTTGGGACTAACTCTCTGTATTGTCTAATGGTAAAGTGCCATGTTTTTATTCTCATGAGATCATCAAAGGTGAACTCCAAGATCAGTCTGCCTTCTGTACATACCTAGAAGCGACAAACAACACATTCATTGGCTGTGCACTTTGTGAATGCCACATTTTTGTAACTCACACGTCAGTTACTCAGTTACTCAGCGGGGTCTCCCTGACTGTCCTTGGGCGGTGCCGGATATTATTAAGGATGTGACACAAGTGCTTTATCCACAGCACAGTGAGACAAGTATGAGCCCTAGAATCCATGGGTTCCAAAGACTAGCCATGATTCACTAGTAACTTCCCTGGTGGCTGCCAAACTCTATGAGCCTCTGTTTCTTCATTTGTACAAATGAGTCCAAAACGCATATTATTATAATACTATGTCAAAAGTGTGTCCCTGCAAAAATAATACCCCCTACCTCCTTTTATTTCTGTTGTCATCATCTTTCTACCATTGGACCTTGAAATCTTTTTCTAATCTTGGCTGCCCTACTCTGGGAGGAAGTGTCTAACACAATTATTTATGCTTACCTGTGACCTACAACAAGGTTACCCAACGAGAAGAAGTTTTCATTTTTAGAGACAAATTCCAGGCTTGTTTAGAGTGTATTCCTTCAATCACATGCTATCAGCAGTGACAACTTTTGCTTGCATAGAGGCATGCTATCTTTATATATATATATACACACACACACACACATATATATATGAGTCTCAGAATCATATCCTAACTCTGTACTTATTTTGGAACTTTGAGAAAAACTAAATAAATTCTCTATTTTCCAGTTTTCTCATCTGTAAAATGAGAATAATACTAACCTTACTTGGGGTTGCTGGCGAAATGTATGATGATATTATGTGTGTAGATTGCCTAGTACTATACCTGGCTCACAGGAGGATGACGGCAAATGATGGCTCTAAAGATAAAAGAAATCCAACCAAAGAACCCTGGACTAGTGGTTGTCATAAAGTGCTATCTGTGACCCAGGGATCCATGGAGGTGTCTCAGGGGCTCTGCCAGGAAGAGTTCAGCCTCCATATAGACCATGTGAACTCCACACATTTTCTTGATTCAACCAGAGCAGCCTCAGTTCTATTGTTTCAATACATTGGACTTCTGATCAAGCTTTTTTGGAGAAAGTTTCCTATGCTAAAAACAAACATACAAAACTTTGGAAATCACTGCACTACACAACTTTTAAAATCATAAATAACAATTCAATAGGGGTATGCTCATTTCAAAAACTATAGTCCATGAAGATAGATAGCAATTTACCTAACTTTTTATGAGATATTAATAATCATTTCTCCCTTTGGGAATTGAATACAAATGACTGTGCCATTTATTGAATTCCAACTATGTCCTAGGCACGGGGTTAGGTGCTTTCCATTTACTCTAAGTTAAGGCAATGTTTTCTTTAAACGAACTAACTACCAGTATAAGGAGAGTTAGTAATGTGTGTTGATAGGGTACTACTTAAGAAAGATGCTATTGCCATTTGCCATTTTTATTTTTCCAAAAGTCTCAGAAGCACTGTAGGATAATTATTGATAATATGGGTGAAGACTGAGATGCTATTCATAGAATCTGTGGATAATTTCTGGCATATAGGTACTTTGCCCCCAAACTCCTCAAATGCATGGTCTTCAGGGCTTCCTTCTAACATCTTCGCCATGATAGTTGTGCACTCTGAAATGGGGGAAGACTTTCATGTCCCCAAAACACTCCTCTAGAACCTCTTTAGCATTGGAATTAATTCACAAAGGTTTTCCAAAGAGTTCCATGGAGATTGAGTTACACGATTCCTCCTGGGGTGTTAGCAGGACAGAAGCCACCTGCAGCGAAAGCTGTCACAAAAGGGAGGTGACCACAGCCAGCCCATGAGGGCTGAAATGTCCTGACAGTAGAGGACAGGGATAATTGGAGGCTATACCTTTTTTAAGACAGGGTATTATTAGGTGTTTGAACAAATATTAGCCCAGTTAAACGCCATGCACTTTTTTTTTATTATTATATAGTCTATTTGTTTTGTGTTTATTAGCCACAAACTCAGGGCAGACGTAAGTTCTGGCTTACTTCTAATGGAACAGAATCTCATAATAAGAAGGCATAGATGTACTCCTGATGAATTACTTAATTGGAGCATCTGTAGGGTCAAGTAAAATTGTGTGCCCTGTTTACTGTGACACAGCAAACCAGTTGAGGACCCTTCTTGCCATCAAACTGTCATGGGTCTACAAAAGGGGAAACTGCAGTAAGCGTTGGGCTCCTCCCTTGTCACCCAAAACCAAGAAATCAGCTTTATCCCAAGCAGGTCACATGCAAGAGAGGAATCCTTAACATTGAATCCGAGTTGACTGTGTTGGGTTTCCTTAAAGGAAAACTCAGTGACTTCCTTGAATGGAAGAATGGAGGAAAATTTGGTCACTGTTGGTCTCTCCCACGTAGTTATACCCATGGCCTTCTCCCAAGCCCTATTCGGCCTCCCTGACTCTTGCCCCCATCATTGCAATTGAAGGCTTTGTGATTTATTGTAGATGCAACAATCAGCAAATGGAATAGAGGCACATAAGGAAAAAAAAATATACATTCCTTGTTTGGAAATGGTAAAAGACAGACATAGCTTTTAAAAGAGAATTAATATTTTCGCTTCCCAGAAAAATTCTGTGCATTTCTCTTAATCAATACAATTAATGTAGCTTTTATCTAAAGCTGGCCTTTTTTTTTTAAGGCTGCCTTTCACTTGGAATCCAAAATCAAAAGGGTCCCCAATTAAGAAAACATTTTCTGTTGTGCTGAATTCATGTTACCGTACTGTGAGCTCTGACATTTTGTTTCTGTGGTAACCAAAATCAGCTGATTAGTTGGCATGGCAACAGAAAAGATGTAATCCCAGCAGACACGTTCTAATCAATGCCCCCAGCACAGATGGTCTCCAGAGGATCAACAAGAAAGAGGCTGGCAGGCATTCAGCGGATCACGTGCTAGCTTGAGACTAGGCCAGGAACAAGAGAACTAAAACAGAACATTTCTCAAACTAACCGGTAGCTTTTTAACCCTTTCCTCTCTGTGACTAATTGCAAAGCAATGTTGACCATGCCATTGTATAATACAATGATTTTCGTAGAGCTGTGACGAAAGAAAATGCACTTTTCAGGTAGAAGTGTTTACTTCACTTTCTCAGTCTTTATGGATGAAATACTGCTTTCAATTAACAATCGCACAAAGCTCATTGTATTTTATGTAGAGATACTGCATCGGTAAACGCATATTGACATGCATATATATATATCTATATTAGAGCAATATGATCATTGATATTATAATAATTTGGTTGCAGTTGCGCTAAGAGTAGAAATGTATAAATCCTGAAGGATAACGTTGTAGACAGGCTAAGATTAGAATGATGTCAAAGACATGAATGAGTACTCATCTAGGAAAAGGGGCCGGGGCATATCCACGGTACTTTTCAATAGTAATAAATAATTGCATAATAAGTAATGGAGGCCAGAGAAAGCATAAAGCTCTGTTTACAGAGTGATAAGGTGTTCAGTACTGGCTGTAATTATTATTTCAGTTTGTAAAATCTACAAGTAACCCGATGTGTACCCCAAAGAAGGCTCCTCGGCATCTGCCAGCATCCACACCCTCAAATATAATTCAAGGGTCTTTGATTCTAAAAACCTTGGTGATTGCTCTTCAGATTATAGAGCCTTGTTTTCAATTTGATTCGAAATTGAATAGAGAAAAGAAAGGCTTCATAATGTGTGTTTTAAAACTCTAAATACATATTTATCCATAATCTATAATGTTCCTGGGATCAGGAAATTGCAAAATGTGCACTACACTCCTGGGGAATATTAAATACTACTGTTGATTAGGGCTGTGGAGATTTTTGAGTCACCAGTTGACCAAATTTTCATAAAAGCAACTCAGAACCATTGGGTCAAATGCTATTTGGGGAATTAGAGTATATTGATAGGCTAAATTAGAACAATGTGATACTGTCTGGACCTAATGTGCTAAATAATTCCATGTACAGCAGCCTCCCCTTTAAAAATAAAGCATCGGCTTCCAGGCTATATTTTTCTTTGTGGTACTGAAAGGTCATTAGCTCACTGTTGTATACTAAATAGTCATATTTTATTACAAGAAGATGGCTTATTTTTAATTAACATAAGAACAAAAGAAAAACTGGAAGAATTCCTTGGGTAGTATAATGATCACCAAGGAGGCAAAAAAAAAAAATAAAAAAAAAAGAATGCTTTAGAATTTTCTAAAAATAAATGTGCATAATTAGCATCTGGACTAAGTCCACATAGCTGAGCGGCATTGGCCAGAAAGTGGTATTTTTCATCATGGTATGGAAATATTCATTACAAGAGGTGGGAATGTATTGCCATGGAGTAGAGGGAGATGATGATCTAAATAATTGAAGCTTGGGGTCGAAAGAACTGAGTTCAAGAGGATGCTACCACAGTCTTCCTGGTGAGTATCTTGGATACCTGAACAAACCACCTGACCATCTGAGTGGGGAGCATTCCCAGAGGAGGAAAAATCAAGAATCAACAGAAGAAAACCTTAGCTTCTTGATTTGAATGAAAACAAAAAAGGCATTTTATTATTGATTCATCAGAAGAACAGGGTTTTTTAAAATTTAAAACCAGTCCTGATGGTACTTCAGAGCAACTGACCATGCTCTTTTATGAAACAGCTTTGGTCTGAAAGCAGACACTGAGAAAATGTAAATGACAGGGCTACCTTTCATTATATATTTTACATGTATATAAAATGTTATATAGTTTATTTTAAAATTATTTATTATAATAAAATTATTATAAAATATGCTATTATTTTTCTCCTATAAACTATTTTATGTGTTACGAAAGGGCTACCACAAAATGAATTTTTATTTTCAATGGCTGTAGGCTTTGGAAGTAGCTTCTTCATTATAGCTGTTTTATTTAATTCTCATGGATTTCTTTTTTCCTTTAAAGCATAAGGAATTGGTGTGCTTTTCCTGATTACCTAAATATAATGCTACGCCTAGATGAAAACAAAACAAACAAACAAAAATAAAACCAATAATGAGCTAGCAGAGAAAGCTTTTCTCTGTGGGACTCTGATTTCATAACATTCAAAATAGATTGTATTATCCATCTTATATACAAGATTATGTAAATATTTTACATCTCCAAAATGAAGTGAGACATGGGCAGATTACACCATCACCCAGGTGATCATTCTTTTCCACACAACAAAACTCTTTTCCTAGCAAGGACTTCTGTTCTGCATACAATGGGAATATTCTTTGTTCCTAATCAGCAACCTTCCTTTCTGCTCAACTGTTAAAAGAAAGAGAGAAAAACCCAGCTCTTGTCCTGCATTTAACAATGTCTATTGACAAAATCAAGATACCATAAGATCAATGACATTTGATGATTTGCTTTTGCATTTTATAACTATTTCCTTTGCCCTTGTGTGTGTGTGTGTGTGTGTGTGTGTGTGTGTGTGTGTGTGTGTTACATCACTGTGAGCACCAGAAAGATTAAGCTGCACCGACAAGCTCGATGGATACTTTACATGATAAACACTTTATTTATATTCTTTCAGCAAAATTGTGCACAGGTAACAAACACATCTTCAGTTTGGTAATTTTGGCTTTTTGCGATTAACCCTGATCATTCAACTTCTCATCTCTAAAGAGAGGATCGTCATGTGTGTTTTCAACTAAAAGAGATAGCTGCTATCATTAATATTACAAATTAGTTTCACGTTGAGTCTTTGTGAAAATGCAAGAACTAGTGTTCATTAAAACAAACTTCTGTTTGTCAGAATCTCTGGCTGAATATTTGTTCTTAGGAATGTTTCTACTTGAGAGAAGAGATAAAGGGGTTCTCTGTAGAGTTCTAGAAAGGTCTTTGCCCAGGGGGGTGTTCCATTTATCAATTGTCTGTGGATGGGAAGGGTCATAGGTGTAGAATGTATAGAGGCCAGGTTGATTCTCTATCTCTTCTCTTTCATTTCACATCCTTCAAGGTCTTTGAATTCTCCCTCAAAGAATGTGTCACCCGGTCCTCCATCCACCACCCTTCCCCTGTGCTCCTTACTCACTCACAACCAACCTTTGGCTCTCCTGTGCTCATTTGCTTACTGACCAACCACAGAACTTCCTAGAATTTGGGGAAACAACCTTTAAACTCTAAATTCCCTAGTTCATTTATGTCTTTATCTTCCCCTGAGATTCCACCTAGCTAAGTTGTAGTCAGTTGACTTTTTCCCTGTTTGTTCACATTTGAATTTAGCTTTAAAAAGCATTTAATTTTAGAAACAAAGCACAAATTCTGACTACACAACAATGGGGAAATGTTGTTTTAGCTGTAGAAAATTCTTTGTATTACAGTCAAATTTCTAATTTAGCAACCTGCGTTTGACAGGCACCAAAGCTCTCTCCCTCTTAGTTTTGAGGCTCCATCATATTTGACTTTCAGGTGCCCTGTGTCACATGCACACATCTGAGAACAGTGTCCACCAAGAGTCTAGCCATGCCACAAACAAAAGAGATGATCTCATAGTGCTGAAAGTGTCTGAGATGTGGGAAATCAGCTCAAAGTTCCAGAAGAAAACCATAATTACTATCCTTTATACACTCACAGAAGAACAAGCCATGTTGCTGAGGTTATCCTGTACCTTGGTAAACATGGGCTTCCCGTGCTGGGTGACCATAGCACACTGGTCGCAGTCCACTGTGATGGATGAGTTGTGGTATGACTCTTTCGAGTGTTTGAGGATGTAATACAGGTCAGTCACCCCTCCTTCAAACACAGTGCTAAAGTAACGAGGGATAAG
This sequence comes from Proteles cristata cristata, assembly GCA_017311185.1. Taxonomy (NCBI): domain Eukaryota; kingdom Metazoa; phylum Chordata; class Mammalia; order Carnivora; family Hyaenidae; genus Proteles; species Proteles cristata. Next base: position 1,603,211 of record JAESUZ010004147.1, on the reverse strand, counting down.
GGTCCTGCCGATAGCTAGGAGAGAAACACAGAGAAATAAACCATTAACAAAAATATCTAATGGTCCCACTCACCTCACACCATTGCCAGAACTCCAATGGGGTATGGATCATCTCAGGAAACCAATCAAACCAGGAGGCAAATTTCTTTCTTCTTATAAACAGCCATGACCCTTCTCGGTTACAGTTAGTAAAATAAAATCTCCAACTATTTAGAGAACATTTGTGCATTCATCTCTTCAGATTTTGTGACCACTTAAAGTTGATAATGTAAGGGTTAATTAGTACTTTTAAAATAAGGGGAATAGAAGCCTTGTGTAAATTTTAATAATGTAATGCTTTGTAGTGTACCAAGTATGTTGGGGTTATTTCATTGGATCTTCAGAACAGCCTCAAGACAGTAAGGAACTGGAACCCAACAGGATTATTATGCAAAAAACCAAAAAGTTTCTTAGGACTGTATCAAAGTCACATGACTTATAAGTAGATAATTGGAGTCTCTAACTCCAAACCTGCAAACATTTGCTCTTTCTAATACTATGTCCCCAATTGCTTTAATGAATGGAAATCTTTAAAAAGTGATCAGGATCCGAATATACAAAGAGGTCCATATCTATGTAAATACTGATTATTCTATCTGCTTCTGGAGCTGGATAAGATTTCTTTCCAGAACAAAAGACCAGTTTTAAGAGAACTGGATACCTTCTACTTGGTCTAAATTTGCTTGTATGTGTCCTGGCCAGCCCCATTTCAGTTGGAACGATTGGTAAGTAGCTGGGCCTCTCTGATACATGACGCTTAGAAACACCTAACAAGCCCTTGCTTTAGCAGAGATTTTAAATCCTCTTATACTGAAAATCCCAACTCATAATATCAGGAATTTTGCCTATGTGCAGATTTTAAGGCAAAGCACTAAAGCACTCTCCAGCGATCCAAGGTTTTTAATAAATCTCTTACATTCACTGTGTAATGTCTTCTGAAAGACAAAAAATAATATTTAAGGTAAATAAATTACCAAAGAGAGCTTCAGTAGGAAAGATCATGCAATCTTCACTTGAATGTTTTAAAATGTTTAATTTCATTTTAAAAGAATCAATATTAATCCATTCCATATGTATCTATATCTCTTTTGTACATGGATTTGGAAAGAAAAGACTATAAAAAGAATATCCTGCCAAACTGTGTTCTGAAGTAATCTCTAAAGAATCCTGCTGTGGATGACTAGTCTCTGAATAATTTATATAGTTGTTATTGCTTCGTATTTATTGCAGTAAAATCAATCAACAAGTGTGTGCTAAAGATTCCAGAATTTTTGGCAATTCCATTCTAAATAATCCTTACACTTACATTTTCCAAATACTGCTTAATCCCCAACAGCGCATGTTCATTTGCTAAATATAAAATTCAAACAAGAGTGATTTGAGTCCACCATCTCTTTAAAAACATACACAGCTGATACTATAAAGAAAACTTTGTTAATGCAAAAAGCCTTATTGTGCTTTGCTGAACAGATAAAGTTAATTTAATGCATTTCAAATATTCCAACCTAAAACTAATTTCCATAAAACAGCTCTAGTAATTTGACATTTTGGGATCTGTACTGTGGGGAATAAATACAAACCATAAAAATGTAGATGTAGGGTGAAAATATTTCACTACAATATCCAAGGAATTGTCACATTAAAAAGGTTACTCCAAATAAACACCACTGGATTAGCCACATTATGGCTTATTCATTATGGATCCTGCACCATTTAATGCCTTTGTAGTAATATCTGTGATATATTATCATCATTTTCATTCACAGAAAAAAACTGAACAGGGAAAAAGTTTGTGACTCCTTAACTTTAAACTTAAATTTTAATTACCTCTCCAACTTCAGAATATGTGCAAACTATATAGTAAATATACTTAGAGGGAATGGAGCTTTGCTTTATTTAACATTTTCTGGCACTCTCAGAACTGATTGTTAAGGATACCTGAGGTTTGTGGTCTGTCCTTTTGCTTTGTGGGATAGGTCCGACAATTTCCACCATGGTCTTGTTTGCACCATCCCTCACAAAGCTCTATCATCCACTGTGGGAGACTGCTACTGGTGGCTCCAATGAACCATGATGACGATATTTACATCTTTGTAGATGTACTCTCCTCTCCTTAAAGGAGGGGGTTCTATGATCTACTTTTTAAAATTTAAAAAAGAATTTTTTTAATGTTTTTCAAAATTTATTTCTGAGAGAGAGAGAGAAAGCATGAGCATGAGTCAGTAGAGCAGGTCAGAGAGAGAGAGAGAGAGAGAGGAAGATACAGAATCTGAAGCAGGCTCCAGACTCTGAGCTAGCTGTCAGCACAGAGCCCGACCCGGGGCTCGAACCCGGGACCCACGAACCATGAGATCATGACCTGAGCCAAAGTCGGATGCTTAACCTATTGAGCCACCCAGGCACCCCTGTTTTGGGCTAAATCTTAAAAAAGCCTAGAAGCTTCCATTTTGTGTTTGAGTGGGAAGTCAGTGGCTATGTACAAAGTTTAGCTACTCAGACAGCTATACTTTGAGGAGCCCAACCATTTGGAACAGTCACATGAAGAATGGAGTCTTCCAGCTGACACTCCCAGTTGAGCTACCAGCAAACAGCCAGCACCCACTTGTATGAGTGTGATTATCTTGGAAGTGAATCCTTGAGGTCCAATGAGCTGCCTCAAGCTGGTGTCACATAAAGCAGATATAAGCTGTCCCCCATATGCTTTGCCCAAATTGCAGAATCATGAGTAAATAAAATAAAAGTTTGTACGTTTAGCCAATAAGTGTTTCACGTAACAGTGGATAATCCTAACACCCTCGCAACTAACTTCCTAGGCTACAAAAATGGACAAATCAGAATCCTTTTCTGAAGATAGAGAGGGCAGCCTTGCTCCTAAAAATGTGAATTATAGAAATACAGAGCTTTGCATGGAGAGGAAAGCAGATTAGAGAGACAGAGAGTCTTCATAGACTGACTTGGGACCTCATTATAGTTAGGACTGGAAGGCAGCCCCATCTCTGGGAGGTCCCGCTTGTGTGGCATCTGCACCTGCTTCTTTTGTTATTTATAAACAGAGGAACCCTCATAAATGCTGGGGTAACCAACATGGATGGGGTAACAAACACTAATGTGAACATAGAAAGAAAGTGAATGAGAAGAATTACTACAAGACATAGCTGGGTCTTTGTGCAACATCTCGTGTTCGTAGCTGAAGAGGATACAAAAGGTGTGTCAGAGACTGTATCAATTTCCTATTGCTGCTGTGACAAATTACTACACACTTAGTGGCATAAACTCTCTTTTATTCATTATCTCATAGCTCCTGTCATTCTGACCTGTGTCTTGCTGCTCTAAAATCTGGGTGTCAGTAGAGTTGTGTTTCTTCCTAGAGGCTCTAGGAAAGATCTGTTCTTCTTCTTCTTCTTCTTTTTTTTTTTTTTTTTAATATTTTTATTTATTTCTAGGAGGAGAGAGAGAGAGACAGCGTGAGCAGGGGAGGGTCAGAGAGAGAGGGAGTCACAGACTGAAACAGGCTCCAGGCTCTGAGCTGGCAGTCAGCACCGAGCCCGACGCGGGGCCGAACCCACGAACCGCGAGATCATGACCTAAGCGAAAGTCGGACGCTTAACCGACTAAGCCACCCAGGCGCCCCGGAAAGAATCTGTTCTTGCTTTTACCAGCATCTAGAGGCTACCTCCTTTCCTCAGCTACATCCCCTTCCTACATCATCCAAGCCACCCATAGTGGTTTGACTCTTCCTTGTCTGCCTCCCCCTGCCACTTTTCAGGACCCTTGTGATTGCACTGGATCCACCCAAATAATCCAGGATAATCTACCATCACAAGGCAACAATTCACATGTACCAGGGATTAGGACCAGACATCTTTGGGTGCCATTATTCCACAGAGACTATCTTTGTTAAAGCGTTTTTGTTCTACAAACCAAATATAGTACAAAATATGACATGCATGTACACACGTAAGCACACACATGCGCACGCGTGCACACACACACATGACAAGCAATATATAGATATAATATGAATGGGACAAGTAACCAGAAAAAAATCACATGTGCTTAAGGAAATCATTCTGTAACTCATTCATTGATTGCTTTTATAAACATTCAGTGAGCCCATAGTAGGTGTAAGGTTCCTTGTAAGGACAACACGAAAAAAGATTGTTGTCCCCATCTTTCAAACTCACTTCTAACAAGAAAGTTGACAAATATGTAAGTATCTATAATACAATGCGATAATAGATTAAACAAATGGACTTGTGATCTTGAACCCTTTGCCAGTTTCTTCTGAATCCTGATTTCAATGTACAAATTTATTATACCCTGAGAAGATTAAAATGTCCTTTTAATTTAGTAAATCGTGCCTTCATGCTGCATGGCCTCATATAAATAAATGATTTTAAATCAGGGAACATTTCAGAGTTAAATTTGGTGGTCCCCTAACTCCTCAGGCACACCAATTCCAAATCTCTTTAGGTTTTATACTGTCATGTGCATATGCTATACTTACACTTTACATTTATACTGTAATCCTTGGAATTAAAAATAATTTTCAATATTGATATACCTAAATCCACATTGTGCTCCCATGAAAAAGATTGCATCTTTCAACTATTTTTGAATAGATATTAAGAGTATAGTAGATTATCAAATAAGTTCCCTATTTCTTGTACCTTTAGGTCAAAGTTCCTTCTGAAGTTGGGAAGGAGAAGTACGGTGGGCATGAGATTTTCTGTGAGTGACATACAGGAAGGTGGAATGCAATATATATCATTTATCTAGGTACTTATGAAAGACAAGAAAATGGTAGATTAAATTATCCAGGAGCCTGAAATGTGTATGTCTAATTAATACTCTACATTATAGGTAAACAGTAAGATAAAGCAAAAAATATATTCCTAGCTCATTTAGATGTTGAGCTCTGAATTCTAGGTCCTTGAGAGGTTTTCATTGTTCTGTTTTGTTCCCAACCATTGACCTCCACTTTCCAGAAGCTCTTGCTATTGGAGTTGGGTAGTGCTATGGAGCATTATCTAGCTCCCGTCTTTTCCTGTAGCTGTTACTTATTAAGATATCTTCATAATACTTGTAGATATTAGCTGATTTCCCCCCATTTAGAAACCAAAGGGCACACACTGGGATCTCTTAATCATTGAGAAGATATAAACTACTGTGCACCTGTTGTTTTGAACATTTCATCTCTATTAATCATTATGAAATACTTTTTTTTTAACTCAAGCATGAGAATAAGTAGTTCACATGAAAGAAATCATAAGTAGAAAATAACTGTGGGAAAATGTCCAAACTTGTAATCAAAATACAAAATCAAATAATAATGAAAAAGATAAAAACATAAACCTGGTGAGGTTGTGGTAAAACAGACATACTCAAACCCTTCTGGGCAAATCAACAAAGCAATGCTTCCTTATCTTAAGAATCTCTAGTTCTCTGATAGCTTATTAGGTGTAAATACCTTTCCCAAACTGCAGTTCTAATGTGCAGATCTTAAGTGGTGTGAAGTTCTCTAAGTTCTTGGAGAAAATATTGTCTAATGTTATGACTTTTTGACTTGGGGTGATAATTTATTATTCTAAATGCCTGTAATTTCTATCTTTCAAAGATAATTCACTTCAAAAAATGAAAAAAGTTGAGAATCCTAATTAAAATATGGAATAAAAAGATGTATTAGTATTAGTACCACTTAACACTCAGCAATTACTTAACTAATGATTTTTCTCCTCACTGGAAAGAGAAAACCATATAACCACATATTTGTGTTTTTAATTAGGCAAAGTAAATTGTAAAAAAATCATCGATTACTACAGTTTAAAAAAAAACCTTTCTTTGTAAAGTGATAATGATAAGTTGGTTGCCTGAATCCAGGTAGTTTTATACAGTTGTTCTAAGGTTGTAGTACTTAAGAAATCCACACAGAAATTCTAGCTCCGAGATAAATAATAAATACAATGAGTCATTAAACTTAAACTTATCAGTATTCAGAAATAAGTGAATGCATTATACTAACATGTAAATGGAGATACTCTTCTTGGTGAAATAAACAATGCTGGTGATTTCGTCTATGGCAAATAACATTATAAATAGCCAAACAAAGGACATAACACATGCTTGAAATTAAATGGAGGAGATAGAGATTCAAGGCAAATTCCTTTTGCTTGAAGGGAAAGCAGATCAAACCATCTTTACTTTCATAAATTGACATTTGAAATCTTTTATTAACATATCTTTTAATTCCAACACCTTTACTTCTTTTCTCAACCACAGCAATTTGATTTAAATACCTTCTTTCTGATTACCTCTCTTACTATGTCAAAGATTCCTTCATTTAATATATGTTTATGAAACAGCAACTATGGGCCAGACAGTTTTCTAGGTGCTGGACACAAACAGCAGACAAGTGGAGAGGTGGAATAAACTTGTGGGGAGGGAGGGCAAACTGGTTTAGATGGGCTGGCCTGGGAGGCAGCAGTGAGAAGGCGATAATGGAGTTGATTTCTGATTGCACAGGGCCATAAGATGTGGGAATGAAGAGGTCCAGATCCAGGCACCCGCAAGGGCAAAACCCCTACGACAAGAATGAGTTTGGGTTGAATGAGCTTGTGTGGCACAGTATCAGAAAGAAGGCAGTGTGGCAGGTGCACAGTCAAGGAGAATGAGATGAGCTCAGAAAAAAAGAAGCAGAACCAGATTATGTGGGGCTATCCAGACCACGGCAAATGGCTCACAATCTATTCTTAGTGCAAAGAGATCTCATTGGAAACTTTTAGCCCAGGATTAGATCTGATGAATATACTCTGTTCTTCTACATGCATTATTCATCTGCCAACAATATCCCAAAACTCCACAAAAAATACCTGATCCTCCCAGAAATCTAATAGGCATTGTTTTCTTCCATTTTCTACCCATCAAACACTTAATAACTTGACTAAGACTTTACCCACACCCCCTTGTGCTAGTTGCCGGAGAGACAATGATGACCACAGCAGATTCCATCTTGCTCTTAGAGAGCTTTTGATCAAGCAGTTCTTAAAGCTATTCATTCATTAATTAAGGACAAGAGAGATGTGTGCCATGGCTCTACCTTGTTCTGCACTGTTATCCTTTACATGACACACAATTAGGATCTATCACACATCTGCCGAATGAATTGATGTGATTCATGAATGGATTTATAGATTTCAAGTTGTAGAAATTCACATGTAAGTCTGTGTCATTTCATCTCATTTAATTCAACAAATACTTTGGCATATTCAGGCAATACCGGTTTCTGATTCTGCTAGCCATACCACATGGTATTTCTCTCAGATGCATACCTTTCATTGTGGGTGAAATTCTTTTACCCCTTTATCCAAGGTACTGACAATAACATAGTGCAGAATGGTCCACAGCCATGGCTGGACTTCTTACCACAAGTCAACATCCTTTGGGTAGGAAATCGAAATCCTTTACTGACTCACAGAATAAAGCCATGTTCTTGTTACTGATGCCTTGTGGACCTGGTGCAGGGTCATTAAGGTGTTAGAGAAAGACCTAAGCTATAGTATGAATTGATATCAATCAGGTACAGGGGGCCAAGGGACCAGCATGTGTTAGGGAGCATGGCACATTTCCCATGATTTGGGCTGCTGCCTAGACCAGATACTATATATTTATACCTTAGAAGGTCTTGTCTGGGTGAACTACTCCATTACATAGATTTGTCTCACTATCTTCCTGTGACGATACATTGTTCTATTAGTTATCCAAACTTTATCATACAGAATACATCTGATAGATTTGTTTCTGCTCTCTATTATTTTTATTCCAACATTCTCATAACTATATTCTATTCTTCAAGATGAGCCTTATGATAATTTTGAAAACTTTCTCCCTCCTCCCACCCCAAAGTTGGAAGGAGTTTCATTAAATTAAATTTGATTTACTAAGAAAGATTTGACATCTCTAAAATACTCAATCTGACCATACAGGAACACGAAATGTTTATTTATTTCTATGAGTCTATATTTCTACCACAAAATAACTCTGTAGTGTTTTATATATAAGTAGCTAATGTTTCTTGTTAAGAGAATTACTAAATATTTTAGTTATGCTGATGATTAATGTAATTCTTTCATTATATTTCTATTTGGAACACAGACACCTAATGGAATGCTCTTATTAACTTTAATAGTTTTTTGGAATTTTTTTTTTTTTTGAGTTTTCTAGGTGAAGAAATCTATCATTCCCACATATCGAGAAGTTTTGTTCCTTTCTTTCTTACCAATTTATTTATATAATTACTTTCTCATCTTATTGCAATGTTTAGAGGAGAACTTCTAGGAAAAGGTATTAAATAATTAGGGAAGTAATAGACTTTCTTTTTTTCCCCCTGAATTTTTCAGGGGGTGCTTCAGAATTAGGGGAAGTACTATATGTTGATCTGAGATCGGATCATATTACTTATAATGGGAAGAAAATCAAATTATTCTTCTAATTTTTGTTCTTATGATTTTCTTCCTTTTCATACTGATGGATGTTTAATTTGATCAAATGTCTTCTTGGTTGCTATTGGATTGGTTGTCTAATTTACCTTAGAAAGCTATCTATTAATATATTTTCAAATATTGAATAATGTTTTTAGTCAGTATAAACCTTGCTCTCTCATGCACACATATGCACATACATTTTTGTATAAATTTTTGCATAAATTCAACTTACAATTCACTCATTCCTTTAACAAATATCCGTGAAAGTGGTACCCTATATAAGGCACTATCTTAGGTACTAGATCAGAATGTTAGAGCCAGAGAAGACCTCAAGTTTAGTTCAGTGATTCTCAGTAGTACTTTCTAATTCCAGTGGGCTTCTGGAGATTTTATTTTAATTTTTTAAAATATTTTTTAATTTTATTTTTGAGAGAGAGAGAGAAAGAGCATGAGAGGGGAAGAACAGAGAGAGAGAGAGAGGGAGACACAGAATCTGAAGCAGGCTCCAGGTTCTGAGCTATCAGCACAGAGCCTAACGCAGGGCTTGAACTTATGAACCTCAAGATCGTAATCTGAGCTAAAGCTGGATGCTTAACTGACTGAGCCACTCAGTACCCCAAGTTTTTAAAAATGTATCCCTAGATAGTTCCATGTTTCAAAAATGCCATTAAAACAAAGATATGTTTAGCATTTTTCTCTGATTTGAGTGGGAATGGACTCAATTCATGGCGCTACTGATTAGCTCCTGATGAGTGATTATGAATAGCACTTAACAAATGTGGAAAAAAATAATACAAAATACTAACAATTATTTAATAATTATAATTATGTTATCCATGATTATATTCCACACGCTCATTTTATTGCGGAAGAATGTAATAGCTAGAGAAGTAAAACTGTGTAGCTAGCTGGAGCCATTGTGGGATAAAGTAGAATGCTTGTTTTTAATCAACCAGCATTGGTTTATTTTTACACCTAAATTTGACTTTTGTTAATTTTTATTAAATCACCGTTTACTAGATCTGATTTCTATTTCAAAGCATAGAGCCAGACCTCAATTTCTAACTCAAAAATGTATTTTGCTCTTTCAGTTGAGTGCTGCCACATGATGGAGCTGTAACCTGTGTCCGATGGGCATTTCCATTATTTTCATTTTTTTCAACCAAGTAGACATCCAGAAGAAAAACTCAACTTCCAGACATGACAAGTAAGACCATTCTGTGTAACTGGCATGCACTTCCCCACCTCTGATGACCAGATCCTGCAGACCTGGCAAGGATTCCATGGAGCCTCATGGATGGAAGAGCCAGGAGACGGGAGGAACGTGGGTCCCTGAATTGCTAAGGACACAGGTTGCCACATATTGGGAAAACCCATTTGAACTTTGGAGCAAAACAGACTTTTCTATTGTGTTAAGCCATGGAAATTTCAAGATACATTTGTCTAAGCTGCTAGGGTTAATTAATACAATCACTATAGTTCTAATGTTTCCATGACCACCCTGTACCCATCAATGTCATTGACTTCACTCCTTCCTCGGTCATCTTTGTTATCAGTATATTAGGTAGCCCTCTAGATTTTTAAATTATACATTTATCTCTATATATGTCCCCATTGAAAACACATCATTTCATGTGAGTGCTTTTTGTCTTGTTTTACGTAGAAGTCATCATAATGTATCTATCTGGAACTTGTCTCGTTTTACTCAATAATGTATTTTTGAGCTCTGAGGCTAATTCATTAATTTTAAACACTGCATCATATTCCAGAGTACAGCTATTTCACACGCCCTTTAGATATTCCCATGTTGAGGGATGCAGGGATTGTTTTCCAGTTCTTTCCAATGGGGTAGATACTGATAGAGGGGAAAATAGATATTTTTTAAAATTTACGTAGTCAGCAGCAATCCCCCTTCCCAGTGCTGTGACCAATTTACTCCTTACTAGTCCTGATAGTAGTATGTGTTTCACTCACAACTTCACCAGCACTGAATATTGTCAAGGTTTACTTTTTTTGCCATTCAGATCACAAAGTGTGTCCCTTACAGAGGGATGGTGGCGGTCATCAAGTCCTCAAAGCTTAATCTACATGCAGATGATGAAATTAAGTAGTTACTCCAGCTCAGGTGGTTATTTCTGTGAATGAATCATCCGCATTTAATGTATTCAGGTGATTTGCAGGGCTTTTTTTTTTTAAATAATTTTCACCCCAAACCCATTCACTTGGCTAAAGGAAAAAAAGGCCGCAGGAAAGAGAAGTGAGAAAACGCCATCCCTTGATTTTTCAAAGGTGCCAAACTTGAAGAATTCTTATGAAATTATTTCAATATGATTTATCGGGCCATCTCAAACTATAACCCATGGGGACACCACAAGTCATTCAGTTTTGTGTTTTAATATCAGCACAATTCAGTGGGGTTAGAGAAATGTTGCCAGAGAAACAGACAAATGTGTGTGATTCCAAACTTAATAGAAAGCAGGGCTTGGCAACCTTTAGCAATGAATGCCAAGAGATGATTTCCTCCCTGTAGAGAGGTGCAGACTTGGGTAGAATGGGACCTTCCCTCCAGGCTGGATATTATACAAGACATTCCCTCTAAGGTGTTAAGTGGTCACTAAAATAGAAGCTAATAAAATTTGACCTTTTAAAGTGGATCTTGAAGTCAAAGGAAAGGTTTGTAGAATTAAAATAACAAATGGGCTGTTTCCAGCATCTTTCTCTTGACTCCCTTTCAACCCATCCATTTCTAGTGCTTCCTTGCTGGGCTCCTCAAAACTTTTGCCCCTGAAGCATCCTCTTCCTTGAGGGTCCTAGATCCTCCTCGTTTGCTTCGTTTCCTATGTGAAGCATCCTCATACCTATCTACAGCACCGCATCCTCTGGCTGAGCATGTTTATAAACTTGGGTGCTGCAGTGAAACTTCTGGATGCAAATGCTGGCTGTGCCATTTACTCATTTGTTGAACGCGGACAAATGATTTATGCTTTTGACACCCCAGTTTCTTCCTTTGTCAAACAGGAATAGAATACTCACTAATTCAGTGAGCAGCTACAGGTATTAATAACATCACGGCACATGTAAAGAGCTGAGTACAGAATCCGACTGCTCAGCACAAGTGAAAATCATTACCCCATAACCGCCATCTCTGCATAGTCCATGAGACTTACCTTACTGCACTGTAATCACCAATTTTATCATCTTTCCTTCAGTGACTGTAGTTCCCCAAAGGCAGGGAACATTCCCTGATCATTTCAGGACCACAGCACATTCACGATGTAAACAGCTACTTAAGGGTTGTTTGGCACATGGATGAACGTGGACTTGGCATGTCTGTTTAGACAGTCTGCCAAGTTCAAGCTGGTTATGTGCACATGCAGGTTTCTAACACGGAGGCAAAGCCACTTTCAGGGTTTAGGGCCAGAGAATCAAAACCACAAGAGGAAGAAGATAAGTTTTAGGGGACCATATCTAGAATTTTCACATCTGCATGCTCTAGTTCTGATCATTAAGGATTAGAGAGTAATCATTTTGAAAGATTCATTTTGGGGATTAAAGTTAATTTTGAATTTTGCAGGTAAGAAAAGCATTCCATCTGAGACTACTTAGTTAGAAGGGGCTTCTCCTTTCTTGTATCTTTGTACAATTCATGAACATTTGAAGTTCATAAAAAAAAAAAAAAAGGATGCTTCTTTAAAAAGAAAACAAAAGAGGGGCACCTGGGTGGGAAGGTTGGTTAAGCATCCAACTCTTGTTTTCTGCTCAGGTCATAATCTCACGGCTGGTGAGTTCTAGCCCCATGTGGAGGTCTGCACTCACTGCATAGAGCCTGCTTCAGATTCTCTGTCTCCCTCTTTCTGGCCTTCTCCAGCTTGCCCTTTCTTCCTTTCTCTTTCTCTCTCTCTCTCTCTCTCAAAAATAAATGTTAAAAAAATAATTTAAAAAAGGAAACAAAAGAAAGAAGAGAAAGAGAGCGAAAAAGAAAGAGAGAGGAAGGAAGAAAAGAAAGAAACGAAGAAAGGAAGGAAGAAAGAAGAGAAAAGAAAGAACATGAAGGAAAGAAAGAGAGAGAGAGAGAAAGAAACATTCCGTTTGCACGCCAAGTCAGCATTCCAGGGGCACTTTACAGGGAAGTAAAACTTCTTGGAAATGAGAAGTAGGAAGAGGGTCAGCTTCGCATTCCACAGAAGTCCACTGGGGGCTGTGCTTCTGACCCTCAGATTATGTCTACAAGAAAAGGAACAGCCATTCTGACAGTGAATTAAATGTTGCCTAGTCTTTCTGGCAGCAGGACGTAGGGGCCAAAACGCACCCACTCAATTTAATAAAACCGCATGGGGGCCAACTGTCGGAGTCTCACATGCCGTGTCCAGATTTTCAGAGAAACTGGAGGATTCAGGCAAGAGAAGGAAGCCTCTGGGCATTCTGTGGGTTCTGGAATGGGTCTGGTTCGCCTGAGCCTTGGTACCAGCCTAGTTACCAGCGCTCGCACACACCTGTGACGTTCCTTGTGGGCCAAATAGCATCAGGTTCCCCTATCACAACCCCCTGCTATATGACAGCCCCTTCCCTGAACCTGGCTTGTATCTTTTCAGGGAGGGGACTGTGGCTCCATTCCCCAAGATGAAATGACACTTATGGCCTCTGTCTGCACTCCATTGCCTTTAGGGGGAGAGGTCGCTTTTAGGAGATAAGAAGTGCCATGCATCTACATGGATCACATGCTCCGGAAGCAGGACCTCTGCTTCTCAATGTGCATGGCTCTGGCTTTTCGCTGGCTCACACCTTCCTCCTCTGTCACTATTAAAAACAGATTAAAAAAAAAAAAGGTTCCGGGACCCTTCTGGCCTTGCTCTTCCCAGGCCTCACCAGGCCTGATCTCCTTCCTGGAGATGGTCACAGGGTCAGGAGTGTGGAACTAAAGCCACCCTGCCTGGACTTGAATCTTAGCTCCGTTCCAAAGCAGCTGTGTGACTTTGGGCCAGTTACTTAATCACTCTGGCCTCAGGTCTCTCATCTGTCCAATGGGGACAAGAACAGTGCCAGCCTCACAGGGGTGCCGTACAGAGGACATAGAATCATCCACAAGGTACCTTCATTCCCAGCTAAACTCTATCCCCGTACCCTAATGAATTTTTCTTCGTAACATTCATCACTGCTCATATGATGTTATTTTGTTATGTAACCTCCTCCCTCACAAGAATATAAGCTCAAAGAAGGGATGGGTTGTACCTTTTTGCTCCTGGCTATATTCTCAGAACTGAGAGCCATGTGGAACACATAGTAGGCACTTAGCAAATATTTATTGACTGGAAGGACTATTTAAGCCATTGATAGTAATCATTTTATTATGTTATCTTCCTCCTCCTCATTATTATTAGTTGCCATAAGAATTAAATAGCATGGAGAACACCTGAGTATTGAGAGTGTGTGTGTGTGTGTGTGTGTGCGCGCGCTCAACACATAATGAATAAAATCTAGAAAGAGAGGAAGAAAGGATAGGAGAGGGAAAGCAAATGGAAGGAAGGAAAGAAGGGTAGGCACATTCCCCAACAGAGGTGCAGGGAAGAAGAAACAGCCCCATGTGTGGGAAGGCACTGAGGGAAAATGGTGGTCAGTCCTAGGAAGTGAGAGCCACGTAAATGCTTGGCCAAGTTCCCGTGCGGGAGTGACACTTGGGAGCCAGGGAGACAGGGCCACTGGGAAGTTTGGTGGAGGGTCTTGGTGATGTGCCAGAGCTGCATGATGGTTGCATTTGGGATTTGGCGGCATCTCCGGTGCCAGAGATGGTGCCTTTTACTATTTCCCAGGGCTAGGACACCAGGGATACAGACCTTGCTGCCTGCTCAAGTAAGAGGTCCCCAGACTTTCCTGTAAAGGGAGCTGGCTCTGCTCTCTTCCACTCTCTTGCTCACTAGGTGACTAGAAAGAAATCAGCCTGGGGTTGTGCAAAAAACACAGGCTTTGGAATCAGACAAACAAGGTTGAATCCCACTTCTGTTGTTAAGGGAGCCATGGTTTAGGACAGTTAACAAAAATGAATCCACTTGTCCTATTTATCTGCCACCTCCCACCTACAGCCCTATATAAATACACATGTATCATGTATGTACCTAGGTGGCTGGTCACATGCTAGTTCCATGGGTATGATTTTCTTTCTAGATGACCTTGATGATTCACTGACATAGGAAAAGTACATTGAGTGTGTAGCCAAGCTCCCAGGACACAGCTGTGTTCAACTAATCTTACCAGTTAGGAAGGCACAGTAAGAGCCTTTGCATGCAGCAAGGATTCAATAATTGCTCGCTGAAGAGGAGAAGAAAGGTTAAAATACAGACACCACATCAAGGATCATATAAATCTTGTCTACATTCCACCATTTACACACATTTAAAAAAAAGTCAAGATTCCAAGCATTTTCCAAAAAGAATTTGCAAGATGATTGTTAGAAGATTTACAGATATCAGTGCATGGTCCACACATCAGGCTTTCTTCCTTCCTTGCAAACCCAGCATGAATTTCATGTACTCCTCCATAGGTCCTGACTTGTCTTAAGATTCCAAAGACTTAAGAAAGCAGGGCAAGTTAACCTGCCTTTCTCTTACTATTTTCTCAGACCTTTGGAATTTGTATGTGTTCTTTTTGTTTGCATTTGAGTGACTGCTAGAATGTACCTTGCTACTTGAACATCTCTTCAAAAATTTCCTTCCTCCATCTCACTTCCGTCCCCTGCCCCCCTTCTCTTTTCCTGACCCCCAAGGCTTCTGTTATCAGAGTTTCACCCCCACCTCAGAGGGAACATTTTAGCAGCATGGCTTTATGGCTACCGTAAAGAAGAAAGTTTGAAAGACAAAGCCGGAGACGTGATCCCTAGCTTTATAACAAACTCCTGTCAAAACATAACAAACCACAGCCAGACATGAGCCACAGTGACAGAATGCAAGACCATAAAGATGATGGAGATCAGACGGGACAGGCACTTTATAGAAACAAACACCTTCCCTGCAAACAGATAGAGCGAGCCTAGCACTGAAAACCCTTCCTGAGGAAAAAAAAATGGTCGGAAGAAATAAGGACAGAAACATAAAATTCAAATGACAACTCAGCCCAAGGAGATAAACCCAAGGCAGACAAAGAATCCAATTTTACTAAATCAAGCCGACATCGCCTCCTGACTTTAATTGACCTCACTAAGCTGGATCCTGAACAAACATAAAATTATAAGTGGGTAGAATCCAGCGGAGAAACGGACCATCGGTTTGGAGGTGTTTGAAATTTCACTCTCTCAGGACATTCTTGGTTCTGTATAGGAAAAGTGAAATCCAATTCATTGGTGGCAGCCATAGTGCTTGGAATGAGGTCAGAGATTCAGTTCCTAAGAGTACCGCATAGAAGCTTCTAGATCTGAGCTCTGGATCCTGCAAACTGTCCAAACAACAGTTGCGGTTTCTATGGTGTTGTCATTATTGGAAAGAAGTAAGCACAAGAAGAGGAAATGAAACAAATGTATGTAGCTTATCAGGTTGCCAAGGAAAACCTTGTCTTCTATTACATTGGAAACGTTACAAACGGAAGAAGCACCACACTGGTCTCTGCTTACTGGAGTCCCTTAGTTACTAAGGGTCGTATGTTTTGAAAAATCTCTCCGTAGTCTCTCTGGCTTTCCTCTGCTGGGCATTCTTTCTGAGTCTTCTTCCTTCCTTTCTTTCTTTCTGGATACTTCTTCTCTTCTTCAGCCCCCAACTTGGGGACTACTTCCTCCCAGATGCTCTCTCTGATTTCCACAGGTCATGCTGATCAGGTGTATTTTCTGCAAATTCCATTGACAACCTACACTTCTCTCTTATAGGATTTATCACATCACAGTGGTTCTCAAGCAAATTATACCTGGAGAGCATCTTGGCCTAAAGATTCCTAGGTCTTACTCCCAAGAGTTTCTGCATGAGTAGGTCTGGGATCGGGCCACGGTGTGGAATCTGTACCAAATATCCCAGGTGCTTTAGATTGCAGCGATCCCCAGACCATATTCAGAGATACTCTGCCTGATTTGAATTGCCTCTTTGTCCTTTTAGTATGTAGGTTCCATAAGGACAGATGCCATATGGGCCACATTTACAGTTGTATCCATAAGACTTGCTAGAGAACCCAGCATCCCCCCCATATACGTATGTGTGTGTATGGTATGCATATATATGTGCACATAAATGTTCGTATATGTATACATGTAGATGCACACACGTACACATCCATAGAGCTGAGTGAATGTGACATGAAGTTGTGTTTGGTAGGTTATAGTTTGCCCTGTTCGACAGCGATGAAAATGACCATGGCATCAAGCACTGGGGTGCAGTCTCTCATAGCCTCCAGTTTATCATGGATATCTCCACGACCGGCTGTCGAAAGAATTGATGGGGTTCTCAGAAAACAAAAGCAAAAACTCCCCACTTACTGTTGCTGACTACTAGGTAACACGCTGGCCACCTCCATGCTGTCGGAAGTTCTGCATTCCCTGCTGATCACTCCAGGGCACAGGCCCTGACCAAGGGAATGTGGTACCACCAAGTGGGAGCCTCCCCTAATGGCAATTGTATGGAGAGGGCGGATATTTCAATTTCAAATAACCCTGACTGCAGTGGGCCCATGTGGCAAGATAATTGTGGGAAACAGATCTGAAAGGTGAAGTCTCTTTTCTAACATCCTCAAACTGTTCTATTTCGGAGCCTACCCACACTCCACTTAACATGTTAAAATACAATTGAGTGCTGAGCTTTACCCAAGGTTCATTATAGTGGGGACTTTGCATGATGAATTTGTTGGAGATGAGGGATTTGCAGTAATCCAAGAAGGTAATTCCCAGAGCCACCAGGCCATTGTGAGCATGTATGAATTGATAACCAGGGTGATCATTCGTGCAATTTCAGGCTGTGAAGATACGAACAATATCTCACTAGTGGATAATATCAGTTGTCAAGCATGTGTTTTATAACCCCCAAAACTCCCTCTTGTTTTTCCAAGCTGCTGGTGGATATCTTTGATTTTTTTTTCCTGGCTGCATAGAACTTTGGGAAAATTTTATTCTTTTTTTGTTTTTTTCTCCTTTTCTCAAGGAAGTTTATAGCAGAGAAAATTTAAAAAGAAAAAACTCAAGATAGCAGATAAAAATATTATGAATAACATCTTATCAGCACTTTAAATACCACTGAAAGAATTTTAAATGTACATTTTAATATCTATAGCCGATGTGGGAAGGATCTTCTCCACGTCAGATGCACTGCTGTCTCTTCCTGAAGAATGTTCAGGGATGGGATGTAATTGTCTGCTACATCTTTCCAGGTCCTGGTTGTCCAGAAGTTTCACAAGGGAAGAGACAGTATCTATCTCAATCACCTCTACATCTTCAATGTCCAAAGCAGTGCTTGCCGCAATAGCCATACAATTAATGTGTTCATTCATCACATTGGGTCGCTAACAGCCAATCAGAGTACAGGGCTGACGAGGTAGACTGGGCTTAGGAGCCAAACCAGGCAGATACGATCCAGAAAAAGGGATGGGCCTATAGGTGGAAGGTGTAGGCAAAAGAAATCAGATGAGAAGGCAGTACGTTCTGAAATGTAAGAATTAAGAGACTCAGGCCATTTGGAACCGGCTAAAATAAAATATGAAGCAGGGAATAGGTACAAAGTGGGCTCCAAAGCAACAGAGAATTGGTGTTGCCAGGGAATGGTTTTTTAGCCTCTTGAGGCTCCTTCCTTATGAATGAATCTCCATTAGGTGACATTCCCCATCTCTCAGTCTTTTCATTCATGCCACTTGGGGGAATCAGTCAAGTAAAAAATCTTATTTGTTTCAAGTTCAGAAGAAAACGGGCATGTACAACCCAGCTCCTCCTCTTCCTTTTCTTATAGACAAGCGCTACAGGGAATGTATGTTCTGCTGACCTTCCCCAGGGCGGACTCTGTCCTAAACAATGAGAAGGTGACACTATGACCAGGTAGGGAGGTCTACACGTCTTTGGAAATAATATTAGGAAAGTTATGTATAGCTGTAGATATCAGCCATGTTCACCAATAACTGTTCGTACCAGATGTATGGATGGTGTCTATTATATGCGCCATCTCTTCTGTCTTATCTCCCAGTTGGTTCAGATCTTAAAGGTTAAAAAGTGTGTCATTTAGTGTACTCGCAAATCACTGACAAACATCTGGAAGGTAGCAAACAGATTCCAACTCAATTCAATTTCCCAATTGCTTTTCACTCTCCTACTTTATGTACAGTGCCATGTTGCATTTCAGAGTGATTACAGCAATACTGAGACAAAGTTTCAGGCCAGGGTACCTCCACAATGTTCTAAACTCAGGAGGGGAGAGTGGGTCTCTGATATCATGACAAATGGCTCAGTGACAAAAGCCACTGTCCAGTGTCCAGGTTCAGATATCCAAAATCTTTAGTGGACCCCTTTCTGCAACCCCCAGTGTATCTTATAACGTCAGCTCCTTGAGAGCAAGAACTCTGCCTGAGTCTTAGTCTTGGTCTGGTCCCAGTGTGTAGAGAAAGGTTGGGAAAGAGCATTATAATGGGATGACTGGATGGATGAGTCCTGCTAGATATCAGAAGATGTGTGTTGAGAAGAAAATAAAAATCATCTCCCCGCCAAATGATCATAGAAAGGATTTCAGCTCTCCTAACAATTTCACTTCCAAATAAATTATGTAAATTTAGGAAGGTGTTTTCAAAATTAATATACTGAGGAGTTTTCCCAGATTAAGAACCGTATTTCGACAGTATAAATGGAGGTGCTTTGAAGTTAAGACAGATGATGACTGCTAGGCAGGTGGATAACAAATCTATATAATGAGCCCCCGCCTTTTCCTACCATGAGTCTTTTCTTTTGGCCATACAGCCAGGAAATAATCGGTGGAACAGTGAAACTAGCTTTTTGATAGGAAAGGCTACTTTGATTTTCTAGATGAATGGGCCAGTACCAGTTGGGGAAACAATGGCGAATGCTATTTAGACTCAGAGAAACCACAGATTGAATTAGATATTTCAAAGGGAACAAGTAAAGATAAAAACAAAAACTATAAATGTCTGGCACACAGAAGGCATTCAAGAAGTATTGGTTGAATGACATACATGAAATAGATGTATGCTTAAAAAAAGAAAGCCGGGAAGGGGACAAATCACACATCACTGAGATGAGGCAGTGCTTCAAGTTACGGCAATAGCTTTTATATAATTTTCCTTCCTCATGAAAGCCCCTGAGTCTTCAGGAGGCCTTGGGATTAAAGATAAAATATCAAAAAGAACAATAGCTATTGGCTAACTTCATCTGACGGTTTTGAATGAAGGCTTTAGAGTTCATCTTTTACTCCACAGACACAAGTTATTAACCAGTTTGAGCAAGGCGGGAGTAGATCTGGATTTAAATATTTCTCAGCTTTAGATTTCTATGACTTTTTCTTTTGTAACAGCCCAGTATGACTTAGTTTTCTCTGTTAATGTTCGTATCAAATTACTGAGAAACGAAGAGGGAATTTTATGGCTCTGGTGTGGGGTGAAAGCACGCGTTAATGGGGAAAACATGCAAATCTCTATGCGCGGAAAGAGTCATTTGTGTAATTTTAGAGACTCAATCAAAACCTTACAAAAACAATGTCATGAAAAAGCTTTGTCTTAAGGTCTGGGATCCTTTATAATGGCCTAATTCCAACAAACTTATCACTCTATCAATGTCTCATTTTATTATGTTTATGTTTTATAAGTACCTCTAGATACTTCTAAACATCTCCAAAAGATGATTACTGCTCCATTCCAAAGCCAAAGCTCTGATTAGGATGTAAGTTGCAAGAGAGAGGGACATTGTCTTTTGTCCATTTCTCAGTCTCCAGCTCCCAGTCTGCATCCTGGTACAGAGCACGCCCTCAGTAACTATTGTTGAATAAATAAATCAATGATGACTGCTATGAATTTAGCAAAATTACACTCATTGAGAGTAACCAGAGGAAAGCAAGGGGGACAAAAAAGGTTATGCAAAATAACCAGAAAGGACAAAATGCTCTGCAAAGATTGCCATTTTATTGCTTTGAAACATGCTCTTTATAACCAATGACTATCAAGTGCTACCAATTTAAGTGCTACTCGGAGATACTTGAATAAAGCAATATGGCTACATCTATAATGATCATATGGCATAGGTGCCTAGGAAGTGGCTTAAAGTACTTAAAATATATACATAGACATATTTTAAAGAGTTTCACACACACATCCTACCTCCATCTCCTCTGCTATCTCCAGACTTTCTATTACTCATTTATGAAGCAATCTGGTTTTGGTCCCACGGAGAAAATAATTTCCTAACTAAACCAAATAGTCATGATTTTGAATTTCAGGTGTCCAACAGAAGAGATTTCATTGCGACTGGTAATATAATAGTAGCAACAGCCTCTCATTGCTGTTACAACAAACTCTTCTGCCATTTTCAGCTTCTACCGCCATCACTACTACTACTAACGGCTAACTACACTTAAGTTCTTACCATGTGCCGGGTGTTAGATTAAGCTTTTCACCTGTACTGTTGTCTCCCGTACTCTCAATGACTTAAGAGGATAGCTATTATTGTTATCTCAGTTTTATAGGTAAAGAAACCGAGGCTCAGACAAGTGAAGGTCACACATCTAAAACACCTGACTCCAAAACCCATCCACCCTTCCATCCATCAATCATCCATCTTTCGCCATCTCTTTTTACTGTGCAGGACAGTTATGAGTCTCTTGCAGTTTTCTTTAACTTTGTGCATGTGGAATCCCTGCTACTCCCAACATGGTGTCATACAAGTCTCGCTGGGAAGTTTTGCTAGATAGATCCATTTTGTGAATAAAGGTTACAAAGATGCAACTGGAGATTTTAAAACTATGAAGTAATTTCTTTCTTTGGAGAACATTTCAGAGAGAATACAATAGTGTCTGTTTGGATGTGTGAAACATACAGGGACCTTCAAGATCATGTAGTCTAACCACCTGCCAAAGGCATCCAACCAAGGTCAGTAGCCTCTGCAGTCTTTCAGTGGTGCCTTCATTGTTTTCAAGATGAAGTTCAGACTCTTGAATAAGGATCTTTCTTGCCCTGGTTGGCCCCTGCTTATCTCATCCACCTAACTGCTTGCCACTTCCTTGCCTCTCTGTGTCTCCTCATCCTCTCCTGCTTTTCTCTGGGTCCCTGCCTCCCACCCCACTCCCATCCCCATCACAGACAGACATGCACTCTTAGCTCTAGCTGTACGGAACTTCTCTGAACCCCACAGCCCTACTTTACTCCTGCCTCTCAGTTCATGAGGTTCCCCCTGCTTGGAATGCCATTACTGGTTAATGTATCCTTTAAGAGCCACCCACAAATTTGGAGCCAGTGTCTCTCAGCAGTATTTCTGCCGTCCTCTCTACTCTCTGGCAGTAGTGCATATCTCACACTGGATTGAACCGTGTGCTTGACCCCCATGAGACTGTACGTTCTCTGAAGGTAAGACTACGAGTCTCCACCTCATTGCTGTAGCCCTGTCACATCAGGGACAGAGCAGACTCGGTAAATATTTGGTGGATAAATGAGGTAGACCCAGAGGCCAGGATTTCCAATGCCCACGAAGTTCTCATCCATGAATATATCAGCTTCTCAAGTGCGAAAAACCCAAAAGCAATAAAATCTTTGGGCAGGACAGTCTTCTGAATATAAGACATGGTTTTCACGTAGGAAGCAGTTTGAGTCACGCTGAACACTCACAGATGCTTAACCACAGCCCTGAAGCCTCCTAGTTTCTGTGGCTTCTCTTAGCAATGGGAAGCGCTTCTTGACCTGGGCATGCCCTTTCACCTGTGATAACACCCTTTATCACACAGAATGCCTCGAAGCTTCTTAGGAAGGCGGGTCATTCCTGCTTCTCACATGACTACATACATCCCTTGTTCTCTTCTGCTCTGTCCTGGAAACTCAAAATAGCTCAATAAGAAGGGTCTGTGAAGACCACCTCGTCCACTAATGTCATTCCACTATAGGTTGATATAGGACAGGGCACTGAAGTGCTCAAAGGCTCCTAGGTAGGAGGCAGGATACTGCATATTTGAACTAAACTTTTGAGTCTTATCTTGGTTCATTGACAGCACAACCTTATGAGGTAAGGACTGCTATGAACCCATTTGTACAAATGAGGGAGGTGAGGCTTAAAGATAAGTGGCTTGTCCAAAGTCACAAAGCAGCCAGAGGACCCAATATTCTACTCCTCCCATCCACTATTCCAAACCACTGCATTCCAGTCAGAATACACATGGGTTCTCAAAGCAGGTGAGATCTGACCCTTATTACCAACCAACCCCGGGCTTTCATTTGCTGCATCTTATTCTTTCTCTCACTGTTTGGCAGTAGACAATGGCAGACATTGTTGTGCTTGCTCTCAATGCACTGCCTTGGGAGACACGTCATCAGAAAGCCTACAGTAAGGAACTGGCTGGGGCGCCTGGGTGGCTTAGTTGGTTGAGCGTCCGACTTTCGCTCGGGTCATGATCTCGCGGTTCGTGGGTTCGAGCCCCGCGTCGGGCTCTGTGCTGACTGTCAGCTCAGAGCCTTCAGCCTGTTTCAGTCTGTGACTCCTCTCTCTGACCCTCCCCTGCTCACGCTGTCTCTCTCTCTCTCCTAGAAATAAATAAAAAACATTAAAAAAAAAAAAGAATTGGCTTTATGTGAGTGAGCAGCATATGTTGACAACTTTGATGAGACCTTATTCCCAAATCTACTAGCTCTACACTCTAATCCCATATACTTGAAACCTCACCCAGTTCTCAGAAAAGTCAGGTAAGTACAATTTGTACCCTTTCCCAGTTGCCAATTCTCTGGCCAAACCTTCATTTTTTTTTTCAAGGCTTCATTTTATTGCAAATCATCACCAACATTTTTTTTTTATTGACTATCAAGTTTGCTTATCTTTACCATGTCTCATTTTGTCATCTATAAAATGGAATGACAATAGCCCCTACCTCAAGTGGCTGTTGTGAGTTTTAGACAAGATAGCTTATGTAATGTCTTCGTTCGAGTCACTCTCAGATTTAGGTACTTGGTGTCTCGAACCGGAGACATCCATTCCAGTGTGCAGCTCACAGTATGGCAACTGGCTTCCCTCAGGATGTACCTGCAAGGCAGGGCAGCCATGATAGCTAGCCTTCTGTAAAACCTACATGAGCATCAGGAGAAAACTTCTGCTCTTCCCTCAGAAAGGATGTCAACGTCTGGATGAAAATGCTGCAGCAAACAAATCCCTTTGGGTGGGTGTAAAGGGAGACCTGGACTATAGACAAGATTCTCCAAGAATTGTGAGAGTCTGAGCAGAGATAGCTGCATCGTAGCCATATTAAAGGCTGCTGCTGCTATTTAAAGAAACCCTCCTGAGGAGGCTTTATGAAAAGGCACCCATTCTTCAACTTCTTCCCTGAGGGTTGTGTATTCATAGTCAGGTCTTTTTGGCAGTGAGACACAATGCATGAGTTACATCGGATGCCAGTGATTGAAGAATTATTTACTTCAGTGTCATGCCTACCACACCATAATTCTACTTTCCACTCGCTACTTTATGCACTTGAATCTTCTGGAAAGTAACTCATTATTGAGGTTACTAGAAATGTATGCAGTGGTTATTGGTGTAGTCCATACTACTGGGGCAGTGTGCCTTTGTTCTTTTCCAGCTTGGTAGAAAATGAGTAGTGACTGTTAAAAGTGTTAGATTCACCCACTCAGTCTGTCTGGTCTTAGAAATGACCACTCCTGTAGGTGCTCATGAGAACCTCCCTCTACCTCTGGAAACAGGGAAAAAAAACCCTAACATTCATCATCACCACCATCATCATCATGATTATTTTTGACTGCCATTTATTACATACCAGGTCCTTTATATTACCCGTCTCCATTTTGTGGGTAGAGAAATCAAGGCGTAGAGCAATTGGATTTGGCCAACTTCACACAACTGCTCAGTGGAAAAGAGGCGGGCTTCCTCCTGCGATAGGCGGCTTCTAAGATGGCCTCCAAATATCTTTGCTTCCTAGTGTTCCTTCCCTTGTTTAGTCCCCTCTCCTTGAGCCTGGGTTAGATTTAGAGACTTGCTTCTAGCAATAAACTAAAATGTGGCAGAGGTGATGGAATGTCACTCTCAGGATTTGGTTACAAAAAGACTGTGGCTTCATCATGGCTGCCCTGCCTTGCAGGCACATCCTGAGGGAAGCCAGTTGCCATATTGTGAGCAGCACTATGGAATGGATGAGTCCAGTTCAAGACACCAAGAGCCTAAATCTGCTAACAGTCTCAGAAGTGAGCCTGGAGGTGGTCCTCCACCCCTGGTTGAGTCTTGAGACAAATTCAATCCTAGCTGACATCTTGATTACAGCTTTGTGAGAGACGTTGACTTAGAAGCACCCAGCAAAGACACAGTGGAGTTTTAGACTACAGAAACTGTGGGATAATAAATATTTGTTCTTTCAACTGCAACATTTTGGAGTAACGTGTTATGTAACACTATTTAACTAATTCACCAACTCAATTTGGTTGATTCTATAACCTGGCCATTGGGTTCTTTCTATCTGTCACAATAACCTTGGGACACTCACTTTTATATGATAATGCTGCAAGTCAGTGTTCAGGGGACCTTATCTCATAATGGGTCATAACACTACAAGGTAGGGGGCTAGGAAGGAGAGAAGAAAGAGAAAAAGAAGTTGGTTAAGAGATTCCAAGGGCTGACGTTTCTACTCACCACCATTGCTGAGCTCTGAGGGGAACTGAGAAGTGATGAGTCTACAAAGTATTGGAGCGCAAAGGGTCTCCATTTTATTGTCGAAGTGTGGCATATGGTAGGTGCTACATTATCTGGCCAACATTGCCTACCTAACAATACTTCCAAGAATCCCAGACTTTCATAGGCTTTAGTGCTTTTGCCCCGTGGCACCTTTCACCGGGACTGCTATCTCCTCCCACCTCCTTTTTTTCCTTCCTTCCACATTCATTATCTTCCTGGTGAACTCCTACCTATACTTCAAAACCCAGTTCAAAGACCATTTTTCTCAGGAAGTCTTTATTGACATCTGGTGATCAGCTCACACCCCAGTATCGCAGGCTGGGTCAGAGAAAACACCTATGTTCTCCCATAAAACCAAATATTTCTTCTAATGTAATATGTATTGCACTGTTATAATTATCTGTAGTATGTCTTTCTTCCCTATTAACTGAGTGCCTAGGGGGCAGAACCTATGGCATGCATGACTGTATCCCAAAAGTATTTTTGAAATGAAATAGGGGAGACCACGAGGGGCAAAGCAACCCCATGCAGAAGACTGAATGCTTTGCCCCTAAGATGTGACTCAACAAAGAGGCACGATGCTCTGGCTCTTTTAGTGAACTAATACACATTCTACCGAAAGGTGAGAGAAACTGACTTCTGAACACTGGCCTGACCACCCATTCACTGCAGATGTGGACGGCCAAGCAGCTGAAGTGAAATGAACCAGCCTTTGACAAGTTGATCTGCTCCTTTTTGCTGTGCATACAGCACTGCAGAAACACATGCTGATCCCTACACGGGTAATACAAACCCAGAGAAGATTAGAAAGGTTCATGAATAAGCCAGAAAGTCCCTGAGCTTGGGGTTAAACACCAGGAAAGGAAAAGTAGGCTCTGTCTCAAATGTGTTGGGTTTAGTGAAATTGAATGATGCATCTTGCCCACCACCTCTTCCCCTGACTTCTAAACCCTCATGAACTCTGTGAATCAGAAACATACGAGTTACATTCCTCTGACTCAACTCATCAAAATATTGTTTTGTAAGGATTATGTGAATTCCAGGGAGCCCTTGAAAAATGGCATTCCTTTGTCTTATGGCCCGGACACTTTAAATAGTCCCCCAACAAGGGAGGGCATCATTTGATCTAGAATCTTTCTTGAATCACACCATCCCTTTCGCTCCTATGGAAGAATTGCACCTAGGTTTTTGATTCTACCCGAAAATGATAGTCAGTGAATTTACCTCAGATTTATTTGTCATGCTCTGTCTTCTTAATGATTTTAGGACAAGAAAAATAATGTGGGGGAAGGCCTTTCTCAACTTTCTTACTTGACAAAATCCTACTTACCCTCTAATACATTTAATCTTTTTTACCACATCCCACCACCATTAGAGAAAACATATCTTAAGTGTGGAAAAATGCTATCCATTTTTTTTGTTTATTTATTTTGAGAGAAAGAGAAAGCACAAGCAGGGAAGAGACAGAGGGAAAAGGCACAAGAGCCTGACATGACGCTCGAACCCATGAATTGTCAGATTACTACCTGAGCCAAAACCAAGAGTCAGACACTTAACTGGCTGAGCCACCTAAGTGTCCCAAAACCCTCTTCTTTCAGTCATCGCTTATATGGAAATAGGGAATGGATGCCAGTTCCTGGATTCAGTTCAAAGGATTAGAAATCAGTGCCCAAGTGCCTGGTTGAGAAAGATTCTGGAGTCAGTACAAGGATGTCTCATGTTAGCATCAATTAAAAGAATTATCAGGATTGACTTCTGATGTTGGCTTTGTTAAGACACAGGTGGAGGGAGTGATGAGGTGTGTGTGCCGTGCGTTCACAATCTGTAGACTGTGCTAGGAGGCAGTCCATTCGCTGTCTGTGGATTGTGCTAGGAGGCAGTCATGCCCTTAAGGGCTACTGAAAGGTATGTGGGGAAGTTTATATCTGTAACAAGCCATGACGGCACTTCTGCTTTTGAATTCTTCTGCTGGGGGAGAAGGAAGGGGAAGAAACCGATTCTGTGTCCTCTTTTTTATGCCATCACCTAACTCTTTTGTGTTGGCTTGCCAATCGTAGCAATCCCACTGCCCTTTATTTGCTGTTTCTAGTCTTCCATTAATTATAGAATCAGGTACCCAAGCCTTCTGAAAATGTGCACAAAGAGTAAAATACAGTTTCAAATCAGGACTCACAAACTCCGGTATGAGTGAAATACAGGAGCTTTGCTGCATGGGATTTATCATTTCGGAGATGTGGGCTTTGTCATTTTTTTATATCTTAGTCTCTCAGACATGTTCCATACAAGCAGAAGCTCTCACTGAGAGTAGTCCCTAAAGACTGGAAGACGCATGATCATCTGCATGGTCAGCCATCTAGAATATCTCCAGGGTTAGGATTCTTTTCTGTAAAGGCATATGTCTTATGAAGTACCATCACGAATTACTAAAGTGGCAACTGAGTTACATTGAGGGTCAAATCCTGAGCATCATGATTATGTCATTCCCATCTCACAGATGAGAATGTCGAGGCCCAGGGAGCTGAAGTGGCCGGCTTAGGGCTCTATCACCTTGTCAAGGGCACTGCCATGATTCCAGTATGCCTGGGTCATGGGGAGTGTTACACCAGTCCAGAAAAGCCTGTGTCGTTCTCTGCTGCCCCTGCCTGCCTACACTTGCTCTTCCTCTCCTCAAGATGTGGTATATTTATACAATGGAATACTACATGGCAAGGAAAAAGAATGAAATCTGGCCATTTGTAGCAACATGGATGGAACTTGAGGGTGTTATGCTGGGCAAAATAAATCAGGCAGAGAAGGACAGCTACCATATGTTTGCACGTATAGGAGGATTAGGAGGAACTTAATGGAGGACCCTTGGGGAGAAGAAGGGGGGAAAATAGTGGGGGAGAGGGAGGGAGGGAAACCACAAGAGACTCTTGAGTGCTAAGAACAAACTGAGGGCTGATGGAGGGGGAGGGGAAGGGGGGTGATGGGCATGGAGGAGGGCACTTGTGGGGATGAGCACTGGGTGTTTTTTGGAAACCAACTTGACAATAAACTATTTAAGAAAAATAAATAAATAAATAGTCATCAGACTGAAGAAACTGGAACCGGGGGGGCTCAGAGATCACACTTAACAGGTATGAGGCCGAAGGCAGCAGATCTTGACACTAGTCTGTGGGAGTCTAGGGCAGTGTTGTGTTTCTGATAGAGCTCTGATTATTTAGGAGGTAAGCTGATCCCTAGACAGTAAGATCCTGTAATTTACCTGAAGATCCTTCCTGCTGTATGTACTTCTATTTATGTACTTTATTTTCATCTCTGCATCTTTATTCTTTGAGGTTCATAATAAGAATCATTTCATTACACTAAATCCTCTTACATTTGGACAGGGGAATGCAGGGGTGAGGGGAGAAGAGGGGCAATCTCAATTGGTGAGAAACCTAAACCATCTAATGATTTTAGAGAGATGACATGTTTTTTTTTTTAATTTATAATTTATCTGCCAACTAAAACAAGCAGAACAAAAAGGTGCAAAGCAGCTCGGTGTATTAAAGCTCATATACGTCAAAGCAGTTCAAACACGATTCACACAAAGGAGAGCTTAGAAGCCATGTAGAAGGAAAAGCAATATAATTGCCCTAAGACTTTCGGCAGCAGTATCTGTGCTGCGTTCAAGTTTGCTCTGCAATTGACACTCCCTGATAACAAAGAATTTCCAGATAGGAGTCCGGTCAGATCTGCTTTAATGGAAATCGGAAACCCCCCATCTGATCACAAGCCATTTAAACGCTGAGATTCCTGAAAACCATTTTGCTGTAGGAAAACCAGCAAAAACCAAAACCTGGTACTGTCTTATTGTAGCAAATCAGTAACTTTGGAAGCTCGTTCTTCAGCCCTGCCCAGGTAAAATATTCAGAGTCTACACTCGTGGAGTCTAAATGAATGAGGTTTTAGTTGTTTTCCTCAATTTGGAATCCCAGTTCCCTGAGAGAAAGGTTTAAATGCTTTAAGAAAATCCTTTCCTGGCTGCTGTTTTTCCCCACACCCCCTCCTCTTACACAGAGGGAGACTTTTGAATGAGGGCTGGTATTCAACTCTCGTAAGCAACTAAATGGGTGCTTAAGTGATACACTGCGACTAAAAAGTTAACCGATGATTTAATCAGGAGTTCCACAAATGTATTCGGAGCCAGGTGCAGAGTGGGCTACACCATCAACTGAAGGTCCCCCAATAAATCCTCATGGAGTTTAAAATCTACTCAACAATAAGCAGATCATAGCACACACGAATGTACGGTAATAACTCGTGATAAAAAGAAGCCTGGATGCTCAGGAGATTATACGGGAGGGTGGCGGGTGGGTAAGAGAGGGTGACCAGGACTAGTGGTGGAAAGAAGTCAGAGAATAAGACAGCGGGGACAAGGGCATAAGAATTAATATTAGTCTTTAGTGTCTTAATTGTTGGGTTTTCTTCCTCCATTCTTCTATTGAGAATTGGCCAAGAAGCAGTAGCCCAGGCGGATGTTGAGATAAAAATTGACCCGGCCATGCCCTCTGTTAAAGCAGAGGGCGCTGAGCATGCTGGGCTCTGGAGCCACGTGCCAGGGTTCCGATCCCGGCTCTGCCATGTGCCGGCCGCACACCTTGGGCAAGTGACTTCGCCAATCTCTGCTTCTTTTCCTCTTTTTAAAACCAGGATGTTAATGGCATTCACCTCATTGGTTTATAGGGTTCTGAGGATTCAATGAATTAATACACATAAAGTATTTTTTAAAATATTTTATTTATTTCTAGGAGAGAGAGAGATAGCGGGAGCAGGGGAGGGTCAGAGAGAGAGGGAGTCACAGACTGAAACAGGCTCCAGTCTCTGAGCTGGCAGTCAGCACCAAGCCCGACGCGGGGCTCGAACCCACGAACCGGGAGATCATGACCTAAGCGAAAGTCGGACGCTTAACCGACTAAGCCACCCAGGCGCCCCACACATAAAGTATTTTAAAACAGTCCTTGGCACACAAGGGCTTTGCACCCCTGTGTGTGTGTGTGTGTGTGTGTGTGTGTGTGTGTGTACGCGCCTGTGTGTGCAGCATGCGCTTGCAACTATATATGGAGTTGCAACCTCCAGGGAAGGAATAGTTACGTAGTTACATAGCTATATAGTTATACAGCTACATAGTTATATAGTTACATAGCTAACTATAACCTAAGTGAGAGAAAGGGCTTTATGACCTATGTACCACTGAATACAAAGAAGGGAATAACGGATTCCATAAGAAAATGTATCTTTAAAAGACTCAGCATTGCAGAAGGAAATACATTAGACCATGCTGAGCACTCTGTTCTTTGATTTAGCGTCTTTTGCTTCCATATTCCTCATCTATACAATGGGCACGATAACCTCCTGGACTGCCACAGCCACACAAGGCTCCCAGGAGAGCTCCCCATGCTGCACGAGGTGGCCTGGAGGAATTTGTTGAATGAGCACTCAAAGGGAGAGGTGGGCTCAGGAAGTTGCCCTGCCCAACTCAATCAGGTCCAGCTCAGACTTTCCTGAGAGAGGGGAGTGGGGGAGCAGAGGGAGAGGGAGACACAGAATCTGAGGCAGGCTCCAGGCCCTGAGCTGTCAGCAGAGAGCCCGGCAAGGGGCTCGAACTCACAAACTGCTAGATCATGACTTTAGCCGAAGTTGGACGCTTAAACAACTGAGCCCCCCAGGCATCCCAAGGAACAAGTATTTTAAACAAAACTTAAAGAGCTTGCTAAATGAAAGAGAAATGGGCATAACTTTAATAATATCCCATGTGTCAATCGTTTCCTCTATTTCAAATGAACTTTTGCTGCTTCTTTCCATTTTGTCAACCCTTTCCACATTGCCCTTTTTAAAGTCTGCATCTTCTTTCGTTTATTCACTCATTTGGCAAATATTTACCCAGTGAATTACTTGTACCTGCCAAGCACTGTTTTGGGGGCATAAAGGTAGGCTCCGTACACTTAATGCAGGCAAGTTCATCATCTAGGACTCAGCAGAGATAAGGAAAGATTGTTACAATAAGACGCAAACATACTCTGTGCCAGAAGGGAGCACAGGATTTTGTGGAGGCAGAAGACAATCTCCCATTTAGAATTTTAAAATAGTGGTTTTTTTTTTAAAGTTTATTTATTTTGAAAGAGAGAGAGGGTTAAAGTTTATTATTTTATTTTAAAAGAGAGAGCATGTGTTGAAGGGGCAGAGAGAGAAAGGGAAAGAGAGAGAATCCCAAGCAGACCCTGTGAGGAAACTCACAAACCGTTAAGATCATGATCTGAGCTGAAATCAAGAGTCGAATGCTCAATCGACTGAGCCACCCTGGTGCCCCTCTAAAGTAATTTTCAACGCTTTGTTCCCTCCCCATGCAAAAGACAAGAATAAACTCAGGCTTGGATTCCTCAACTTTGAAATAAAGTTTCAGAGAAAAGTTTGAGAGCTTTAAAAAAAACATGGATAACGTTTGCAGAAGGAGGCAAGCAAACTAAATAAGAATTAATCCTTACTTGGTTTCACATTTCTCCTCCTGAATAATTACATGTAGAGTTAATTCTAGACAAAGTGTTTCTAATATTGTCCAGGGGAGTGTGAGGGGGGAGGGACTCACAAATTTCTGTTGCCATGCAAAATAATTTAAAGGTTAAAAAGCTAATTGTGCTAAATTGGGTCTATAGGAATTTGGCATGGGCATGACTTGGCTTCAGAGAGAGTTCTAAAAGAAAATCCAAAGATAGGTATAACATTCTAAACACATACCTGGAAAAAACAAATCTTTTAATGAGAAAAGGATAGCAATTATGATGAAAGAAAATAAGTATAGAGGAAGCTGGCACCAAAGCATTTTCTTTAAGTGTTGAATGTAGTTCCCATTTCACTTAAATTTATTTCTTCAACGAATATGTAACCAGAGCCCTGGCTGTGCAATGAGCGGAAGATACAGAACACATGCAGCCAGATGGGCCTCTGCCTTCGAGGCCCTCGCAGTCTTGCAAAGCAGCCAGAAGAGACCAAGATGACAAACCACATCCA
The DNA here is from genome assembly GCA_017311185.1 of Proteles cristata cristata. NCBI lineage: Eukaryota > Metazoa > Chordata > Mammalia > Carnivora > Hyaenidae > Proteles > Proteles cristata. The sequence continues at coordinate 1,570,841 of JAESUZ010004147.1, read as the reverse complement.
TTACGCATCTATTTCCAAACGACTTCGTAGTAGCCTCACTTTGTTAGAGTGGTTAATCCCCAAATTTTCATCCATCCAACTTCCTATCCATCTCCCTTCATTCATTATTTGTTAAAGAGCATTCAAGAGTCTCTGCTGAGACCAAACTGAGGGCTGACGGGGGTGGGGGAGAGGGGAAGGGGGGTGATGGGCATGGAGGGGGGCACTTGTGGGGATGAGCACTGGGTGTTGTATGGAAACCAACTTGACAAAAAACTAATTAAAAATTTTTTAAAAAATAAAAAATAAAGATAAGATACCTATATTGCTTTAAAATAAAAAAAATTATTTGTTAAAATAGGTGTCACCCTATTTTATATGTTTTTGTAGGATCCCACACTTTCCCTTTGTAGTATTACTCTCAATTAGAATGCGCTATTTAGGAGTCTTCTTACCCCTTTATTTTGTAAGGAATACACGGTGACTTGTGGGTCTGCAAAAAACAATTCGCAGTGAACGAATAGGCGAATAGATGAGTGCAGAAGGAGATCAGTGAATGGAGAACAGTAATACAGCCCGGAAAGTGTAGTAACAGAAATTCTGCAAACAGGTGATGGATTCTACAAGGTTAACCGAGACCTTAAGAACCACCTGAGTGTGCTGGGCCTTCAGGGATGGTCCTGACGTTAAGGAACAGAAATACCCCACAAAGACAATGTTACAGATATATATTCACCCCTTCCTCCTCTGTTTCCCAGATCCACTGGAGAAAGGAAAAAAAAAATAGTAACAGCTAATACTTTGTGACCATTTACTGCCAGCCAGGTACTATTAAAACCACTTGCTACTTGGGGCGCCTGGGTGGCTTAGTCGGTTAAGCGTCCGACTTTCACTTAGGTCATGATCTCGCCCCGCGTCGGGCTCTGTGCTGACTGCCAGCTCGGAGCCTGGAGCCTGTTTCAGAGTCTGTGTCTCCCTCTCTCTCTGACCCTCCCCTGTTCACGCTGTCTCTCTCTCTCTCCTAGAAATAAAAAAAATTAAAAAAAAACAAAAACAAAAAAAAAACTACTTGCTACTTGCAGACTAATCTTCTAAAAGTTTTTATTTATTTGTTTTGAGAGAGACAGAGACAGTACGAGGGGAGGGGAGGAGGAGCAGAGAGGGGGAGAGAATCCCAAGCAGGCTCTGTGCTGCCAGCACGAAACCTGTGACATCACGACCTGAGCCTAAGCTAAGAGTCAGTCAGATGCTTAACCGACTGAGCCACCCAGTCACCCTAAAACTAACTGAACCCTCACAACAGAGTCTATGAAGTAGATATTACTATTATCCCCAATCTAAATATAAGAAAACTGACGAACAGAGAAGTGTGGTAACCTGGCCCTGATCTTACAGTTGGTAAATGACACATACAGGATTCAAACCTGGATTGTCTTGCTCCAAAATTTCCTCTGGAAAAAGCAAATTCTATTTTAAAAGACTCCTAATAAACTATTTATTATCTTGTGTCTAACCGAAGATTCATATTTGGAGCTAGTCCTTCTTAGGAAATATTGTCATTTTTAGTTCAAATTCAACCATGAGAGATAGATGACTTTAAGTTGAGCTCATTTTTACTTGAGGCTCAGAATTCTTGTCTTCATGATGCAGTGAAGCAAATTAATGCCTCACCTCCATTCTTCTGGAAGGTTCAGCCTCGCTTTCGTTGTCGGTATTGGGCAGTTAACAGAGTACAGCTTACATCATAGCCTTAAAGCGCATGGGTGTGCACATGGGTGTGTGCATGTGTGTGCACTTTAATTCCTATCCCAGGACTCTACGTTTAAGAGAGATGAGATACGTGTTCCAATGCTAGTGGGAAGTTGAAAACTCTAAAAAAGACAAAAATAAGGCTGAGATGGAAATATTTTGAATTTGGGTTTGACTCAGGGGGCGATGATATTTCTCTGATGAGTAAACAGCATTTTAAGGGAAAGAAACAGGAAGGGCACTGTGAGAGAAGCAGACTTCATTTCAGGTGATGACGGTTGGGAAACAGGAAGTTGGTATCTAAGGAGTATTGAGAGTGGTCAATAGCTTTTGAATAAAGAGGCTTACCTTTTAGTATCAATGGAAAGAGCAGAAAATGAGCTTATGCAGAGGAAATCGTGATCAGTGAGAAAGGAAGAAAAGATAAAGTTTGTAGTGTGAGAGCCCAGTGTCATGAGGTACCTACGTTGAGAAGGCAGGTAGGTGAGGAGCAAATAGGAAACACACAATTGCGTAGGAAAAAAAAAAAAAGTCAGAGAAGTAAGGACAGGAAATAGGGCATGCCTTAATATGAAATTACATTAACAAAGAATAGTAAATAGCAGCAAGAAACCCCCACAATTACTCAGAGTAATCAAAGCAAAGGGGAGTGACTTAGTGTAATGAAATTTAAGAACTAGTAGCCGAGGGAAAAAACAGGCAATTCTGAAGTGGAATGGAGAGTTAAAACACAGCATGACTTCCAGAGCTGGTCTCATCTCCGGGAAATCGTTGCCTTAGAAAAGAGAATCTTTTAGAAGGGAAAAATCAAAGCAGTTTCAGAGAGTATAGGAGAGAACAAAGGGGTCATGCCTGCTACATCAGGCCAAGTAGGAGTCTGAACTTCCTACCGTGATTAATATGACAATGAACTACATGGTAATTACGGGAATATACTAGAGGAAAATACTACTTTTAAAAAGAAAAGGAGGATAAAAAAAAAGAACCTAGAAGATAGAAGCATAACAACCCACTTCTAAGAAAAAGATAAATGAAAAAACAGGAAATGTCCCATAAAAGCTTCATGAAACAGAACAGCTTGACAAGAACATGAATTTAGCAAATGAAAAATTTAGAGACAGGATGAAAACATACCAGAAGGAGATAACTTGAAAAATAAAAATTAAATATAATAGAACACACCAAGGAATAAAATAATATTATTGCCGAACTAGTAATTCTCCATCAGGGTTATTTTCCATGATCCTGGATTCAAGGTCCAGTCTTCTCACTGCCAATGATGGTCCTTCACGTAGCCATGACCAGACACTTAGAGGTGGTTCTCACCGAGAAACCCATGGACCTTTACTCCATATTGAAATTATGTGTTTAATCATTGCGCTGTCTAGACTGTGTGCTCCTGGAAAGCAAATATTCTCTCTTACTATTCATTACATCCCCATGAGTGATTGCAAACACTTAGTGAGTAGATGTTGAATAAGCAGACAGATAATTGGTCATAAGATGAATGTCTTGTTTTCACGCAAGCTTAAGATGGACTAAAAAGGAAAAAAAGAAAAAAGCTGGGGGGAGGGAGGGTAAGCAAATCTCTTCTCTATTTTTCCTAGGAAATGAGAATGTTCTCCTTCCTGAATTGGAGGTTTAGTTAAGATGCTGGACCTCCACCTTTGGTGCTGGTGAAAACACCTCTATGGGAACATTTTGCATCATGGACATCATAGATTTGTATATTTACTGCAACGATTTTTCCGGTAGATGGCAGCAGGCAGTTTTGGTCTACACAATCAGTTTATTATAACAACTTTCTAACAGATGGGGATAGAAATATCTTGAGGGAGAGGCACTTTTTCCTAATTCCCATGGAGATTCCATATGTGCTAATTGCAACAATGCCCAGGGCCTGGATTCAGAGAGAACTATGTTCAAATCCTCATTCCGCTGGTTACTAGCTGTATGATCTTGGGAAAGTAACATAACTGCTTCAGAGATCAGGTTCCTTATTTTATAAAAAAAGTTTGATACAAGTTCCATGCTCCTAGAGCAGTGTCAAGGAGTCATTAAGACGACACAAGTAAAATATTTAGAATAGCTAATTGTCGCAAAATAAGACTTAAATGTTACTTGATATCATTAGTACTAAAATAACCATTATTATTATATTAGTATTATTGTTAAATGGTGCTAAAATCTTGACTCCTTTGCATTGTCCCCACACAAAATGAGTGTGAAGGTCATGGCTGAAAATACAGTAATTACTTCAAACTAATAAGATACATCTTATGTTTTAACCACTTTAAAATACTTTGTTATTTGCAGACAGACATTTTGGTCTTTGGTGGAGAGTAATTAATTAGTGATCTTAAAAAAAAAAGCTGTCCAGTAATTCAGTGCATCTCAGACATAAAGTGTAAGGAATAAACTTATTGTATTATAGTATATTATTTACTGACTTCTCTTACAGATGGAGTCTTGAAATGCATTCTGAGAAACAATGTTTTAGTACAATGGCACTTTGACTTGTTCTTCCTCTGTTTCTTTGCTATCTCTTAAACAACAAACAACTTCTCTGAGTGCTGCTTTTTGAGTAATTGTTGTTTGTCAATGTTTAGTCAACTTGTCAATTGCTCACACACAGTTTATGAACACTCTCGTAGCACAGCTGTCTACGGTCTGATGAAGAAGCACATCCTTTTGGAATGCCATCGAATATGGCAGACTTGTCTGAGTAAGTGCTGTTTACATCTAAGAAGAGAGAGAGAGTTCGCGGGAGATTTATTGCTGCCATTTTGGCAAATTCTGATTTTGACAGAATTTCTCTGAATACTGAATGCCGACCAATGTAGAGACACAAATGAATGCTGTCTGCGCTTCAGTAGTTCATTCCAAGCTCCAGGTGTTTCCTTAAGGAACGGCTGATCTAATACCATTAGCTCCTACCTCCAGCAAGATACCCATTTTTCATTACCAACCTCATCATTAGGTATTGTACACAAACCGGTTTCTGAAATCTTAGACTTTCTGATAAGGCTCCTCTTTCATAATTCCATCATTTAGATAGTAAGTCTCTCTTGTCAACTGTATCTTTTCTGTTCACCTTCCCTATCAGATATTCAGGCCAATTAACCTTCCATACATCCTTGCTTTTTCTTTCTTCCTTCCCCACCATCGCTCTGTTACTATTCCAGCTACCTCCCAATAATCCCATTTGCTCCCAGTTACAAGAACAAGCACTTATTTTGGAAAAAGAAAAATCCTAAGTAGTACTGAACTAAAACAATGGCCTGCTCTACGTAACACCTGTGTTCAATTTAGGGACAATTGAAGCCTATTGATAAAGTACAACGTCTTGTAGGCAGTAGATTAAGCCCCAATAATTCAGATTGCAGCAATTCAGAGCCTAAGTGAATTCACATGGTAGTTCAGGTTTCCTTTTATGCAATAACTCTGATGAAAAAAGAAAGGATGTGCGGGGCGCCTGGGTGGCTTAGTCGGTTAAGCGTCCGACTTTCGCTTAGGTCATGATCTAGCGGTTCATGGGTTCGAGCCCCACGTCGGGCTCTGTTCTGACTGCCAGCTCAGAGCCTGGAGACTGTTTCAGAGTCTGTGACTCCCTCTCTCTCTGACCCTCCCCTGCTCACGCTGTCTCTCTCTCTCTCTCTCTCTGTCTCTCCTAGAAATAAATAAAACATTAAAAGAAAGAAAAGATCTGTTAGGTAGATTCAAAGTACAAGCCAGACTGTGGGAGGAATATTTTACCTACTTAAAAACAAACAAAGAAAAACTAGGATAAAATGAATAAAAGAAAGTAGATTCTGGTTAAGAAAGGCAGATTCAGAACCAACAGAAGAAGGACTTCTATCCAAAAACATCTGGGGTTGTGGTTGCTCTGTGTGGTTTGGAGTCAGAGAGCCCCAACCTTAAATCTCAGACCTGCCACTCCGTAGCTGTGACTTTGGCCTTCATCTTCCTAAGTGTGTCTCTTTGCTTGTACAATGGGATGATAATAGCATCTACTTCAAGGCCTTCCTTGAAAACAAGTAGAATGTAAGCAATTACTATGAGAATCACCCGGGGTGGCTTGCAGAGGACTCAGCTGCCTCAGGAAGTGGATATCATCCACTCTAGAGCCAAGGCTTCCTTTAGCATTTTTTAGTGATTCAACAGGCAGAATGAGATGCCCCTTAAGGCTCTTTTCACCCCCAAGTCTCATTATTCTATGAAGTAACCAAGAATTTTTGAGGACTCCTTGAGCACTGTAATGGAGTGTGTAAAATAAGTGGGGTAAGTACAACTATTTTCACCTTTTCATTAAAGCACATCTCCAAAGAATGGCTTCTAAGTTACTATGACTTTCTCACATTTTAATTTCTTAAAAAAATGCTAGAATTTGGAAATCTCTCCTCTTTTTCTTTCTTTCTACTTGCCCATTTACCATTTTATTCTAGAAAAACTCGGTTTTTGGGGTGCCTAGTGGCTCAGTTGGCTAAGCATCTGACTTCAGCTCAGGTCTATGATCTTGCAGTCTGTGGGTTTGAGCCCCACATCAGGCTCTGTGCTGATAGCTCAAAGCCTGGAGCCTGCTTCGGATTGCATGTCTCCCTCTCTCTGCCCCACCCCTACTTGCTCTCTCTCATCTTTCTCTCAAAAGTAAATAAACATTAAAAAATTATAAAAAAGAAAAACTCAGTTTTAGAGTACTATAAATTTCATGCTGACTGTGGAATATCGGATCATTTCCTCCAATCTTTTATTCCGCCCTTATAATAGGATTATCTAAACACACACTTTGCCATGTGACACTGCAGAATTTTCCAGAAAAACAGGCAGAACAAACCTTCCTATACCACTGCCTTTTGGACTTCGCTGTGCGACTTGCTTTGGTCAAAGGAATGTTAGGGGTTTGACGTGGCCTCCTATACCTCTGCCAGGATAAGAATATGAGCTGAGCTCGTATCACTAGCCCCTGAATGAACCTGACCTACGGACTCCATCCAAACCCTACCAATCCTACCAGAAGCCATCAGAATTATAGCTGACCTATAGACCTATGAGCAAGAAATAGGTATCTGTTATTGTATGCCACTGAGATTTGGGGTTGTTATGCAGCACTACCATAATAACAGCTAACCCATTGTCTGGACTATCAAGTGAAAAAAGACTGAATCTGAGCTGTATCTCTTCCCTCTGGCTCTCTTCCCCAGTCGCATGGTTACAAAAAATTGCCAAGATCTCGGGCATTAAGAAAAAAGGGGGAATTGGTATAGTTGCTTTAGAAAAAGAATTCCAAAGGCTAAAAATAGAATCAGCATACAATTCAGTTGGTGAATTGTACTCTACTATTATCTACACAAGAGAAATGAAAACACTGGTCTAGACACACACTTGTACATGAGGGTTCATAACAGTGCTATTCGTAATAGCCCGAAGTGGAAACAACCCAAATATCCATCATCTGAGTAGATAAATAAAATGGCACATATGCATATAAGGGAATAATATCTGATCGTAAAAAGGAATGTGGCACTGATACATACTATAATATGGGTGAACCTTGAAGACATTATGCTAAGTGAAGGAAGTCAGTCACAAAACACCACATAGAGTATAATTCCATTTATGAAAATTCCAGAATAGGCAGATCTAGAGAGACAGAAAGTAGATTAGTGGTTGCAGGGGCTGAGCAAGTAAGGAAGGAAGGTGACTGCTAATGGAAATGAGCTTTCTTTGGGGGGTGAAGGAAATGTTCTAAACCTGGATTGTGGTAATGGTGCCACAGATTGATAAATACAGTAAAAGCCAAAGAATGGTGGACTTTATTTTTTTAAGTTTATTTTTTAACTTTGAGAGAGCACGCAAGTGGGGGAGGGGCGGAGAGATAGAGGGAGAGAGAGGGATAGAGAGAGAATCCCAAGGAGGGTCTGGGCTGGCAGTGCAGAGCCCAAAGCGGGGCTTGAACTCACGAACCACGAGATTAGGACCCGAGCTGAAGTTGGACGCTTAACCAGCTAAGCCACCCAGGTGTCCCAGAACTGTGGACTTTCAACAGACGAATTGTATGACATGTGAATTGTATCTTGTGATAGCTGGTATATAGGAAAAGCTAAAAGAAAAGAGAAAAATCATTCCTGAATAGTGTACAATAAGAGATGTGTAGCCAGCCCCTGGAAGTTGATCTTCTTTACCAAACAGTGGGTCCCAGGTTCCATCTGACTCTACAGCTCTCCCGGTCAGGGTCCCCAGGATGGAACCCATGCTCCTGGAAAGGCAATCAAGTGTCCCCCATCAGACTCTGCTTCAGCTGGGCAACCCACACTTCAAATACCAATACTGTTCTCAGACCCTCTCTGTGAGTCCTTGTTGACTCTTAGACCCACCTTGAACGAAGGAATGCATCCAATGTTTAGTATATTCGTAGCCAGAGTTTGTACACCCAAGAGGCTTACACAGCTTTGTTCTACCCAATCCTACCCTCTCAACATATTTCTATAATTTTATTTCTTCCAGTATACTCTAATTAGTGCTCACTAGTCTGTCTTCCTTAGTTGAAGATACATTCCTCCAGAAGTAACTTCCTTTTTTTAGTGCCTAAATTAATGTTCCTTTATTATTTAAATTTATTTCTCATTGAAGTACAGTTGACATATAATATTATACAGTTTCAAGTGTGATTCATGGTGTTTCAACAACTATATACATTGTGAAATGCTCACTATGGTAAGTGTGGTTACCATCTGTCACCACACAAAGGTATTACAATATTATTGACTCTATTCTCTGTGTTGTACTATTCGTCCCCTTAATTTCTTTATTTCTAGTTGTAGAACAAGTAACAGTTTCTTATATTCTTAGTCCTTCATAGAGCATCGCAGCACACAGCAAGCATTCACTATATGTCTATAATTAAAGCAGATGATCTCGGCTGTGGAGACATAGCCACCTTAAGAAAGTGGATGTTCCTGGGGCATCTGGGTGGCTCAGTCGATTGCGCATCTGACTCTTGATATCAGCTTAGGTCCAGATCCCAGTCATGGGATTGGGCTCCCCATCAGGCTCTGTGCTGAGCATGGAGCCGGCCTAAGATTCTCTCTTCCCCTCTTCCCCTCTCCCCCACTCACTCTCTCTAAAATAAAGAGGTGGATGTTCTAGCCTTAAATATGAAGGAGTTGAATGGTGAGACTGTTTGGTACCTTGCCGGAGCCCCAGAGCTAGTGAGTGTTACATCCGGGAATGAAGCTCAGAGCTCCAACCTCAGATTCCAGTTGTTTGTACTCCCTCATGAGAAATGAAGACATTTCAAGCACATATGATGAGAACACCACAGCACATGAAAGTAGCTTTCAGCTATTCAAACCACAGACTTTCCTGGGAGGAAAACATAGTCTAAGGTACGTGCTCTGAGGCAAGCAGGCAGTGTTCATCCATCTCTGTCCCTGTCTCCTCTTTCTTGGTTCTCCAGCCCGTTGAACCTTCTCGCCAACTGGTACCAGGAAAAGCTCTATAACCTATTATGTGCTCATCCTTTGCGGTGATAAATGGCCACAGCTTCCTTTCACGTGTCTGCAGGTTAAGTGAGAGAGATACTCCGGAGTCTGGTAAACACCATTCAGTTCTCTCCACCTTGACAGTAAAGCTTATAAGCTGATTTGCAGAATCTCAGGAATAAAGTATCTATTCCATACAAGCCCAGTATTTTAATGCAAAAAGACTGTATCATATTTAATCGCCCCTTTCAACTTAACTCCTTGTTTTCTTCCTTAAAATTTGTCTATTTTTTTTTTTAACTGAAAACTCCAAATGGCTCTAGTTTTTTTTTGAACCCAGCCATGGCTGGAGCAATTTCATTTATATTTATAGCTGAATTCCAACTGCATACACTCCACACATGATTAATTCACAGATGAAGGGCTCTGAAGTTTGACTGTTCTGAGTGAGTACAAAGGAGGCCAGAGTTTAAAAATGGTAGCTGAAGCCAATAATTTGAATTTGTAAAAAAAAAAAAAAATCAGAAATCACAGTCTCTGGTTTAAAAATGTATGATCCCTTAGAAAACTACTTTTTTATGTAGAAAAGGAAAATATTAATCCTATGTTAACTAGGTGGTGGCAAGAAGCCAAATCTGAGCTTCAAACTTCATTTCTTTATATCTTCTCTTGGCAAAACCCTAGTAGGAATGTTATCCAGAAACTTCTCCTGTCCAGAGGTGACTACAATATTTGGCCTGCAGGGTAAAGCTGAAATAAGAATTGCGGGTCTAGCTAGGTTTATACTGGGAATGAAATACTTCCATTCCACACGGTGAAGTATAAGTTTGTCCAAAATGTTCCCTGTAAAATATATGGCCAAGGTCTAATTGCTCCAATGTGTTATAAACTTTTCACTTTCCTTAGGTTTCTGAACACACAGACAGATTGGCATAGATTTAAGAAGAAAGGAAGAAGGTTTAACAGATTTCTCTTACACAAAGAACTGCAAACCATAACATATCTGCCACATTTGGGTAGAGTAAGTTAGTATAAATGGTGTTTTTCTTTTCTTTTTTTTTAATGTTTTATTTATTTCTAGGAGAGAGAGAGAGACAGTGTGAGCAGGGGAGGGTCAGACAGAGAGGGAGTCACAGACTGAAACAGGCTCCAGGCTCCGAGCTGGCACTCAGCACAGAGCCCGACGTGAGGCTCGAACCCACGAACCGCGAGATCATGACCCGAGTGAAAGTCGGACGCTTAACCGACTAAGCCACCCAGGCGCCCCATAAATGGTGTTTTTCTTTACTCTTCATCCATTACCTGTGCATCAAGACCTACCAGGAACCATGGGGGTGGCTGTACATCCAGACTGCCTGGACCCCAGATCGACCACTCAATGAATGCCTAGCATCTTGCCTCAGTTTCCCCATCTGTAATAATTGTGCTCTACTGCGTAAGTCTGCACAAAGTGATTAGAACAGTGCTTGGCATATAGAAAACACAGAATCAACATTAGCTCGTTATTACTATCAGAATTTAGAGCCTGGCACAAATTACTGAAAATTAAATATTGAATGCCGTGCTCTCAAAGTACCTCAGAACTGAGGGCTGTTGAGAACAGTATTTTAAGGAGTTTATAAAGCTGAGGATTGTCACAGAGAAAACAATCTGTTTTGAAGAATATTTATCTTTTCCCTCTACCTTATAGATGCCGGGTGGTGGTAGGGGCATCTCACTTTTTCCCCGATTCTGCCCCCAAGTGAGGCCCATGTCCTGGATCTTTTTGAGATTGCTCATTAACACAGGAGAAACCATACTCCCCTGGAAAGAAAGCCTTTCTGCTATTTAATCAAGCGAAGGAGTGGTTAGAAGCACAGTCCCTGGAATCAACATGACTAATCTCCCCTCCCGGTACCACTACTTAGAAGCTGTGTGACCCTGAACAAGTTCATTGACCTCTCTGTGCCAAGTTTCTTCATCTGTAAAATGGAGATAATGACAGAACTCAAGAGCTATGTGAGGGCTCCTCGAGTTAATACATGCAAAGTACTTGGAACTGGGCCGGTAACACAGTAAATTCTAAACAGCACATTTACTACGATTACTATACACCTTCTCCGTCCCTTGTCAGTTTGTCTGTTGAAAGTCTTTCATTCACCCAGAAAATTATTTCACTCCCTGAGGGTTAACTAGTTGCACTGAAGCTCATGTGGTGTCTTGAGATGACAATGAATCCAAATTCAGGACAATTTCTCTAATATCTGTGTTCTAAGGGGAAACAATTGTTCCTTTTCTTTCCTGTAGTCATTTTCATAATTGAAACACAATACGTACTGAAACTCACCTTACAACATTTAATACCTTAAACAGATTTGTGTCTGTGTTTTACTTTTATTCTCTTTCTTTCTTTGACAAAGAGAGAGAAAGAGAGAGAAGTGGGGGAAAGGGGCAGAGGGAGAGAGCTTAAGCTCTGTGCTCAGTGTGCAGCCCAATGCAGGGCTCGATCTCACGACCCTAGGATCATGATCTGAGTCGAAATCAAGAGTTAGGCGCTCAACCAACTGAGCCAACCAGGCGCCCCTGTGTCTGTGTTTTGAAATACCAACCCTGAAGGTGTAGCAACAGTTCGTGACATTGGATTGTGACATGTCTTAAAGTGAACACATTGCAAGACGTCCCCAAGATTCTCAGAGCCACCTCAAATGTGGCTCGTCCTGCTGTCATTCATATGCTCCTACAGTACTGTCATATAAATGTTCACTCTCCTTTATACTAGAGGAGACAAAACTTCCCCCTCAAGCCCAGGTTCTGCTTCCCAAACAGAAATGAAAAAGTCCTTCTAGAATAATAGTCTCTTCATCCCTAGCACGTAGGAGGTATCACATTTATGGACAATTCGGTTTTTGCCACCTTTCTCCCATTCTCTTCCTATGTCCCTCCATCCCTGGAGCGTCATACATTCATTTGATCCATACAATTGAAAGAAAATCAACTGAGACTTTGGGAGGATTTTTTACATCATTGTGAGAATGACCGTCTTATCTAGGTTTGAGGAAGATCTACATTCCGTGTTCAGTTCTGCGTCAGAACTCAGTCACTCCTTCACTCGTGTGTCTGTGGTTCTATCCACTCTGTCCAGGCACTTGTTTTAAGGGTGGTCATAATGGGTGAGGTGAGCGTTAGATGCGACAGCAATTAAGACAGTTAGGGCGCATTAGGACTTGGTGGCAACCCACTGCTGGGCTAATCAATTGTGTATTTTAAGTACAATGCTTTGCTTTTACTTAAGTCATCAGTGCTCATGAATCAATTAAAATGCTTTAGATTTTCCATAATTATTTTCACATGCCCTTCCAGAAGGCAGATTCCAGTCAGCATTCCCCCGGGGAACAGTGGTCTGGGGAAGGGCTCCATCTGTCCAAGAGTTAACACGGGAGCGCCAGAGCGAGCTGCTTTACTTCCTCAGCTGAACCTCTTGGAACGTGGGGTTGTTTTCTTCTTGTCCAAAAAAAAAAAAGTCCAGGCTTATAGTAAACCATGAAAGTCGAACATAGTTACCCCAAGTAATGGGATTTAGAATAAAGATGAAGTTTTCCCTTGGCTTTGCTGTAATGGGATCTAACCAGGGGCTTGTGCTCTCTTCCTCTTTGCCAACGGATCCAGATTATTCACCCAATGGACTTGGTCGCTCAGTCCTGACCAAACGATATCAGCAAATCACAAGGTTTTGCTTTGCGAAAGATGGCAGGCCATAGCCCAAAAGGTATCATTAGCGTACTCGCCCCTCAAGAAACCCCCTTATTAGCCACAATCTCCAAAAAAATGCTACCCAGGCTGTGCTTTTCTTTTTTCAAGTAAAAAGAGTCATTTAGTTTGTGTGCTAGCAAGCCTACCCTAAGCGTCCAAAACTAACGAACCTTAAAGAAACAAAATACCTTCTTTAGAATTTAAAAGCCACTTACACAGATTCGTTTATTCCCGGACCAAGAACTGGAATGTCAAGCCTGAGTCCAAAGACAATGGCTTTGCTGCCGGATGAAAAACCCTCAAACAATTCTGAACATAGGATAGGGTCAGGCTGACAGATGTTTAAACTGCCCTGGTCCTAACAGAACCTTCTGCCCCCATCTTGGGGGCTGAGGGTGGGGCCACTGTGCAGAGACACAGATCTGGAAGGAGATGCCTGGGACGCTGGACACTTCAGGGATGTCCCCAACCTCCGCCTGTCTGTGGGCACAGGGAAAGAAGAAAGAGCTTTAATGAAGCCAGACCCTCAATACAGCAGGTGGGAAGCAGGAAGCATCAGGAACTCCCACTTTTCCAGGGAAGGGGGCTACTTCGGTGGCACTTGATTATTTTCAATCGTTCACACAACCTCCCCGGAGGACCCGGTTTTTATTTTTAGAGGAGCTTCCATTTGCTGACTGTCGTGAAGGGAACACTCAGGAGGAGCTATTAGTAGTCACTTGTTTCAGTAAACATTGAATGTAACATATGCCTCTCAAGTAATGTGTATCCAAACATACAATTTACAAATAATTAACATCATGTTAATTAGTCACATTAATTTATGCCACTTTGTGGAATTATTTCCTCAGAGTGTTTAGGAACGCTGCCAGGAGCTTGAGCCAAACAGTGTGAAAATGTGCTTGAAGTTGACTGTTGTGAGTAGCTGTGAGACACAGCTTGAGCACGTTGCTGCCGGGGCCCTGCACGGAAGGGAACACCCCACCTCCCGGCTGCCCTGCCTGGCAGAGCACTCAGACCCCCTTCCTTGACTCACACCCTCTCTTCCAAGTTCAGATGTCTGCTGATGGCTGCTGAGTGCCCGCTGTCCCCACCGCCAAACACTCACTGCCAGGTACGTGCAGGTGGGGTAAAGGCAGCCGAATGGCGATGGGTTTTACACCCTGTGATACTGTGCAGATGACTGGCGGTTGGGGATTTAAAAATAAGGCCAAACTAAAACTAGAATTACTTCCTGTAAACGAAGCTCCTGGAATGCACAATGACAAAAGTAAAGGGCTAAGTTTCCAAATAGAGGGATCTGCGAAAGCGTTCATCTGTCTTTGAAATGTTGGCACCGTCACGAAGACCGAACCCCCCTCTTCTCAAAGTGCTGAAAATAAGGGCAGCAGGATGGCTAACTCCAGCTGAGCAGCTGAGGAGCAAAAAGAAAGATATTTAGAGAAAGCCGACTTGGTAGATGTTGCAAATAGAGGGCAAGCTCGGTAAACAAACAAACAAACAAATAAACAAAAACCCCACACCAATGAACAACCAATTAAGTTAAGTCAAGGTGAGGGTCCCAACGGGGGCCTTGGGCTCATTTCAGTGGCTGCGTCGAGGTGGGAGCAAGACCATTCCATCACGTGGCCGGCGGGTCATGATTTTGGAGTGAAATAGGCCACGACTCACCTTCTCAGATCTGGTCACTGTCAGCAAGTCATTGTATCGCGACAACAAAGTGCATAAGAAGAGGTGAAATTCGGAATCCTTTTCTGAACTTTGCAAGGTGGATTCCAGAAAGTCCCAGACAAGCCTTGCAACCCCTTCACCACTCTGTTTGGGGTGATGACTCTGAATTAATGATACATAGGAAGACTAAAATACCTACAATCAACTTACACTTTCAAGGTGCAAAGGACTTGCTTGTGCAGACAAGCATTTGAGGATGAAAACATTGACCAGTATAAGGAAATTGTGAAACTACAAGGAACAGGGATCTAAGAATCGCTCTTGAACCTCTGTATACTAGTGTAAGTAAGATTAAAATAGACTGTCAACATGATTCCTTCCCTCCCAACCCCTGTCTCCTCTATGTATTTGCAGAATAGGTCATTGTAAGCTGCCCCACCTGAGCCAAATCACCTTGTAGACTAAGGCAAGGGACATAATGATGAAGAGTCTAAGGGGGCAATGGAGAGGCAGTGAGGTGTCAACACCCAACATCATCCCTGTCCTCCTGGGGTTTAATAACCTAGCAGGAGAGGTAGGTGTGTGCACGAAAAAAAATACATAAAGTATGAGAGAAATGCAAATAAAGTATTATAGAAATGCCAAAAGTGAGCTCCAAAACTATATTGGGGAAGGTAAAGGGAGCCATGATCCATTCAGAAAGTTTGGGAAACAGCCCAGAGAAAGTTCCTTTCTTGCTCTCTGTCCCTAGCCATCTAAAGAGATAAATTCAGAGCTTTATTTCCATGTGGGCACATAGATACATATAAGTAGAGCATTTTTTTTCTCCATAAGAAACCCTTGATTCATTGGAATGAGAATCACATGTAGCCCATAACTCCCTCAAAAGTCGTGGTTAATAACAATATATTTTAAGTGTTGCTTTTTAAATTTTATTTAGGGCCTATTTGATTCATTTTAACTTTGATTCAATTTGGTTCTCTTTAATATTTATCCAATAATGTTTCAGAATCCCAAAGATGTGAATACATGAAAGCTCTTCCCTAATGTCCAGGAAACCATTGAGAATATAAAAGCAGCAAAAAATCATCCTAGGGTTTAAGGACGTTCTGAAACTTCAAAGAGATTCGAATGAAATCTGCACCTATTTTGCCCAATCTGAAATTGCACTCGGCAGGAGAAGCACTTCTCCCCATGCAGAAATGTGAAAATGCATTTGAAAAAATAGATCCATATTTTAATTAAAAGGGGCCATTCTGAGCCCAGCATGCGAAAGCGTGGCATTAATATTTGTGACACTAGCCATGGGGGACAGGGGGGCAAAGAGGGTCTTGCATCAGCAGCGGGAAGTCAAAGTTGATCCTTCTTGAAATCCAGATTCTCACAGACATTAAGGGGTCTGTTCTTGCTTCAAAGTATTACCAAAGACAAGGCACATTGATGGCAGGTCCGGAGGCCCGTTAGGGGGGCTGCAGCAGAATCAAAGTTGAAATTGGGTAGTGCTTCTGGAGAGGAAAATGCTGTGGCTATAGATAAGTGCAGGGCTGTGTGTGTGTGACAGCGAGCAGTAACTCCACCTCTCACACAAACACATGAATAAGTGTCAATCCACAGTTCCACAAATTTTAAAGTGAGTATAATTTGCTCAACAGACTTGAGAAATGTTAGTCTACTGAATATCAATGGCATTTATTGGCTTTGTTTGTTTGCTAGAGTATGACAGCTGTTGAACAGCCCCGTATTTGGCGGTTAACAAAAATGCACATAGTCAGCAAACTAGTGGCAGCGACTCCTTACAGTCACGATACGGACACCAGCCATAATGACTGGTAGCCAATTCTGGCATGTTCAGTGCTGCTGGGTTTATGGACATGTATATTTAAAACGTAACAGGTAAAAAAAAAATCACATTCACGTGCATGAGTCAATTTTTTTGATGTCAAATGGATCATATCCTTCTTATAAAGAAAATGTTTGTTGTTCTGTGAGGAAAGCATCCTTTAAAGATGTAATCTGGTTCCTAAGAGCTTGGTGTTGTATTACCTTGACTTGTTTGTTAACAGAATGCCGTAAACACACCCTGATATTTCGGGTTTGACTACCCCAAGATCGAAGAGCAGGGAATAAGCATGGAGTAAATAAGTAAGTATGGCACTTAGAACCTCTTCTCTGCTCTTGAGGCACAGAAAGGGCGAGGACAGGCCCACCCAACTCTAACCCTCACTGGAGGCGCACTGTCCAATATGGCAGCCACCAGCCACCTGCGGAAGTACAGCCACCTGCACTTCAGATATGGCTAGTGAGACCGAGGAACTACATTTAAATCTTATTAATTTTAATTGACGTGAAGTTAAATTTAAAAACTGCAAAATTTAAAAGCAGTGCACAGTACTTGTCCACCAAACACATTTAGGATGTTGGCAGGATACATTTCCGCTTAACTGTTGCATCACATGAGGTACCATTGTCGTTTTTGTAGTGAGTGTGTCAGGTACATGAGTCATTTCTGCTACCCGACATAAACACCAGGCAGTGTGTGTTAGTCCTTGGCATCAGATTGACTCAGCTACCATGATTTTTATCTTTGCACCATGTAACATCATGTGTGTGTTTAAATATTTTATGCAGGCAGCACAAGTTACATGTTCGTAGGTAGGGATATCTATGTAATTCACAATTCGGAATTAAATAAAAATAATTGTTTTAATGTTATTAGATTAGTTTCTAGTGAAAACAAGTATGTACAGACAGGTCTTAAGGTGTAAAATGATAATAACTGTGCAAAACTGAAGTGCAGAGAACAACTCAGTTCTGCAACCAGAAAAGTTAAGGGGGGAAAATGATTAGAAGAAGGAACATTCCAACTTTCAGGAGGGATGTCAATTGCAATTAACTGCAGCAGAAGAAAACAAGGTTGTTTGTTGTGTAAAGGAAATCCAAAGGTAATAAAGTGAACACTATAAAGAGATGTTTTTTAGTAAACAGAGTAAATTTGAAGTTTTCCCCTCAACATTCAAACCAAAAATATTGTTCCTAGAACGTAGTTAGTAGAAACTTTGAAGTTACACGTGTGGTTGGCATTCTCCATTCATCAGACAGTGTTGTGGTGTCAGAAGATGATGCTGAATTACCAAAATCTGTACTGAATCTGCTTTCACCACTACTGTCACCCTCTGGGCGTCACCCACCACCTCTTGCTCACTTTAAGAAACCACCTATGTGGACTCCTGGCTTCATTCTTCCTACCTTGTAATCCATATAGTACAGAGCAGCCAATGGGATCCTGTAAAAATCAAAATCAGGGATGCCTGGGTGACTCGGTCATTTAAATATCTGACTCTGTGCTTACACTTACAGAGTAGAGTCTGCTTGGAATTGTCTTCTTCTCTCTCTGCCCCTTCCCTACTCGCTCTCTGGATCTTTCTCAAAATAAATAAAAATAAACTTTAAAAAATCAAAATCAGATTTCTCCTTCCCACTATGTTTATAAAATACGTAAAGCCTGCCACAAGGCTCATGGGCCCTGCATAAACCAGCCCCCGTTGCCACTTCCAATCACTTTTCTCCCTCAACCTCCCTGGCCTTCCTTCTATTTCTTGGAACGTGTCCAACTTGTTCCCCTCTCAGGGCCTTTGGACTCTCTGTCCCCTGTGCCTGGAAGACTCCCACCCCAGCTCTGTACGTATTTGATGGTTAAGTGCATAAATGGATGTGGGGGTGAGGGAAGGGGTGAATTGGATTAGATGTTGAAATTTCATACATCCATTCAATGTTTTATCCATCCATCCATTTATTTTAGTGAACAGACATTACTGAGTCTCCACTATTTGCCAGGCACTATGCTAGGAGTTGGGAAGTCAGATGTTTAAAAATCTTTGGTTTATAGGAAATAAAGGGGAAACTGGTTTCTATTTGTGTTCTCTGTTCTCTCAAATTTTAGGAAGACTAAACTTATCTATAGCTAAGTCACTGCAACAATTTTATGTTGTCAGTGGATTGAAAAAACAAGAAGACAAAACAAAAGCTAGGGCTGGACCAGATGATGTCCTAAGCAGAACATAAAAAATGAATGATGTTGTGAGTCTCAACCTGGGCTGAAAAAGAAAACAGAAACTCCAATCCAGAAGAGGTCAGCAAGAGCAGGTTCCTCTTGGGCTGGGGCCATATCTTATTAAGTTTTGCATCCTCGGTGCCAGGTCTGTAGTAGGAATTCAATAAACTCCTGCTAGATTAAAATCATCACTTACAATAAGCCCTTAATAAGACTGTGAATTCCTTAAAGGCAGGGTCTATGGCAGTAGATGTCTGAATTCTTGAGGTCTCTCATGTACCAGAGTCTCCATAATTGTTTATGTGCATTGATGCTAAAATCTTAAGTCCTAAACATATCAGGCCCAGAACATAAATGTGTGAAGCAGGTTGAGTGTGAAGCATCAGATAGTGATGGGAATTGGGGCCTAGGGAGAATGTGCTCCATCTACAGGGTCCCAGTGTTGCTAGATCTTCAGATTTTTTATTCAAAATCCTACAATTTAGATTTTTACTTGAAATCTCCAATATTAAAAAAAGCATAATTGTTTATTTTGGAAGAGAGAGACAGAGTGCAAGTGGGGGAGGGACAGAGAGAGAGAGAGAGAGAGAGAGAGAGAGAATCCCAAGTAGACTCCACACTGCCAAAGAGAAGCCCGATGTGGGGCTCAAAGCCACGAACCATGAGATCATGAATTGAGCCAAAATCATGAGCTTAATGCTTAACCAACTGAGCCATCCAGGCACCCCTTGACATTTTTTTAAAAATTGGCAATTAATGTAGAATGTTTGAAAGTATTTTACAGATAAAAATATATGCAGGCCTCTTTTGGCCCAAGGTGTGGTCATATGAAGAAAGGGGAGCCCTCTTGCACTGTTGGTGGGAATGCAAACTGGTGCAGCCACTCCGGAAAACAGTATGGAAGTTTCTCAAAAAATTGAAAATAGAGCTATTCTACAATTGCTATTCCAGCAATTGCACTATTAGGTATTTAACTAAAGGATACAAAAATTCTGATGCAAAGGGGCACGTGCACCCCAGTGTTTATAGCAGCACTATCAACAATAGCCAAATGATGGAAAGAGCCCAAATGTCCATCGACTGACAAATGGATAAAGAAGTGGCATATGTATATACAATGGAATTTTACTCAGAGATCCAAAAGAATGAAATCTTGCCATTTGCAACAACATAGATGGAACTAGAATATATTTTGCTAAGTGAAATGAGAGAAAGATAAATATCATATTATTTCATTCATATGTGGAGTTTAAGAAATAAAAGAGATAAAAACAGAGAGGAAGGCAAACCAGAAGAGACTCTTAGATACAGAAAACAAACTGAGGGCTGCTGGATGGGTGTTAGGTGGGGGGATGGGCTAAATGGGTAATGAGCATTAAGGAGGGCACTTGTTGGGGTGAGTAATGGATACTTTATGCAAGTGATGAATCACTAAATTCTACTCCTGAAACAATTATTGCATTGTATGCTAACTAAATTGATTAAAGATAGATAGATGATAGATAGATAGATGATAGATAGATAGATGAATGAATGAATGAATAAATAAATAAATAAATAAGAAGGTGATAGGAATAAAACATCTTTTAAGTGTCTATTCACATAGTAGCCACTGTACTATACATTCCACTTCTATTCCACTTCTCCTTATATCCCCCAATTCTTCCAGAATAGTGCACATCATTAGCTTCACTTATAGGAGAGAACAATAGAACACAGGAGGGATACGCAGTTCACCCAGGATCACATAACCAGTAGGCTGGTGTGGTAGGGACTGAAAGAGAAAGCCATTGATCTTTCAATTATATTGGGCTGCCTTCAAATTATAGATACCAGACCAGTTCTTAAACAGAAAGATCTGAGACATTAACAAAAACACACAGACAAACAAAAACCAAACCCGGTAGTTTCCTTACTAACAGGCCTACCAAATGGGCTTGAATTTTAGGGTGGGATCCTCTTTGAAAACAACAGGAGCATGTGGCAGGTAATGCTCTCTGAAGACAGGTATGCCAAGGTTCTGCTGTACTTTTTTCAAGCGTGGAAAGACGAAGCCTGCTTTTAAATATTCAAGCTGTATGTACGAAAAGGGTCTGAGATGCCCTTGGCAGTTTGGTCTTTCTGTCTTTGGCTCGCAAAGGCTCATTTTGCAGACATGTGTTTTTGCTTAGAAATGCACAGAGGTGGATAAATCACTGGATCAGCGGCCCCAGAGCCAGCTCCATTAACTTTCTTGGCATGATCTCACCACTTAAGTCAACATGACTTAAGAGTTTATATAACATTTTATTAGGCTTTAATTCCATACTTTTCCTGAATTTCAATGTTCATCTGTTGGGCAGAAAATAAATGTGACTCATGACTTAAAGACCAAAGTTCTCTAACTTTAATTTATTTTTAATTAATTTATTTGGCTAATTCAAATTTCAAGTGGGCAGGAAGGAGACAGTTATGAATACTTATGAAGGAAAAATATCATACATATAAAGTATATATTGTATATATGTACACACACACACACATAACCAAATCCAATGTAATCAGCCTTCTGAGAAAGATAAGTGGACAGAAGTTCAAAGTTTAATACAAAAAAAGAAAACAGAATCATTTTACTGTGATTATGAATCATGTGACCCTGGTGATTATATTTGACTTTGCCTCCTGACTTCTAACCTCTTGTTCTGTAATCCTTTCCAGACTTATAGTACCTACATGGCTGAGTGTTCTCATTTAAAAAAAATTAATAAATGAAGTAAATAATATGACCAGAACTTGGTTAATTGAAAATTTACTGTTTGGCCAAAATCGTTGGATCTCAACAGGGGACAATTTTGCATCCTGATATCTGGAGACATTTTCATTGTTGTGACTTGGGGGAGCTGCTACCAGCATCGGTTGGATAAGTGCATCTACAATGCATAGAGAAAGTATAACATGAAAAATCTCCTGAAGAGATTATGCAGGCATCTTTCTTCTCAGCAGGAAAAAGAGGTGTATATTTCTCTAGTTGCTCTGAAGCAAAAATCTTATTTTGCAGCTGTATATTGGCAATGCCTCCTACAGATGTAGAAAAGGCTGAGCTGAGGACCCAGATTTTGCACAAGCCACCAAACAGTCTCAGACAAGGTGTTTAACTAATTCAAACTCAACTTCCTTACTTATAAAGGAAGCTGAAGAAGATGACGATCCAATGATCTCACAGGATTTAAGAGAATTGAGAGATAATGCCTAGCAGACCTTATCGGAGGTCAACACCACCACCACCGACACCACCACCACTATCATTATGCAGGAGAATTAGATGTCCATAGAAGTAACACAGTTTCCATTTTCATTCATTTATTTTTTTTTTCATTCATTTATTCAGCAAACATTTACTGTGCACCTGTTATATACCAGGCATCCTACTAGGTTCTGGAGTGATAAATATGATCAAGACATCAACCCTTTATCCCTTTACTGCATCAATTCTTATTTTCCATGTCTTCTTATAACCGCTGGACAGAACAGGAGAAACAAATATGATGATATAGATGAGTCCTGGGCTCCTTATTTCAGAGTCCCTTTCATAACTAGTGATCATCAGACAAGAACACAGGTAAGTGTGTGGCTAGAGACATGTATTGGGTTGGGTTATAAACCAGACTGCATAAGTCAGCTGGAGTTTGACCCAATCAAATCCATCACAGGCTCATCCAGTTCTGGAAGCACTAGGAAGATAGCCACTGTCCTACATACGGTTATAGAGAATACTTTCACATGAAAGCAAGGCTCCCAGGGATTCAAATTTGATTCCCTTGAGAATCTGTAAATAGACTTCTGATTTTTAAAGCCAAATTACACCCTGTCCTTTCCAACCTTCCTTCCAACACTCAGGAAGAACTGCTCTCTCAGCACTCACAGTCCCCATCACAATGCTTTGCACACGACTCATCACACTGCATGTGGTTGTGTATGCGTGCACATGCATTTGCATATTTAACATATCTGTCTCCACTGCTACCCAATGAAAT
Organism: Proteles cristata cristata; assembly: GCA_017311185.1. Classification (NCBI taxonomy): domain Eukaryota; kingdom Metazoa; phylum Chordata; class Mammalia; order Carnivora; family Hyaenidae; genus Proteles; species Proteles cristata. Next base: position 1,548,168 of record JAESUZ010004147.1, on the reverse strand, counting down.
TAAGGAACAAAAGGTAAAGACTAAATGCATCTGGACAAACAGCCTACTATATGCTAGGGACTATTGCTATGGAAATGGTTTTCAACTTCAGCAATACGTCAGGACCTTTGGGGAAGCCTTATAGAAATATGGAGGCTGCATAGCACAGTGGTTAAGAAATGGACTGAATGGGGCCAAATGCCAGCTTCCACTTACTAGATATGGATCTCAACCTCTCCAGGCTGCAGTTTCCTCCTCTTTGATGGGGATGATAAAATTACCTATCTCACAGGTTTGCTGTTGGGATTATATTAGGTAATATATGCACAATAGAACAGTGCCTGCCTCCTAATAAATGTTTGCTGTAGCTGCTGTGACCACTGCTGCTACTATTTTTATTGTCGCCATCATCATCATCATTATCATTACAGAGGTTCTTGGCATCAGCCCAAATGCATCCCATCAGTTTTAAGGAATGAGGGCCCAGGCATCAGTATTTTTTAAATGCTCCCCAAGGTTGAAAACCACTGACTTAGCATGAAGGAGGCACTCCATTGTGATTGGACAATAAATGAATGATTGGATGAAATGAAAACCATGTGCCACGGAAGACCTCAGAGCAGAGTGTGAGTCGGGAAAGAATGGAAGCCAGAGGGACCTTTTGCCAGTATGAAATCAGGCTCTGTAGGATATTGGCCAAACAGCTCATGGAATCTTCTTCTCTGGGAACTTCAATTAATGGGGCAGGTAACATTCATTCTTGGAAGCTTTCCACACAGATTCTAGCCTGGAGCCAGAGGAAACTTTGATGAACTCTTGGTCCCCTTCCAGCCTTACAATTATATACTTCTCTTTTCTCTAAGACACAGGTAGAAAGGGAGAAGATAGGCAACTGCTAGAAAACTCTCGATTAATTCTATGCAAACTCTTTGTAAATATCTTTCTGTTTACATTGCACCTAGTTAATAGTTGGGCCACCACCTCTCGGACCATTTCTCACCACTCTGCCCATTACACCATGGACTCTGACCCTTGGCCACACCCCACCTAGTCCTGGGAATTAGCATCTTATTAATCTTTGCCTCAAACACAGGAGATGCTCACTGATCACTTGTTGAAAGATGAAAACAAGTGGTGAGGGCAGCTCCACAGCGAGTATTGGACAGAGACTTTAGAAGCCCTGCCTGCCTATTCCTGCTTCTCGTAAAGCCTACCATCTTCCACACAAAGCCTTGCATAAAATCAATGTGTGGTGAAAATATGTCATCTGATCATAACAAATAGCAAGGGGTATTTTATTTTATTAATTTTTTTTAATTTATTTGACAGAGAGAGAGAGAGAGAGAGTGTTAGCAGGGGTGGGTCAGAGAGAGAGGGAGATGCAGAATCTGAAACAGGCTCCAGGCTCTGAGCTAGCTGTCAGCATAGAGCCCGACGTGGGGCTCGAACCCACGAACCGTGTGATCATGACCTGAGCCGAAGTCAGACGCTCAACCAACTGAGCCACCCAGGAGCCCCGCTAGGGGTATTTTTAAACTACACTTTATGTCACATAGTTTTTATTTTTCTTCAATAAGAGGATGATTTGGAACATTATAATAATAAACAGAAAAGAGGACCACCTTCCCCTATTGCCTTCCTGGACCCTGGAAGAGAAGTGGACTACCCCAAGCATTTGTTTCCTTGAGTCAGAGAATAAAGAAAAGCAAGGTTTTCTTCCAGGGAGCTAAAAGCTTTTCATTTTGTAGATTTTCTGAGGTTCTCACAGTTTCCCTTAGAAGCATGTGTGATGCTACTCACTGCACCACAGAGATGCGAAGCAGTTTGCTCCCAAGTGAATTACGAGTCAAAAAGAAAGGAGGAAGCATTACCTGACTTGGGCCGTGTGCTGGTAAATGTTTAACAACCAGGTCTCCCGAAACAAAAAAGCCCTGGTTTGCGGGACTCACCAATTTCTGTGGTGTAAATACTCCCCCCATGGCTGCTTTCAAGCTATGCACTGGATATAACTGAGACCAGAGGTGGGAAAACATTGGCTGCTGTGAACTGCTGACAGCTGGCCCCAGGGCCCCACTGTCTGACCTCCCAAGCCAGCCTCACTCATAGATGTCAGAGGGTGGTGACTTCTGTCTCCTCTCTACTGCCTCCATGACACACACAAATACAGTTTTTGAAGCAGTTCTATTTCGAAGCACAGTGCTCTAGGGGCGCCTGGGTGGCTCAGTCGGTTAAGCATCCCTCTTCGGCTGGAATCGTGATCTCGCAGTTCGTGAGTTTGAGCCTCCCATCGGGCTCTGTGCTGACAGCTCAGAGCCTGGAGCTTGCTTTGGATTCTGTATCTCCCTCTCTCTCTGCCCCTCCCCTCCTCTCAAAAATAAAATAAGCAGGGGCACCTGGGTGGCTCAGTCGGTTAAGCTTCCGACTTCGGCTCAGGTCATGATCACACAGTTTGTGGGTTCGAGCCCTGCGTCGGGTTCTGTGCTGATGGCTAGTTCAGAGCCTGGAGCCTGCTTCAAATTCTGTATCTCCCTCTCTCTCTGACCCTCCCCTGCTCGTGCTGTCTCTCTCTTTCAGAAATAAATTAAAAAAAAAAGAAAATAAAAATAAAATAAATATTAAAAAAAACTTCAAAGCACAGTGCCTATTTCCATGAAGCTCTTTAAAGGCGAGATGGCAGCCCTTTGTGTTTCTGGTGTTCAGTACAGTGTGGCTAGTCAATAATCAGCTGCTTCTAAGGATCATATGTATTTGTAATTTAAGATCCTTCAGAATGAAACTCGTCATGCCCTTAAAAAGTTCTCCTTATCCATGTCTACTTAGGTATGTTCTCATTTACCCTATTGTGTCCTGATATACGATCTAAACTCCCCAGACTGTCCGGTTGATAAGAGTCCATTCTCAGGCAACTCCAGGGAGCAAAAATCTTTCTTTGAGGACGACACAGTTTCCCCAAGTGACAGCTGTCACCACGGGAAAGGCAGTCTAAGAAATGACCACTGTATTAACATGATGGATGTGAACAAGTCCCGTTTCCTCCAGCACTCCTGGCCCACGGGGAGGGGTTGGAGGGGCCGAGCAGCGAGTGGTGATCAAATAAGCTGTGATAAAAGTGGGAGAAAAGCCAGAAATTGGAAAAGACGAGGAATATAACATTAGAGCAAGGCCAGGAATGGCTAGGATGATGGCGTAGTTGAAGGAGTCAGGAGCACAGAAATGGAGAGCTGGGTGGGAACCAAGACCCTCACTGTTTGATATCAACTCAGAAAAGAGTTCTCGAGTCTCTGTTTCTTCTGCTACCAGTGAGGTTTTTTTTCCTTTTCATCGGGAAAGACCACCCAGTATTTCTTCGCTTTCATAGATGTGATTTTTCAAAATCCCCGCTACTTAAGTTTACATTCCTTACATTCCTCTTCCTAATGCATCCCAAAAAGAGCCACATTTGCACTTTTGTGTGATTCCAGAAACTTCTGACTAGCTTCTCCCCAGAGACTCCCAATGTACTGTGCTGTGCCTCCCTTCTTTTGGGCAGCGAATGTTAAAATAGTGGGAATGCCTTTATGAAGAGAATGCTCTAAGATAATCTATGCAACTAAAGTAGGGACTTCCTTTTTTTCTATTTGAAAGAGGCAGTAAAAGCAATAACCAAAAGCAATCCTTGCAGACGGATATGGACACCAGAACCACCAGATGAAAAGAGACCATAAGTGAAAGCATAAGGACCTGGTGAAGAGGTTTCTGTGGAGATGACCACTGTCTTCATATGGGCCCACATCTTTTCTCCAGGGCATGGGGTTGGACATCTTTGGACCCCAAGCCTCCAAGGGGAGGCTTCAGGAACATGCAGAGATTTGTGAAGTACATTTCTGGTAGTTGGAAATCGCAGAACTCTGGAGGCTGACCTGCGCCTGAGAAAGTTAGAGACAGTCAGGAATGGAACTGTGAGCGCTGAGAGGGGCAGAGGATGCTCACTGGCTACTGGGAGGCAGCCAGGAAATGACTGCTTGATGGGGCTGAGCTGAGCCTACATCTAAGAGGCTGTGGAGGCAAGTGGCATGAGCCAGGAGTGCACAGAGAGTGAGCGCAGGTCCAGTTAAGCCATTCTGCTGGCATTGGCTGAATGCCAGGCCTCAGAATCAGTTGCATCAAGGGGACTTCTGGAGAGGGGGTACCACTGGGGGACCTACAGGAACCTCCAAAGGCAGACAGAACAAATCTACCTTCATCGATAGCTAAGCCTATGCAGAGTCTCCCCTTTAAATGTTTGCCAGGCCCAGATAACATGAAGCCCCTCAGCCAAGTGGGAACTTTCCCGGCATGCCCACCCCACCCACCTCAGAGCCTGAAAAAGAGCAAAACAGCAGATGTACGTAGGGGGAAGGAAAGACGCGAGCAGAGAAGAGTAGGAAGCAGAACAGTGCTTCCCTTTCCCACACACACCTTCCAGTTTGAGTCAGGGCCGAGCAGCAGGGGAGAGAGACTCTAGCTCAACTGCGAGCTTTGGCCATTACTGAACATTCGATACTCTAGTTACTGAGCTGAGACCAGGTTTGAATCTTACAGTGGTCGAATCCTACTGGAGAATGAGCAGAAAAGATGTGGCTAGCAGTCTCCAGGTATATGGGAGACAAACCTCCACTGGGGGTAGAGAATGGTAGCCCCCGAAAGATGTATCTACCTAGAACCTGGAAGTGTGACCATATATGGAAAAGAAAAGTGTTGGCAGATATAATCAAGTTAATGTGAGATCATCCTGGATTAGGGTGGGCCTCAAGTCCAATGACAAGTAAGAAGGGAAAGAAGAGAGAGAAAATAGGCACAGGATGCAGGGAAGAAGGTCATGTGAAGACCAGGGCAGACACTGGGATGATGTGTCTACAAGCCAGGGAGTGCCAGGGTGGAGGAGGCCACTGGGAGCTAGAGCAGGGCCATGGGACAGATTCTCCCCGATGCCTCCCCGCCCCGCAGACACCTTGATTTCAGACACCTATTACCTCCCGAATTATGACAGAGGAACTTGGTGTGATGTGAAGCAATGGATTTGTGGTCATTTGGTCCTGTGCTTCAGCAGCCACAGGAAGCAAGTACAACCCAACACAAATCTGAAGAGATGATGAGAACAGAAAATAAGTTCATGTGTCATCACAGTCCACAGGACACGCATGGGCCATACATAAATTATAGGGGTTTTATTTTCCCTGCTCTGGCTCACGTGGGGCGTTAAGTGAGAGATGAAGCTTCAGGAAGCTCAGCTCTTGTCCCCACATGCTGCCAGAGACAGAATCCAAGGAAAGAAATGCTCAGAGGCAGCACTGAGAAGAAAAGAAATGCCCCAGTGCCTAGAGCTGACCTCCAATTGTCCGCCTCACGGAAGGCTGAAGGTCGAAGGTCGGAGGATTGCGACCCTTCCCTGAAGCTCCTCTTTCTACCTCCGAAAGCACGCAGGTTACAAGGGCATATCAGCTAAGTGCGGACGCCAGCAGCTTCCTGCTGTCAGAACAAGCTTCTTACTTCTTGGCTGGTTCTTGGGGTCTTGCTTCACATTAAAGAGAATCAAGGTGGAGATGCCTTCCTAAATTTGGGGTTTGTGCTGTCTGGGGCTTTACTCCAGTTACCTACTGTTAGGTGACAATTTTATGGAGACAGGCCGTTAGAAAATCTACAATATTTTGCAAAATCTAAGAAATAGAAAGACTCGGGGGGTTTAAACAGCAACAAATTGGACACGTGCCAGTCTAAAAGCAATGCTATAATCTCTCCCCCTTGACTCGATTTTGACAGAACAGGCAGCTATTGTTTCTTGACAGAGCTTCATTGTGTTTTAAAAAATGGGGGAAAAGGCAAAGAAAAAGACCTTCTCATCCACATTGGTGGCCTAGGGACTGGCCTTCTGAAAGGGGGTCAGAGCACTGGGGCTCAGCACAATGCAGAAGGTGGTCAGGCCCCTGAACACCATGTCTATCTATGTAAGATCACCATTGCAGATGGAGAACATCAAAGATCACCTCCTCCCACTTTTAATTTTTTTTAATGTTTATTTATTTTTGGGAGAGACATAGAGCATGAGCAGGGGAGACACAGAGAGACAGGGAGACAGAATCCAATTGAAGCAGACTCCAGGCCCTGAGCTGTCAGCACAGAGCCTAATGTGGGGATTGAATTCATAAACCGTGAGATCATGACCTGAGCCGAAGTTGGACGCTTAATTGACTGAGCCATCCAGGCGTCCCCATTCCCATTTTTAAAGATGTTTTTAAACATTTTTTATTGATTTTGAGACAGAGAGTGTGAATGAGGGAGGGACAGAGAGAGAGAGAGAGAGGAAATCCCAAGCAGCTTTACACTGTCAGTGCAGAGCCTGATATGGGGTTTGAATTCATGAACTGTGAGATCACAACCTGAGTCAAAATCAAGAGTCAGATGCTTAACTGACTGAGGCACCCAGGCACTCCCACTTACTTCCATTTGAATTTTGCTATAGAGGAGTAACATGAGTGTGCCTGGATGGCTTAGTCAGTTAAGCGACTGACTGCAGATCAGGTCATGATCTCACAGTTTGTGGGTTCGAGCCCCATGTCAGGCTCTGTGCTGACAGCTCAGAGCCTAGAGCCTGCTTTGGATTCTCTGTCTCCTTCTCTCTCTGCCCCTCTACCACTTGCAGTCTGTCTGTCTGTCTGTCTCTCAAAAATAAATAAACATTAAAAAAATTTTTTTTTAGGGGCGCCTTGGTGGCTTAGTCGGTTAAGCGTCTGACTTTCGCTTAGGTCATGATCTCGCGGTTCGTGGGTTCGAGCCCCGCGTCGGGCTCTGTGCTGACTGCCAGCTCAGAGCCTGGAGCCTGTTTCAGTCTGTGACTCCCTCTCTCTCTGACCCTCCCCTGCTCACGCTGTCTCTCTCTCTCTCTCCTAGAAATAAATAAAAAACATTAAAAAAAAATTTTTTTAAATAGAGGAATAACATGAAGAACAGAGACTGATATGCCAAATGATACACAGAGACAGGGAGAGGACCTGTGTCGCAGTCCAGAAAGCTTCCATTTCTAGGTCTGGCCCTGCTGAGTGTTTTCAGGGTGACCTTGAACTAGTGTCTTACAGAGCCAAGAAGAGGCATTCCCATTGCACCATAGGTTCTCTCAACTTGCTAATCACTGGTGGGAGGGCAAGGATGTGAACATTTCTTGAGCATGTGCAGCGGACAAGGCCTGGGTACCATGCTTCATGCTGTCCTTCTGACAAGCCCACAGGTAATGTGCTTGCTATTATTCCCATTTCAGGATGGAACGCGCTGAGGTTAAGAGGAAGAATGATTCAGCTAGTTCCCAAGGGACCTAGGACCCTCCTGATTCTCTGTTGGGTGCTCTTTCTGCTACACCAGCCACTCCTGGCCCTGCCAGATCGGAGGAGGCAGGAATAAAAGAATATACAAGGGCTCTGGAACCAGGCAGAATTGAATTTCAGACCAGACTCTGACCTTGAGCAACTCTCAGGCACTGCTGTCCCTCATCTGTAAGGTTGACTCATGGATGGCAAATAGGTTTCCTCTTGGGGGACAACTGTTTAGAGAGAGCGGTTGAGGACGATTTGGAGGCCTGGAAGGAAAGAGTTCTGGGATCAATTAGCAGGGTCTGCCTGGATGCAGGTGAGGGCGGAGAAGTGATTGTCTTGGGCACAGCTGTCCCCCACTGGCTACAGACTGCTCCCTGTGTGCACTCCAGTGCCGTGGAAACCCACTACCAGTCACTGCCTGCTTTTCGAGGCCAGCACCTCCCTCTCACTGTGGATCTCTGCTGGCCTTCTGTACCTTCTGGCTTCACAAAGGACAATGGCCCCCAAAGCTAGTGATTCAGCTCATACTGAGGCTCAGACGTTCAGACATTCAGGAAGATCAAGGTAGTAGTAGCCCCAACACTCAGGAGGGGATACTGTTTCTTCCTTTGCTTTCTAAAAGTGCCTGAGATTTAAGGACACTGGAACCTCATCATTCCCTGACTTCCTGCCTTTATTTACCCAACTTCTCTCCTTCTCACCCACCCTCCAAGGTCTTTGAGCTTTGTGAAAACTCTCAAGGCCATCCAAACATCACTCCCCGCTGAAAGTTCAGCCCGATCCCTTGCATCTGAGTCCGTCATGTGCTAGCATACGATACGTCTTGTATTTGTGGTTATTTCCGGCTTCCTCCATATGGCTTTATGTAAATGGTGTAACAGAAGGAACTCTGTACTCAGAAAGATTTGGTTATGAATCCTGCCCTTTTTTATTTATGAACTCTGCAACAGAGGGCATGTCTTGCAGCTTCTCTGGGCGTGGCTTCCTCACTTATAAACGGGGTGGTAATACAGGCCACACTAAGTTCAGCAGATGATTACACAAAACTACAATGCAAAGAACCTTTGCTCATCACCAAGCACAGGGTAGGTGCTCAAGAATGTTATTCAGTAACAACACATCAGCATCTGGGGATAGTTTCACAACACTCTGAAAATTGCAAAAACAACACAAAAACATGGTAATGAAAATCATTACAGGGTCAGATTCCCATGAGACATCATCAGAAATGTAAAATGGTTGGGGCAAAGATTGGACTCATTGAAAGTACTTTTGAGATCATGTAGCCCCTGAAAGGTCACCGTGAGCTGGGATGGAAAGCCACGGAAAACCTGGATCCCGTTTCTAGGACACGGGGTTGAGATGTCCTCTTCTGGAAGCCTCACTGCTGGAATGGTTCTTAACAGATGGCCCTGTCCAACCCACTCCATTTGTGAGAAGGGACACACTGAGATTCAGAAAGGGTGACCTATTAGTGTCGCATAGCCATCATCATGAGAGCCAATGCTGGGACTCAGATACCAGCCCAACTCTGTCTTCACTGCTCCCAAATCTGCTTTTGAGCACCTTCCTGAAGCCTGTGGGTCTCTCTCTAGGGTCCACGAGACCCAAGTGATGCATGCATATCTACTGTTTTCCAGCTTCTCTCGGACCACCATTGCAAGAATATAGTCAGATATTACCCACTGTGAGCCTGGATCCTTAAAAACAAACAGGTAAACAGACAAACCATCATACCAAAGATGTTACGGATGAAATATTTATGTCCCCTCCCAAATTCATATCTTGAAATCCTAGCCCAACTGCCAATGTAATGATATTAGAAGATGGGGAGTTGAGAGGTGATTAGGTCATGAGGGTGGAGCCCTTATCAGTGAGATTAGTGCCCTTATAAGTGGATGAAGAGACTGGAGCTCTCCTTCTGCCATGTGAGGCCACAGGCCTCACATCTACAACCAGGAGAGGGCTTTTGCCAGATGCCAGATCTGCCAGCACCTTGATCTCAGACTTCCAGCCTCCAGAACTGTGGGAAATAAATTTCTGTTGTTTATAAACCACCCAGTCTAGGCTAGTTTGTTACGGCAGCCTGAACTAAGACAGATGGACATAGAGATTTAGTTAAGGTAATTCTCAATTATGGTCACACACTAAACCATTATAAAGCTGTACGAAGAAAGAAATGGTAGATAACGTAAGAGAAGCTTTAAAATACTCTTTATGTGTGAAGAGCTTAAAACAGACTCTGACACACAGCAATTTACCAAAGTAATGTTAGTAATAATCATAACAACCATATTCCCAATCGTTCTCTTTATCACCACAACCATATCTCTCACCACCACCACCCTCCCCCTCACCACCACCCACACCCATCACTGCCACCCTCCTCATCCCCACCACTGACACATCATCGCCATCCGCCTTACTGCCACCCTCACCATCACTGCTACCTGCACCATCACACCACCCTCATCATCACCAGCGCACTCATCACCACCAGCTTCACCACCACCCTCTTCATCACCACCAGCCTCACCACCACCGCCACCCTGACCATCACTGCCACCCTCACCATCGCCACCACCTTCATCATCACCACCAGCCTCATCACCACCGTCTCCCATTCCAGACTAGAATATCCTAAATAACACTGTTTTTTCAAAGCTAAGTCAGGATCCATTACAGTTTGTGAAATCAAATAATGGAGTCAAGACCAGCACCTTGGAAAATGAAACAGAATAGAATAAATAAGACATAGTCAACTATAAAGTTATCAAAATGCATTTCATATAATAAAAGGACAGTTTTGTGAAAAATTTTTTTCATATATATGTATATATGCACGTACTGAGTTGCATGTAAAATATGTTTATTGCTGAGTCATGGTCAAATGTTTGAAAAACAACATTGGGCAAAGTGCTGGTGCTGGAAAGACCCAGACTCTGCAAGGGGATGATGTTGCTTCAGACAGTAGCTGTTCCCTTCTGGCCAAGGGGCTTGTCCTGAGGTGACTCCTTTCATCATCTGGCCTGAGCTCTGCCTTGTGGAGTGACACAGCACAGGGCAAATCCTTCTTCCCTATGACAGCCTTCACGCCCTTCTAGTTCTTCTGTCTTCCAAGCCAGCTATCTTCTTTCACATTTTCTTCCTCTGACAACACTTCTGAACCCCACTTCCCTATTCAGGACCGGGACTACTACTATTTTTTAATATCCCTTTAGCATCTTGCAAAGTACTTTCACAAAAAAGAAGCATAAATGCAATATTATTTCTAACCCTTCTTACCTGCCAGATGCTACACTAACTGCTTTACATATTCTATTAGCCTGCATCCTTCAGTGCCAGTGACAGAAAGACAAATCAAAGCAGCTTAAGCAAAGAAAATATTTGCTCACGTGACTGAAAACTCAAGGGGTTCAGATGAAATTAGATGCAAATAAAGTCGTTATAACTCTGCTTTCCTTTGTTCCATGTCACCTCTGCTTGGCTTTGTGCTGACCTCCCTTACAGGCAGACTTTCCACAGGGTGCCGGCGACTCATGACCTCTAGCAGAGAAGAAAAAGGAACGCTTCTTCCCAAGAGCTCCAGCTGAAATCCCAGTTATGGTTCTCATTGACCTTGCTTGGGGCATTACCAGAAAATGGGTAGAAGATCCAATTCCATGGATCTTCAGAGGCTGAGCCTGGGCTTGGGTGATGCTTAGAGGAAAAATGAGAGGCAGAAAGGAAAGGAGGAATGAAGGTAGAGCAGACTAAAGCAAGAGCCACCTACCAAGGTCCTCACAATTTTGTAAGCAAGATGTTATTCTTAGTTGTGGAAATGAGGGTCAGGTTGGTTGTGTAATTTGACTAAGATCTCATGCCAAGAGGTGACAGAGTTGGGACTCCAGCCCAGAATTCCCAGTTCTTGTTCTTTGCCTTCTACCAAGCTTCTTTGACCACATTGACCTCCCAGTTCCTGGTAGGCTGGGCCGATGGACCGCCAGTTCCCTTGATCCCCACTCCCCAACCCAGATGTGCATGGGCAGAGCTGCGGCTGCCTTTGAAGAGGCCAGGCCATGTGACTGGTTTATCCCATGCTTTCGGTCAACAAAAATCTGGAATCAGATATTTAATCAAGTTCTTCCAGTCCAAACTTCTGTTGATTATCTTCTGAGGATAAATGGAGGAGTCTATATTTATCTTTCTGTAATTCAAAGTATATTTCACATTCATATATTGATAGGTATCATGATATATTTGATCTTTACACAGATCCACAAGGAAGGTTGATATTCTCTATTTTATAAAAGACATATGTGTGATTCAGAAAGATTAAGTGACTTGAGTGATTTGTCAAAGCTAGACAGGCCTAATTAATGATAGACCTAATTAATGACAGAGGCAGAATTCCAATCCAGATATTCACATAATTTCTAATGTTTAATACCTGACATTTTTCTGGACCATTGAGAGCTTTATGATCTTCATTTTCCTCACCCACATTTCATCAAGCCCTCTTTCCTAGATTTTTGCCATTACTAGTATAACTCTGCCTTCTATGCCTTGAACTAAAGCTGAGGTCAGCAAACTGTGGACAGAGGTCCATCTCACTGGACTGGCCTATTCCCTACTCTTATAAATAAAGTTTTATTGGAACATAGCCATACACGTTCATTTAAATATCTTTTATGGCCACTTTTATGCAGTAATGCTAGAGCTGAGTAGTTGTGAGAGAGACCTAATGGTTTGCAAAGCCTAAAATATTTACAGTCTGGCCCTTTACAGAAAAGTTTTCCTAATCAAAGTCTTTGATGAAGAAGATGAACTGTACCTAGTCAAGGATCTGTTCTGTTGCCCTTCACTGGAGACCTTCACCAGGGGCCAGTGATTAGTCCTCCTTACACTCAGTGCTTACCCGAAGATAGAATAAGGACAATTTACTGATGTGAGCCAGTCAAAGCAAAATGGCAACCCCAGTTAAAGCAACCATATTAATCCATTCAATAGTATGTTTTCCACTAACATAAGCCAAATGATCCTGAACAGCATTTCCAAATGTCTACCATCTTCTTTTGTTTTGGAAGACATTTCTTTAGCCTCATTTCTGCAAACCTCTTATTTTAGATGCTGACTGCCATACATTTTCACACAACTGGGCTCTTTGCTGGGCACTATCCCAGGCAGTTTCAAGGGCAAAGTCACAGCACAGTGTCCTCACAGTGATCTGTGAGGCATCCACAATTAACTTCCTAATAACAATAGTTAAGCCCTGAGGTTCAGGACTAACTGACTCTTAAATTAAAAAACCATAGCCAATTCATGGGGCCCCTGGGTGGCTCAGTTGGTTAAGTGTCCGACTCTTGACTTTGGCTCAGCTCTCATGGTTCATAGATTTGAACTCCACCTGTGTCCTGCTCCACGCTGACAGTGCAGAGCCTACTTGGGATTCTCTCTCTCTCCCTCTCTCTCTGGCCCTCCCCTTCTTGTGATTTCTTTCTCTCTCTCTCTCTCAAAAAAAATATAAACTTAAAAACAAACCATAGCCAATCAGATGCAAAGCAAAATGTGACATAATGTGTATAAACAGTTAAAGATTGCAGACCATAAATAAAATCAAACCTGCCTAAGTTTAAATCTCAACTCTACAGCTTTCTGCTTGCATGGCTTCATTTACCTACCTATGCCACAATATACTCATCTATAAAATGGGAATAATGATAGTATTTATCTGAAAAAGATTTCTGCAGAGATTAATTAGTTAATATAGGTGTCCCCACTGAAGAGAGTACTCGGCACATTGTAAGGGCTGTATATAGATTTAGTGGCTGTCACTTATTGAGTCCTTATAATATGCACTTGTATGCTAAGAGCTTTGCATAGATTATTTTGAACCTGTACCCTGGCCTCCGTCACCTGATTTATGATACACTTCCACAAGAGAAAGAAAGAATTAGTAGCAGCTGGTGTGTGGGGGAACTATGTGGCACCCACAGCCTGTGTTATCTATACCACATTCAGAAATAGATCTTTAACCAGATGATATCATTACTCAAATGCTTGGAAATTTATTTTTAAAATACCGCATACACAGAAACAAGAGCTTAGAGCCTAAACCCAATTTTTCTTAACTTCCTCTTACAAAATTTGGGGGAGGGCTTATTAAAATCACAGATATATCCCTGAGCGTACGTCAGCCATGTGAACATCATCCATCAAGCATATCTTGCAAGAAAAGTTCTTGCAAATCTCTATTCTGGGGTACTCAGAGTCACACTGCCCTTTCAGGGCATCATGAGCTCCTTCATCTGGAAAGAGGCTCCCAGGTTTGTTGTGAGAAAGAAATGATGTTCTCCAGGTAAAACCTGCTTCCCACAGCTCCTGGCTACTGAGGCACGGTCTACTGTCACCACCAGAAACCTCAGCTCATCTGCCACCATCCCATCAATTCTGGGCTTTCTCAGTAGCCCATGCCCAAGCCCAGTCCTGTCCCGGGGCACAGCCAATCCCCCTCAGAAAAGGAAATAAACCTATAATTAGAACTCTGGGTTTAGAGCCTACAAAAGAATGAGCACTTCATGCCAACACTGGCTGGGGACTCAGAAGGCCGGAATCCTAGACTCTTGTCTCGGAAGGGCCTGGCAGATGAATCACGGGGTCCGACCTCTTCCCCGCTACAGGCTGCATCCAAGCCACTGAGAACCATGCGGGGCTCAGGGGACGCAACAAAGCACAAGGATGCTACCGCATGCCTTAAACCTTCTGTACACTCCTCCACAGCAGTGCGGTGATTGGGCTGTAATTGCACTGTGCGCACCAAGTTCGAGAAATAATAGTTGCTTTCTGAATGGGACGAAAGTGGGCTGCAGCTGGCTTGCCCTTCTTTTAATGATTCACCATTTTCTTAGTTGGAGCAGGAAAAATGTTGCCTGGGGTACATGGATGCAGTTTGCAGAGCTGCCTCCCAGCTCCCTGGCCAGGTGCATGGAGAAGACCAGGACTCGAGGGACACAGCCCACCTAACGGTGACAACAGCAACTGTGACCATTTACGAAACACTTACTGGGGACCTTAAAGATGTTTCTTCTATCACTGGTCAGAAATACGCCCTTTGAGGAAGGTGCCATTGTTATCACCATTTTTACAGCTGAGGAAACCAAGACAGAGATGTTAACCAACTAGCTTGAGGTCACACAGCTTGTGAGTACCAAAAACGAATGAGAAGACAATTCCAGTTGCTTCAGAGACTGCAAGCTTAACTCTTAACTTTAATTACTCCCAGGATAAAGGTGAGACATTCTCTTGCGGCCAAGTCAGAGGAGGAGGAGGAGAGCGCAAGGCGGGGGAAAGCCCAGGATGGGGCATGGGGAGTGCGGGAATTTCGGTGAGGCCCTCTGAGCCCTAGGCTCACTGCCAGAGAGCCAAGAGTTAAAGGAATGGAACTGTGCCCTTGTTTACTTGTGTTCTAGTTTCTTTTTTCAACTATACTACTGGGAAGGACTATAAGACTTTCCCGCTCCTTATTAAAAACAGAAAATCTGTTTATGCAGCAGCTACAGCACAAAGGCAGATAGATATGTTACAGGCAGAAAGGAGCCAAGCTACGGGCAAGACAGCATCAGCGCAGAAGGGGCTTGGCGTCAGCCTGTCAACAGACCTGAGCATCTCTAATTAAATATTCTGCCTCTCTCACGGTCATGAAAAGGAGAAACAATGGCAATTCTCATTCCCCACAGTGACAGAGAGACAATGGTCCTTCAAGGAAAGAAAAGAACTGTTGCCTCTCTCCTTCCCTTCCCCCTCCCTTCCTCCTTATTCCTTCCTTCTTTCCTTCCTTTCCTTCCTTCCTTCCTCCCTTCCTTCCCTCCTTTCCTTCCTTCCCTCCTTTCCTTCCTTCCTTCCTTCCTTCCTTCCTTCCTTCCTTCCTTCCTTTCCTTTCCTTTCCTTCCTTCCTTCCTTCCTTCCTTCCTTCCTTCCTTCCTTCCTTCCTTCCTTCCTTTCCTTTCCCTTTCCTTCCTTCCTTCCTTCCTTCCTTCCTTCCTTCCTTCCTTCCTTCCTTTCCTTTCCTTTCCTTCCTTTCTTTCCTTCCCTTCCTTCCCTTCCTTCCTTCCTTCCTTCCTTCCTTCCCTTCCTTCCTTCCTTCCTTCTTCTTCTTCCTTCCTTCCTCCTTCCTTCCTTTTTTAAGATTCTAGTATGTGACCATGGGGACTGGAATTCTGAAGAAAAGTGGCAATTACCACTCTTTTCCTTTTTAGCAACAAAAACATGAATCTGCCATGA
Organism: Proteles cristata cristata; assembly: GCA_017311185.1. Lineage (NCBI taxonomy): Eukaryota > Metazoa > Chordata > Mammalia > Carnivora > Hyaenidae > Proteles > Proteles cristata. The sequence continues at coordinate 1,532,608 of JAESUZ010004147.1, read as the reverse complement.
AGGAGACACTTTGGCTTAAAAATCTATAAATACTAAGTTTTTATTTGATGAGATCTGCTGACAGCAGCAGTCCAACCTTCTGACCTTCAGCATATACGTATTCCACTAAGAGACTGTGTTGAAAACATTTGTGGATCCTCAATAATCACTGAGTGAAGAAATGAATACTAGAAGTAGGGAAACTCCCAAATCAAGGCTATCCCTGCAGCTCTAGTATTGGATCTTGGAGCTAAAACTGTGTGTCACTTTTTATTTATTTATTTTTTTAATGTTTTATTTATTTCTAGGAGACAGAGAGACAGCGTGAGCAGCGGAGGGTCAGAAAGAGTGGGAGTCACAGACTGAAACAGGCTCCAGGCTCCGAGCTGGCAGTCAGCACAGAGCCCAACGCGGGGCTCAAACCCACGAACCGCGAGATCATGACCTAAGCGAAAGTCGGACGCTTAACTGACTAAGCCACCCAGGCGCCCCTGTGTGGCACTTTTTATTTTATTTTATTTTATTTTATTTTATTTTATTTTATTTTATTTTATTTTATATTTTTTAAAGTATTTTTTATTTATTTCTAGGAGAGAGAGAGAGAGAGACAGCGTGAGCAGGGGAGGGTCAGAGAGAGAGGGAGATAGAGACTCTGAACTTGGCTCCAGGCTCTGAGCTGGTAGTCAGCACTGAGCCCGACGCGGGGCTTGAACCCACGAACCACGAGATCATGACCTAAGCGAAAGTCGGACTCTTAACCAACTAAGCCACCCAGGCACCCCTGTGTGTCACTTTTTAAAATAAGTACCCGGAGGGGTACCTGGGTGGCTCAGTCAGGTAAGTGTCTGACTCATGATTTCAGCTCAGGTCATGATCTCGCATGTTCGGAGATCAAGGTCTCCCCACATCTAGGTCTGTGCTGACAGATGGTGCTTGCTTGGGATACTATCTCCTCTCTCTCTGTTCTTTCCCTCTGCATGCAAGCATGCGCGCGCTCTCTCTCTCTCAAAATAAATAAATAAACATTTTTAAAAACTAAAATAAAATAAGTACCAGTGGGAAAAGTCTTTCTCACAATGTGCAGTATTGCCATATTGGCCCTCTGTTTAAGAATAAATTTTGGCGGGGGGCGCCTGGGTGGCTTAGTCGGTTAAGCGTCCGACTTTCGCTTAGGTCATGATCTCGCGGTTCGTGGGTTCGAGCCCCGCGTCGGGCTCTGTGCTGACTGCCAGCTCAGAGCCTGGAGCCTGTTTCAGTCGGTGACTCCTCTCTCTCTGACCCACCCCTGCTCACGCTGTCTCTCTCTCTCTCCTAGAAATAAATAAAACATTAAAAAAAATTAAAAAAAAAAAAAGAATAAATTTTGGCGGGGCTCTTGGGTGGCTCTGTTGGTTAAGTGTCTGACTTCGACTCAGGTCATGATCTCACAGTGCGTGGGTTCGAGCCCCGCATCGGGCTCTGTGCTGACAGCTCAGAGCCTGGAGCCTGTTTCAGATTCTGTGTCTTCCTCTCTCTCTGACCCTCCCCTGCTCACGTTGTTTCTCTCTCTCAGAAATAAATTTAAAAAATTTAAAAAAAGGAAAAAAAGAATAAATTTTGGCGACCCCTGAAAATTGTTCCATTAGCTTTCTGGAACCGTCAGATTTTTGCAGAGGGTTTGGGGCTCCTTATGCTGCTGAGTGTGCTCTTTCTCTTTGCTGCTATTATAATCAGTAAGTCCTGGGGGGAGTGACTTACTTAGATGTTACATAGAACATTTGGCAATGTCTGGACACACTTCCGGTGGCCACAAGTTGGGGGTTGTAATAGGCATCTAGTGGGTGGAGACCAGGGATGCTGCTGAACATATGATAGCGCATAGGACAGCCCCTCCTCCCGACCCCGGGACAGAAAATCACCCAACCCCAGCGCCCATGCCTGTCATGCAGGGGTTGGGAAACTTGGTGTTCCTGACAAAAGAGTCTTCTGAAAAAAGAGGTGAGCCATGAATACCAAGATGAGATCATCACTCGGTCTTTTGCATTTATTCCTCACTTTCACAATCCCCCTTAAATTCATGGGATATCTGTACCCAGAGCGCAGAGACAGTCTGTAGGGTAATTAGAGCAAAGATCAATAATAATAATAACAGTAATGACTCACATGTGTATGTCGCTTTGCTGTTTACCAAGGACTCTCTCAACATTAACTCAACTGGAGCTATTCTGGGGAAGGAAGTTGGAAAGATTTCCCTAAGAATATTTCCCATTTTATGCGTTTCCAGAATTAACGGTTTAAAACAAATTAGAAATAGATTAAACGAAGTACCTTTGGTCAAACAGAAAAGCAATTACACGATAGGAAATTGTAATAATCCATCACAGGCATCTGCTTCCGAATCCCAATGCTGGCTGCGACTTCTGCCAGCATCCTCCAATGGATGCACAAATACAGAGAGAATGCTCGTACTTCTTTGAAACTCCAAGGTAAGAGCAGTCACCCATGGAAGAGGTGATCAAAGAGGGGACCTAGCTTTTCCCAGTGGTGATTCATAAGCACCTATCTTTTTGCTAGGTACCCACATAATGGGCTGGACTGATCTTTGGGTGGGACTCACCTGCTATATTTCATTTCTGAGCACCACATTTTTGCTGGGCAAGAAGTGTCACTCACCCATATTTGATGGCTAAACTAACAAGTTCTACAACTGCTCATAGCACACAAGAAAGCACAATGGGGGGCCAGGATTTGAACCCATGTCAGTCTTCCCCCTGGGGCACACATTATCTAGTACATCACTTGAGCCATGCAAACACTTGGTACCCAGTACACAGAAGCTACCGAATTAACATTTGTTGTTATTGCTATTTTCTGAGGGAAAATTAAAGGAGAAATAAAAATCTCATCTATTGACAACACACACACACACACACACACACACACACACACACACACCCCTCCCTTCTGTGGTATACTCCTTGTCAATGGTAAAGAAGTAGTATATGGCTGCGGCGCCTGGGTGGCTCAGTCAGTTAAGCATCCAACTTCAGCTCAGGTCATGATCTTGCGGTTCACAGGTTCGAGCCCCACTTCGGGTTCCGTGCTAACAGCTTAGAGCCTGGAACTTGCTTCAGATTCTGTGTCTCCCTCTCTCTTTCTGTCCCTCCCCCACTCTCACTCTGTCTCTCTCTCAAAAATTAATAAACATTAAAAAAAAAAGAAGCAGTATATGGCTTCTCTTCTTACTCAGCACTATGATACCAAAATACTCGATTTGTTAACTACCAATCTGAAAATGAATTTCTCATTTGCTCTCACGTTCATGTATTTAGAAACTCATTAAACAATAGGGTATTCAAATTACTAACTCATACTGATTATTCTAAATATTATCACTGCACGTCCTCTGTATCTTTTATACTTTTATTTTGAAATCATTGTAGACTAACATGCAGTTGTAAGAAAGAACACAGAGATATCGCAAATATTCTTCACCCAACTTTCCCCAGTTCTTCACTCAGTTTTCCCCAGTGGTTATCATCTGGCATAACTCTACTGCGATATGACAACCAGGAGCTATGGCTGGCACTACCACTGTAGCCCCACCTTCTTCAGATCTCACCACTTTTACACACATTCATATGTGTGTCCATGTGTTCATTGGTTTACTTTTATGCAATTTTATCACATGTGCAAGTTATTTTGTTTTATGTACTATGTGTAACTTCAGTATAAATCTATAGCACCAAACAATGATGAGGCACATTTCTAATGTTGATAAAAGACTTCAGTTGGTTCACTGAAGATATTCTCTGTGCCAGGCACTTTACTAAGATAAAAAATACTAGATACACAAAGAAAGAAAACATGGAACTTGTGGTCTCCAGGGAGAGGCAGGAATATAGATAATCACATGACCTTGCGAGTCATAGGAACCGGTGAGTGCAAAATGAAAGAAGCCTTTCAATTAGTTGCAAAAATAATCAAGTTGAATAAAATTATACATTTTGGTGGCTATTATACTGGCCTTGGTCCCAAAGTCATTTAAATCCTTAACACTATACACGTCTTAATATATTACGAGTGCTCATGCAACATATGTTTAACATTTAAAAATATTAGCTCTAATGATCTATCAATATGGTGTCTGTGTATCTTTTCCCATTGCAACAATTCAATTCAATATGTTGAAATATAAAAATAAATCAATTCCAGATTTGATTTATTCATGCATAGACTTCCCCATTTCTTTATTATAAGATTATTTAGAATTCCATAAAATACATATATCTGTCTGTGCTTCATTAAACAAAGATGGTTGTCAGATGAGGGGGGAATATTTGGCATACTGACAAGTGTTCTTTAAGCTTTTATAAATAATGGTAAGAAGAACAGTATTTCACACTCACATGAAAGTCTCTTTAGGGAGAAGCCGGAGGAAAAGTGTTTTATAGCAGAGTAACATCATGTCTGCATACCTGACACACTCAGATTCCCATGATGGGGTATGTATCTATGTGCTTAACGGGGTGTGTGTTTGTGTGTTAAATCACCTCACCTACCACTGACTCCAAATGCATTTTTTTTTCTTTGTTACTAAAGCCAGTCTATTCTCTCCTGGAGTCTGTTCCCAGTTCAGTGTTCAAGAGCCATGGGGAATCATGAGAGATGTTGACGCAAGGGGTGGAAGAGGACTGCAAAGCATTTTGCCTCATTTCCACTCCATCCCCATCACTGCTAGGGAGGAAACAGCTAATCCAGTGGTGTTTAAACTGGGAGGGATCTGAAGTACACAAAGGCATAGCCCCTAGGCCAGGATCACAGCATGTGTTGCTGACCAGGCTGGGATGAGAGCCTGCACCTCTACGTTCCCATGCTATACAAGGCACAATAGCAAGTGCTATGGGGGATTTCAGAGAGGGAAAATCTAACAACCAGGAAGCATTATTCACCACCTACGGCATATACAGCACAGTGCTAAGTTCCAGAGATAAACTTTAAGAAAAGATAAAGCTTTAAGAAATCAACTCTCCCTTTGAGAAGCATACAATATAGATTCAAAGCCAGAAATTAGAAGCATTTCAAGAATGATCAAAGAATGACATAATTCTTGATTTTATGGGTTACAGGGTTGGTTCAATATTCACAAATCAATCAATGTGCTACATCACATTAACAAAAGAAAAGAGAAAAACCATATAATCCTGTCGATAGATGCAGAAATAGTATTTGACAAAATACAGCATCCCTTCTTAATAAGGACCCCCGAGAAAGTCGGGATAGAAGGAACTTACTTAAGCATCATAAAAGCCATCTATGAGAAGCCCTCAGATAATATCATCCTCAATGGGGAAAGCTCTCAGTTTTTCCTGAGATCAGGAACATGACAGGGATGTCCACTCTCACCACTGATGTTTAACATAGTGCTGGAAGTCCTAGCATCAGCCATCAGACAACAAAAGGAAATCAAAAGCATCAGAATTGGCAAAGAAAAAGTCAACTTTCACTTTTCACACACAACATGATACTCTACATGGAAAACCTGACAGACTCCACCAGAAGTCTGGTAGAACTGATCCATGAGTTTGGCAAAGTTTTCAGGGTACAAAAATCAATGTACAGAAATCAGTTGCATTTTTATATACCAATAATGAAGCTTCAGAAAGAGAAATCAAGAAACTGATCCCATTTACAATTGCACAAAAAACCATAAAATACCTAGCAATAAACATAACCAAAGATATAGGAGATCTGTATGATGAAAACTATAGAAAACTTATGCAGGAAGTTGATGAAGACACAAAGAAATGGAAAAACATTCCATGTTCATGGGTCAGAAGAATAAATATTGTTAAAATGTCATTACTACCCAAAGCAATCTACACATTCAATGCAATCCCAATCAAAATTGCACCAGCATTCTTCACAAAGCTAGAACAAACTATCCTAAAATTTATATGGAACCACAAAAGCCCCCAAATCAAAGTAACATTGAATAAGAAAACCAAAATGCGAGGCATCACAAACCCAGACTTTAGCCTCTACTACAAAGCTGTCATCATCAAGACAGTATGGTATTGGCACAAAAACAGACACATAGACCAATGGAATAGAATTGAGAACTTAGAATTGGACCCACAAATGTATGGCCACCTAATCTTTGATAAAGCAGGAAAGAGTGTCCAGTGGGAAAAAGACAGGCTCTTTAACAGCTGGTGCTGGGAGAACTGGACAGCAACATGCAGAAGAATGAAACTAGATCATTTTCTCACACCATGCACAAAAATAAACTGAAAATGGATAAAGGACCTGAATGTGAGACAGAAAATTGTCAAAACTCCAGAAAGACAGCAGGCAACAACCTCCTTGACCTCAACCACAGCAATTTTTTACTTGATACATCCCCAAAAGCAAAAGAATCAAGAGCAAAAATGAACTATTGGGACCTCATAAAGATAAAAAGCTTCTGCATGGCAAAGAAAAAAAATCAAGAAAACTAATAGACAACTGATGGAATGGGAAAAAATAGTTGCCAATGACATATCAGATAAAGGGTTGATATCCAGAATCTATAAGGAACTCACCAAACTCCACACCCGAAAAACAAACAATCCAGTGAAGAAATGGGTAGAAGACATGAACAGATAGTTCTCCAAAGAGGACATCCAGATGGCCAACAGACACATGAAACGATGCTCAGCATCCCTCCTCATCAGGGAAATACACATCAAAACCACACTGAGATACCACCTCACGTCAGTCAGAGTGGCTCAAATGAGCAAATCAGAGAACTCTAGATGCTGGCGAGGATGTGGAGAAACGGGCACCCTCCTACACTGTTGTTGGGAATGTAAACTGGTGCAGCCCCTCTGGAAAACAGTGTGGAAGTTCCTCAAAAAATTAACAGTAGAACTACCCTATGACCCAGCAAGAGCACTGCTAGGAATTTGCCCAAGGGATACAGGAGTGCTGATGCATAGGGGCACATGTACCCCAGTGTTCATAGCAGCACTCTCCACAATAGCCACATCATTGAAAGAGCCTAAATGTCCATCAACTGATGAGTAGATCAAGAAGATGTGGTTTATCTATACGATGGAATACTACATGGCAATGAGAAAGAATGAAATCTGGCCATGTGTAGCAACATGGATGGAACCTAAGGGTGTTATACTGAGCGAAATAAGTCAGGCAGAGAAAGAGAGATATCATATGTTTTCACTTATAAGTGGAATAGGAGAAACCTAACAGAGGACCAGGGAGGAGGAGAAGGGGAAAAATAGTTGGGGAGAGGGAGGGAGGCAAACCATGAGAGACTCTTAAATACTGAGAACAAACTGAGAACTGATGGGGGTGGGAGGGAAGTGAAGGGGGGTGATGGGCATGGAGGAGGGCACTTGTTGGGATGAGCACTGGGTGTTACACGGAAACCAACCTGACAATAAACTATGAAAGGAAAAAAAAGAATGACATAATACTTGATGTTTTTTTTTTAAAAAAGCATATGGTCTAAGCTATAAGCTATAAGAATACCACAAAGAAAGGAACAGGTGAAGTGTGCCTAGCATTGGAGGGGGAGGGGCCAGGAGAGGCCAGAACAATGACCCTGCCTTTCAGTGTTTGGATCAGAGCAGCTGAAATTTGATTCTTGGCCCTGCTCTTATTAACAGTGAGTTTGAGAAAGTTCCCTAACCCTTCTGAGACTCAGTTTCATCTGTGAGTGGGGAGAAGATAGCAGCTACATTGTAGAGCTATGGTGTGGCTTATTTGTTAATACCTGTGAGGCACTTAACATAGTCAAAAAATTCTGGAGGAAGACAGCCATGAGGGTGATGGAGAGAGCAAAGAAGCAGGATGGATGTAGGGCAGAAGGATGAATGGTGTTCAAAGGGGATCTGAAACCAGACAGAATTGATCTTCTTTCCTAAGCTGCAAAGAGTCTTCTGAACTAACCTAACTGAATAAAACAAATAAGCAAATGTGCATAAAATAAGTTAAATTAAAAATCATTCACAGCCAACAAAACAGACTGGAGAAAAGCAGGGAAGTATGTGGGTCAGGAATGCAAAGGATAAATGGAGGGAGGGAGGGAGGGGTGGATTGAATGTGAATGATGATCAAAGCTGGAAGATATTGGGGGAAGAACGAGGGTGCATCCCCCAGATTTAGAGCTTCAAGTCGGTAGCATGGGTATGCCAGTCCGTATATGAGAAGACACCTCCTCAGGAAAGTTCTGATGGTTTACTAATCGGAGGTCCTACCTGATTTCATATACCTCCAAAACATGTTTTGGTTTTAGGTCAAATATCTTGTCCCATATAATTAGGGTGTTCATACCATTTATTATCCAAAGTAGAAGGATTTTGTCCTGACAAATCCTAACCCAGATAGGATGTCAGGAAAATGTTAAATTGGACCTCTCCAGCCAAACTGAAACGTTCTTGAACTGCATATAACCCACATAAATAATATTAAATTTCTGTTTTTGGTCTATTCTAGAAACACCAGGAAATGGCTGGACATATTTCACCATGTTTGGTGGGTATATTTGGAACTGTCTGAATTAGAATATGGATCTCTGTATAATTTACATTGAAGGATCTGGAAAATACCTCAAAGATGTAGACAGCATCTGAAATGATTTTGAGAGGTTCTGGGAAATTCCATGTGGAAGAGACAAGCCATTGTATGAGGACCAGCAGTGGGTAGAGAAAACAAACGGTATTTTCAGAGCTCAGCCCCAAATCGGAAGTCTCCAGGTAGGATGGCCAAGCCTGCCAAACAATGGCCCCTGGAGACCCAGTGAGTCACTTCCTGATGCTGTACGTCTATAGAGCATGTGGTGGATGAACTGTCATGACATTTATCTTCTCCATAGCAACATAGCAAAATTCAACTCAAGAATTAACATTCATTGTGCAATTATTTTGTGCCAGGCCTGCTGGTAGATTCTTTTCCTTTTTAATAACTGTACTGAGGTGTAATCGACATGCAGCAAATTGATTGATTGGGGGAGTCCTTAATTTCATTTGGTCACAAGGTATCCGATTTATGTGTGCCACAAACATACAGTGCGCAAAGTATAACACTGGGCACTGGTGGGGTTTCAGGGCCCTGAGGGGCACCTTGCCTTGAGCTTCAAGTTTCTAAGTGGAGTGAACTTCAATAGAGCAACGCCCTGGGCCTCTCTTAGGACCCTCGCTCATTATCTCTCAGGAAATGTGGAATGAACTATTTGGCAAAATCTGGAAGTTTACTGAAAAAAACCTACCTTGGCCTCCTCTTCTCTTCCATGGGATAGACCTGCGGAAAGGACCCATTCTCAGCTCCTCTGTACCATATGCTTTCCAGGGCAGGGCTTTGAAAGAGACAGCTGCAGGATTAGGGATTATTAGCACTGCCCCTGTGGGGGGAGTAAGTGTGTCTTCTCTAGGGTCCCTTATAGGAAAGGCCACTTGATTCAGGGGCCTAAAGTCCCATTTTCTAACACAGGCTTTTTGTTTTATGAAGATGGTTTTTCATTTCCATCTGCTTCTGTTCTCTTTTATTTTCAAACATGTGTAGGGACAAGGGGTGCTATTTATTGGGCTTTCCCAAATCTCAGTGAAAAAATATAAAGCACAGTCTCTGATCTTTTTACCAGGTTGTGGAGGCAAAATATCTCTATCTCTATCTCTATCTCTATCTATCTATCTCTATCTCTATCTCTATCTCTATCTCTGTCTCTCTCTATCTATCTGTATCTATATCTATATCTATCTATATCTATCTATATCTATATCTATAAGACTACATAGATATAGATATATAGGTATATGAACACGCATATAAACATGTAGACATAAACTGTATATATAAATACACAAATTAAGAAAATTGACAAGATGTTAAATATAAAATCACATCTTTTCAATGCCTTGTAATAATGTAAATGGTACTAAGGTGAGTGTTTTAAGCTTTAATGTTAATCCTTTTCATTCATATGATCAAAAGCTGAAAGACAATGCAAAAAATAAAAGTTTTTGTGGAGTGACCATGGATGAATGGTGCTTTAATTTTGATATGATGAAATTGGGTAATAAAGAAAGGGAGTAACCACAAGTGAGGGAAGGAAGGAAAGACATAGAAAGAGGAGGAAAGGGGGCGCCTGGGTGGCTTAGTCAGTTAAGCGTCCGACTTTCGCTTAGGTCATGATCTCGCAGTTCGTGGGTTCGAGCCCCGCGTCGGGCTCTGTGCTGACTGCCAGCTCAGAGCCTGGAGCCTGTTTCAGTCTGTGACTCCCTCTTTCTCTGACCCTCCCCTGCTTGCGCTGTCTCTCTCTCTGTCTCTCTCCTAGAAATAAATAAAACATTTAAAAAAATTAAAAAAAAAGAGGAGGAAGGAAGCAGAACTTGTCTAGGCTGGATGGCAGCAATAGCAATAACAGTAATAATGTTAATGTCTGCCAAGCACTTACTACGGGCCAGGCACCGTACAAGACTTACTAGTCTTACACCTTCAGGAACTCATTTCATCCTCACAGTAATGCCACGAGACAGACACTGGTGTTTTTCATGTCCATTTCAAACATGAAGAACATGTGACAAGTGGAAGTCAAGTGGCCTGTTTGCAGTCACGTGACCAGTAAGGGGCAGGACATGAGGTGAATCTCCACGGGCCGCCTTCTGCCCCTGTCCTCCGAACCTTTATGATCTACAGCCACTGATGATGGGCCACAGAGAGGAAGTGGGGAGGATATAGGCGAAGGAGGGGCAGAGGAATGTTCCAGAAGGAGGAGCTGATGTGAATAAAGGTGGGGGGGTCAGCCTAAGGACCTTCTGCAGGATGCCTGCCAGCCAGCCTGACTGGAGTGGAGGTCTGTGCAGGGGGAGAGGACAGAGATTACCCCCTTTCTGCTTGGAACATTTTTCTCTTTCTTGTTACTTCCCTTCTTGATCAACACTGATTTCAACTTCCACTTTCCTCTAGACTCTGACCTGAAAGCTGAGAAATGCTGTTTCTGTTTTATCTTTCTTTTACCAACTGCATTTAAAGAGAGAGAGACGGGGAGAGAGAGAGGGCACATGTGTACATGTGAGCAGGGAAGGGGCAAAGAGAGAAGGAGAGAGAATCCCAAGCAGGCTCTATGCTATCAGCATGGAGTCAAGTACAGGACTCGAACTCATGAAGCATGAGATCATGATCTGAGCTGAAACCAAGGGTCAGACCCTTAATCAACTGAGCCACCTGGGTGCCCCACCAGTACTTGTCTTCTTCAAATTCACTAATGTGAGCAATTAAACAGGATCCTTATAATACACAGGGAACTGCACCAAGGACTTACTCCACTTATAGCTTGGGAAGATCACCCAGGAAGACACTGCATCTGGTTTAGGGATAGGAAATTGAGGCTCAAGAAGGCTAAGTATTATGTCCCATGCCACAGAGCTAGTAAGTATAGAAGCAAGGGATTGAATCCTGTCCTATCCTGCCCCAAAGTCATTCTCTTACCTGTTGTCACACACTTAACCTTGCTCCACTTTTTCAGTAAATGGCAGAGGGTATAAAATGGGCAGAAGACAAATGTAAATGAGAGCAAAAGAAAAACAAAAAAACCTGCATACAATCCACTCTATCTGCACCCTCCTAGCTTACTATTTAGAATCCACAGCGCCCGATGCTTCTATAACCAACAAAAGACAGAAACATCCACACCTAATTGACGTAAATCATAAACTTGGTGATTTACCATTCAGATGAATGGTTACAGGCAAACAAAATGGTAGTAGACAAAATTCGAGGATAGCAATGCAGGAGCCTGGGCCTTGGTTAGCCAACGCAACACTAATCCCAGTGCCACAGCAAAGGGATTTTGCAGCTATCATCCTAAGCAATCACCCTAAAATGTAGAGATTAACCAAGAGCCTTAATCCAATCACATGAGCTCTTTAAAAACAGAGAATTTTCTCTGGCTGGTCATAGAAGAGGAAGTCAGAGAGATTCAAAGTCAGAGAGGGACTTGGGATGCAGGAGAGGATGATATGTAAGATCCTCCAGAAGCTGAGAGCTGTCCTTGGTCCACAGCAAGCAAGAAAATGGGCACCTTCATCCTACAACCACAGAAATAGCATTCTTCTAATAGCCTGAATGAGCTTGAAGCCCAACTCAGTTGATACCTTCACCTGGGCCCCATAAGAGTATAGCTGAGCCCATCTGGATGGCTGACTTACAAAACCTAGAGTAATAAATGAGTGTCATATTAAACCATTAAGGTTGTTGTAATTTGTTAAACAGCAATAAAAACGAATGCAAGGACTTCACTGTGATGGTGTGAATTATTGAAATGCACTCTTCCTCATTTTAATAAAATGAATGCATCCCAGCTCTGCAAACGGAGAGCTGGGGAAATCTTTTCTACTTTCAGTGGCATTAAGTTTAACCATCCGGAGACATAGGCGATGGGAGCCTATTTATAAATGAAGATTTACAGTAATATGCAGAAATGACTGATTTTCCAAGCAAGCATGTAACTTTTTTAAAAAAAATGTTCAAATGTCATTTTGAACATTGCTCATCAACATGTTTATTTTATAGGGACAGAGGGAAGACAATTGTGTAAGAGAATTGACAGGATCTGAGTCTTAAATAAGAGAAAAAAGTGTGTTCTCACATTGTTATGTGTTTAATCTGCCAGGAGAAAAAAGCAAAGCCTAGAAACAAGTTGAAAAGCAACTGGAACCGGTTTAGGTCTGTCAGCCTGGGAAAAGCAGGCTATTTCAGCTTGCTGAGGAGGAGAGCAAGAGTTGCAGGGATGAGTCCAATGCCTGACGAAAGAAGAAGGGGAGGACCAGGCTCTGCCAGTGGGTTCCCCTTCATTTTCCCACTGACTGCTGAGCTTCATCACAAGATGGCTAGGAAGACAACCAATATTATTTTGTAAAGCACTTAGAATAATGAAAGTATTGGTAGATACCCAGGAAATGCTCATTCTTGCTCCCCACCCTCCCCACCCCCACCCCGGACTACCCACCACAGTAGCCCTGCTTCTCCGCTCCTAACATTTCTTTCCTGTGACACCAGCTCAATTACCTTAAGACCATCGTCATGCTCCGCTCCGCCCCTCCCTTCCTCCTTCATGAAGTCAGCTGTTCTTCCAGAACCCAAATCAGCTCCATGGGAGGGGGCTTACTGAAGAACAGTTTTGCTTGCACCCTATTCTGGAATTCTGAATGAGGGGCCCTCATCCCAAGTCCTCTGATCTGGCATCTCAATGATAAAGGTGATATATCAGGCTAATTTTTCCAAGATCAGATGAGATCAGGCACATTCTGTGATATGGCCGTAGACATGGCCTAATTTTTAATTCTCTGTTTTATTTTTCTACATGTTCAGAACCAAGATGGGAAATGAGGTGCTCATTATTGGGATTTCTATTCTGAGCTCCCAACATTTTCAAGAAACTATCACTCATCTCTGTTTTATCTTGCGGTACGTGATTGGGCTCCCAAAAGCAGACTCTCTGATTGTAGGGCATGTCACTTAGTGGATGTCCCTTCTTACTTATAAATGTCTCTGATAAATTACAGTAAGCAATTTCTCCACCTGACAACTCACCCAGACTAGGGGCACTTTTCCCCAGAGATAAATGGGAAGTGAACTTCAATAAACGGTATGGGACCTAGAAGGAAATGATATGGTATCCTAAATAATCCATTACAAAATGAACAAATGTATGTATTTCCAAATACATTTCTGTTTTGGAAAATCCCTCTTGTAGATAACTGTATAGCTGAAAGATGTCACATAGCCTACTTCTTGCCTTAACGCTAATATTACATTTTCCCCAACCCCAAGAGCTAACATGATTTTAAGTATAAACTAACAGAATTAAAAGGTATGCCATGGTAATGTTAAAAAAAAATTACACTAAATTTAATTTGGGTGGGGTGAGTGGGAATCAAGACACCTGAGATCTAGAGCCTGTGTTGATGGTAATTAGCAATGGGACCATGACCGTATCATTAGATGTCATTTATACACTTCAGTTAATTATCTATAAAGAAGTTGTTTGGACTGTGATTTCCAAAGTTCATTTTGGCTCCAAAATTGTGTCCTTTGTTAGGGCCAATTAACCAAGAACAAAAGAATAGAACTGCTCAGAAATATGGGGAAGTGTCCATCCAGAAGATGGTTGTGTTCAGTCGTAAGAACCACTGTCACTGGAAATTGTTCACACTAAAGGGGTGTCACAACAGAAAAAAATAGAATTATAGATTAGAGTATTAATTAAAGTAATATTAGCTGCTGTAGCAGATACAAGTCTCAAATCCCAGTGGTTTAGCATGACAGAAATTTATTTCTGGCTCACTGACTCTCTGATGGGAAGATTCAGCAGTGACTTGAGGACCTTAGCTCCTTCTGTCTTGTGGCCCCATCAGAGTTTTCTTTTTTTATGTTTTTTTAAGTTATTTTTATTTATTTTGAGAGAGAGAGAGACAGAGAACATACATAGGGGAGAAGCAGAGGGAAAAGGAGAGAGAGAATCCCAAGGAAACACCATGCTGTCAGCATGGAGCCCCATGTAGGGCTCAGTCCTACGACCGTGGGATCATGACCTGAGCCAAAATGATGAGTTGGATGCTTTACTACTGAGCCACTTAGGCATCCCCCCCTCAGGATTTCTAATCCTTCAATTCCATCCAGTATGGAAATATAGAGTGAAGAAGGCACTCCTTAACCCCTCAACAAGAAAGCACCACACATCACTTCTGTCACATTCTATTGGCAGTAATTGGTCATAAGACCTTGTCTCAATATAAAGGGGGCAAGAAAGAGGGAATGGAATTCTAATTCTTGACTGGGCATCCATTGAGCAGCAATAACTTCTTTCTACAGAAAAGGGCAGTCAGTCTTTGGAGAGCAAGAGCTGCATTTTCCCCAGTTAATGTGATGTGTTCCTCAAAGATAGGAACTTCCTTTTTTCTATGACAACTTCAACATTAGCAACCAATTTCTGCTTTATCTGGCTTTAATTATGTGACACAAGGGTGCCAAGTAAAACAGCACCAATCATGGCTAAAATCAAGTTAAACTCATCTAAAACTTGTGTGTGCTTTGCTCTGTGCGCCTTTTTGTTTTCAATGTATGTTAGCAGAAACATAAGCCAGATGACGGTAAGAAGAAACGTGACAGCAGTTACTTTAGTCAAACCGTAATAAGAACGAACACATGAAGAATGGCTGGATTCAGGTAGAATTCAACTCATCAAGAATATTCTACAAAATATGTATATATTCCTTGATTGCTCATTCATCATATTTTGGCTTATTGAGCTGCTGACAGGGTTATATTTCTTGTTTGGTGGGGAAAAAATACTTTGAAAAAGTGTCATGCTACTATCTGGATAGCTAAGCCTTGTTCTAAATTTGCTCTCTAAGGCAAAGAAAAGTCTAGATTTAAAAATACGGGTTTATGTGGAGCAGAAACATTTGGACCTTTGGATCTGAAATTTGATAACATCTCCATGATGCATTATCATCTATCATTGAAAAACAACTTACTAAAAATATAAATTTAGACCTTTAGGAAAACAAGTATCAACTACAGCATGGGTGGGGAAACTTTCTGTGAAAGGCAAATAGTAAATATTTTAGGTTTTTTAAGGGCCATGTCATCTCTGTCCCAACTACTCAACTTTGCCTTTGTACCAGGAAAATAGAAAGTAGGCATAGTTGATATGTAAACAAATGGGCATGGCTGTATTCTAATAAAACTTTATTTATAAAAACAGGCGGCAAACTGGATCTGACCCACAGGCTGTAGTTTACTGATCTCTGCACCAGAGGCAAGATGGCAGAAAACCTAAATGGAAAACTTCCTCGGCCGTGGCTAGGAGAGGACTTCAGTTTTCCTCTTCCATTTTGGAGCTGGATCTTTCAGCTTTGTTTGGAACTTCCTTTATAAAATACATAACATTTCTATTATCAACAGATGGTGAAGGGAAAGGATATGTATCAGCTCCTAATGAACAGAGTTTGAGACCCAGGAGACCAAGTTTTAATTCTGGTTCTGTCAGGATCGAGGATGTGATCTTGGTTCATTTAACTTCAATAGGTCCTTTTCTCTGCTTCTCCCAAATTACAGACTTAGGTGACATTACCTCAAATATCCTTTACATCTCTCAAGTCCTTTTTAGACTGGAAAGCTAACTGTGCTGGGAGAGACTTCAGATTTAGACTTACAGCCCTACAGCTTGCTACACATGCCACTACAGATGAGTTCCTTAAACCCTCTTTGCCTCAATTTCCTGACCTGTTCAATGGACTCAGTACTCCCCACCTGACAGGATTAAATGAAAGAGTGTATGCGAGAGTAAGTAGCAGGGTGCCAGAAGCAGATTGGATGTTCCAGTGTGAGTCTAATCCAAATGTGGATTCCATGACCAATGTAAAGAAAACTTCACCCTAAAGACCTTGAAAACACAGTCAAAGCTGCCCCTACCTCCTTAAAATCTGGATGCATCCTCTAGCAAGTGATCATCAAAAAACAAGTAAAAGTAAGTAAGAAATACATAAATGTGACAGATCAAGGTTAGTCACAAGGTCTCAAGAACTCGGTTCTATAGGGAAGAAGGTTCCAAGCAGGGAGTGGCCATGGATGGAGAACCCCCACCCCCAACCAAATCCTTTCAGCAGATGCTCACAGAATGATGGCTCAACTCTTCCCTTCCTTGTGACTCTTCCTTTATCACAGACTAAACCAAAAATCCACCTCTTAAGAGAGGGCTATTGTATACAGTGTTAGGATAAAGTTTATTGCCTCCATTGTGCCAGTCAAAACACTGACATATTAGGACATTTTTTCTCACTATACTTTCACATCCTTGACCTGCATTACAATTCCCGTTTTCAAGGATGAGCTTACATAACTTGCCCAAAGACAGAACTTGAGGGAGGACCCTTTGAGTCCACAGATCGTGCTCTTGCTCTTGGGCGCTAAATCTCAAGAGAAGGTAAGACTCTGCGCAGAAATGATGACAAATTGAGGCAGGGATCCCGAAACCAAACTTCCCCATGAATCTAAAAATCAAAGACTCACCAGCTGAACCACAGGACTCTCAGAAGATGGATAAAGCAGGGAGACCATCAGAATCCAAGTCAGGAGTAGTACCAGATTGTTCTTGACATTGGAACAGAGCCTGGCGCATTGCAGGTGAACTCCGTGTGGTTTTGAATCAATGAATGAATGAATCCATGAAGAACTGGCCTATATTCAGGTTGCCAGTACCCCACAGTCCATGGATAACAATGACTGTTCTGATTTTTTTGTTTTTGCCTTTAATGTATGTCCTTGCTTGTGCTTCAAATCACATTCTTGTCCTTATTCATCCAGCTTTCACCCTTTCAAAACCTGACCTCATATTTTTCTGGCCTCATATTTTTCTCTCTTTGCTTCTGCCTTTCACCCTCCTTTATCTTTATCCCAAATGCTTCCAGAAAGAAAGCTTGAGTAAGCATTATAATTTTTTTACAAGCAAAATACAAAGTGAGTGGGATTGTTCTCGTTGTTATATACACTTAGATCATATAACTTTGTCTACAAACTAAAAAAAAAAGAATAAGCATTAATTTGAGTTCATTAATGTGATGCCATGTGCTTTGTGTTAATAATCCTCTTTTCAACCCTGGGAATAATCATAAGGAAGAAGATGATTTAAGGAATACATAAACTAAGTTTGGATTTTGCTTGAAACCAAACAATACCAGATCCTATTGGGAGATATCCACTTATGCCAACTAATGTGCGCTCATTTATTCAAGGAATCACTTTCTCCTCCAGTGTTTCCTTTGTGTAGGATGCTGTTCTGGGTCTGGATCAAAAATGACTCCAGGAAAAAAATTTTAAATGTGGTAAATATGTGATTTTAAGAACTGTCTCGTGAGTTTTCAGGACGGAGAGGCTAGCACGTTTGGGGGATGGTATTAACCTTGCTCATCATAAACAAAAATGAGGGGAAACACATTTCACCTGGTTGAAAAAGAGTCCTTGTCCAATTGAACACACGTTACCTACATATGTACTGGGAAACAATTTCACACTCATCCAGCACCTATTAAGCGGCAGGCATCGGGCTACATTTTTTATATTAAATTTTAGCTTCAGAACCACTTTATGAGTCAGACTTTTTAAGGAATGAAATATAAAGACTTAAGTGAATTACTCTAAGTTACAAAATGTAGAAGTACTTGAATGGGCGTTTGAACTCAAGTCTGTTGGACCCTGAAGCCCATATTGCTTTTGCAACCCCTCTGCATCCATGAATGGCCTCTACCGAGCAGGAAAAGAGATGTTCAACAGCACATGGATGCAGGAACTCAGTAAGGAGACACAGGAAATGCCCATGAAATAAACACATTTTGAATAAAGTGGCTATTGTTTCAGAGATCTGCGATCCCACCAGATTCAGGTGGGTGCTTCTGCACAGCAGAAGGGACAGGTCCCAGACACTGGGCAACTGCCTGAGTCTGTAGCAACTCCGCAGCACTCATGGGGTCATGGAGCAGTGAGGAAGCGCCTAACTGGGGGGATCAGCACACTCCCCCCAGGAAAGGATGTTACCTAGTATTGTCAGGGCAGCTCCCATTTAGTGCGTACCATGGGACAATCGTGCAGAGTTTGGTGAAGCGTGTTGCATATATGATTCCATTTCTCCTGCATTACCCTTGGAGGAGGTACCATTATTCCTATTCATTTATTTGTTTGCTTATTTATTGTTAATAACTTAGGAAATGTTTGCTTAAGAGTTTGCTTTTCCAGAGCCCACAATGTGGTTGGTAGCAGAGCTGGAATTCAAGCCCAGCTTTGCCTCCTACTAAAATCCGTGCTCTTAATCTTGAATCTTTCTACTCCTAAAACAACCGTACATCCTGAAGCCTGGGTACTATATGCAATCTGTGCATCAGCTCCGATGCTCACCAGTGATAGGTGTGACTTTAGCAGGCAGGGTTTGCTGTGGGTTACGAGCTGAGAGAAGATCCTGAAAGGAGCCCACAGGGGACAGAAGAGCCAATTGCTAGAGATGATGCTCTCAGGGCCAGAGAGATACCATAGCACTTTGTAAGAAAGGTTTGGTAGTTAAGACACACACTATATGTGTGGAGTGTTATTGTGGCTTTCTCTATATCACACACACACACACACACACACACACACACACACACACACTGCACTGAGGTATAGATACAGTCCTTCTTCACTAATCTTTTTCATGTCTATAAAGTTCTAAGTTAAAAGAACTCATTCAGAGGCGCCTGGGTGGCTTAGTCGGTTAAGCGTCCGACTTTCGCTTAGGTCACGATTTCGTGGTTCATGGGTTCGAGCCCCGCGTTGGGCTCTGTGCTGACTGCCAGCTCAGAGCCTGGAGCCTGTTTCAGTCTGTGACTCCCTCTCTCTCTGACCCTCCCCTACTCACGCTGTCTCTCTCTCCCTCTCTCTCCTAGAAATAAATAAAAACAAACAAACAAACAAAAAGAACTCATTCAGATATTGATAAGAAGACACGCATGGCCTGGGACAGAGCAGCTGACAGGTTCAGGCATGTTCACTCTGGCAAAGAAAAGCAAGCATGAATATCACATCCCATGAGCTTCTTTGGTGAGGTCCAATTCAGAGTCTGCTGCGGAGTCTTTTCCAAACTGCACAGGCCACCCACTCTTGACTCCGTACGCTGGGATCTGGATTAATCTGCTATGTGGGTGTTTCTTTTGGGAAAGGAAGACAGACAGACAAGAAGAGGAAAATGACCTAAGGATGACATCCTAGGAGCTCCTGAAGAAATTATAAGGAAAGGAGAAACCTCTTTAGGTCCAAAAGAGGAAATAAAGTAAATTCTAGTCACTTCTGAGCAAGGCTGGAAAGATCCTCTTCTATCACCTGCAGGGAGGATGAGAAGGTGCTAGAACACTGGTGAATCTAAGAAGACCCCACTTGTACTTAAGGGACACTGAAGTGTTGAAATCTGCTTAAATGGCAGAGAGTGACAGAGGCCATGGCAGCCGCTGCCATAGCCCACCCACTAGACAGATATGAAATTATAGGTTTGTGCTTTCCCTTTTATTCCATTTTCTTAAAAAAGCACAGAATGGCATTTTAGTCCATAATTACTGCTCCAGCATTAGATTATACTATGGGATCTGAAGATAAATTTTAAAGAACGTAACGTAGCTTTGCTGCCTTTAGCATCTCGAGTGACTTGTCCGGGAGACCTAGTTTGGGGTTGTTTCAATTCAGCTGTGTTTCAGAGAATGGGTAGAATTTCAATAAGGTATTCACACAATGTAAAGTTCTCCACAGCAAATCTATAGGCTCGATGTCAAGAACAAACAGTCTCTGTAGCCTAAATTCAGAACCTCTGTCTTCTATTCTTGTCCCAAGCAGTCCTTGCTCTCTTCAAAGTCATATGACCCTAGTCTTTTTTTTTTTATTTTTTTTAATGTTTTATTTATTTCTAGGAGAGAGAGAGAGACAGGGTGAGCAGGGGGTGGGGGGGAGCACTCAGAGAGAGAGGGAGTCACAGACTGAAACAGGCTCCAGGCTCTGAGCTGGCAGTCAGCACAGAGCCCGACGCGGGGCTCGAACCCACAAACCGCGAGATCATGACCTAAGCGAAAGTTGGACGCTTAACCAACTAAGCCACCTAGGCGCCCCCATATGACCCTGGTCTTGATAGGTTCTTTTCAATACAGTTTTTAAAAACAATATGCCAGTTTGATAGTCTAGGGTTCTGCATCAGGCAGGGTCCAGTCAAATAAACAAAAAGCACCTTCGGTATTTCAAGCAGAGGGAAGATTATGCAGCAAACTGCTTTCACAGAGGGTAGATTGAGGAGCTGAGCCCACAAATAGGGGACACTGAGCAGTGTAGAAATTACCCACAGCAAGAAGCTCTCTGACCCTTGGAACTGGAGGGAAAGACAGGAGCTCGGGATCCAAAGGCGCGTGGCAGGCACTGGAACCCAACATGAGCTGGGCCATGGAGAAAGAGACATAGGAACTGGGTCAAAGGAGATGCAGCCTCTGCTGGGGACAACGTCCAAAACAGAAGGTGAGGGACATGCTAGTTTCTGCCCTCCCTCTCTCTCCTGTTTCCTGCCAGTGTCAACCTGTGGCTGAGCTTGCCTGTCCCCAGAGGGCAAACAGAAAGGGGAAATTCCAATTGATTCCTTTTTGTTTGTTTCACATACTACTTCCTCTAAGAATCTTCAAATCCCTTTGAATTTGTCAATCTTTCTACATAAACTTCCTCGTGATGCCACACTGGCCATGCATGGTAGTTATGTATGTAGAACAGCTGTGAGCTCCCAAAGATGCGCCCTACAGAGGGGTCTTTGTGATATTCCCAGGTCTTAGGCATAACAGATACAAGTCCGATAGACCTGGCTTCCAATCCTGACTCTCCCACTTACAAGATTTCTGACTCTTGTTAAATTATTAAATCTGCCTCAGTTTTCTCATCTATACCAAGAAGAAATTACACTCTTCGCCTTAGGGCCCATGTGAGGATTAAATAAAATAGCACCTAGCTCTGGAAAGAAGAAGATTCTTACTGTAATGCAGGCTTGTCTGCATTGGAAGTGAATTATGATGCATTTGGAGAGCTAATATTTTCTATTGGTTCATCTCCCTAAATCACTCACTGTATGCAACCTAATGGAGTTGACTGTGCTTGGCTAGAAAGTTTTAAGAACAGTTAGGTCTTGAAGCTGTAAATGTGAAAATCTATTTGCAGAGTTCTACCTTCCTTAACGTCATCCCTAATGAGAAAATTGCAATAGAAAGCGGCTTCAGAAGGAGGCTGCAGAAAGGGTCAACCCAAATTGGTGAAACCCATCTGTGCACTTAGTAAGCTTCATTCAGCTCACCAATCAGATACACAGAAAGGGTTGTGCTGCTCTCCATTGGCCACAATGCTCTTAACAAAGAAAGCAAAAACAAACTATTGGGGCTATACCAAAATAAAGCTTCTGCACAGTGAAGGAAACCATCAACAAAACAAAAAGACAACCTACTGAATGGCAGAAGATGTTTACAAATGGCATATCTGGTAAGGAGTTAATATCCAAACTATTTAAAGAACTTATACAACTCAGCACCAAAAAACAAACAAACAACAACAATAATAAAAAAAAGAAATTTGATTAAGAAATGGGCAGAGGACCTGAATAGACACTTTTCCCAAAGAAGACACACAGATGGCCAATAGACACATGCAAAGATGCTCAACATCACTCATCATCACGGAAATGAAGATCAAAATCACAATAAAGGTATGACCCTACACTGGTCAAAATGGCCAGAATAAAAAAAAAAAAAATGAGACGCAACAAGTAGTAGCGAGGATGTGGAGAAATAGAAACTCTCATGCACTGTTGGTGGAATGTAAATTGGTGTAGCCACTGTGGAAAATAGTGTGGTGGTCCCTCAAAAAAATACAAATAAAAATACCATGTAATCCAGTAATTCTAGTACTGGCTACTTACCCAAACTAAGCAAACACTAATTTGAAAAGATATGTGCACCCCTAATGTTTACTGGAGCATTAATTACAGTAGCCAAAATATGGAAGCAACCTAAGTGTCCACTGACAGGTGGATAAAGAAGATGTTGTATATATATGCAATAGAATATTACTCAGCCATAAAAAGAAAGATATCTTGCGACCTAAATAACATAGATGAACCTAGAAGGTAATATGCTACTTAAAATAAGTCAGAGAAAGACAAATGCCATGTTTTCACTTATATGTGGAATCTAAAAACCAAAACAAAGCAAAACAAGTTAACAGATAACAACAACAACAAAAAGTAAAAACAGCCATAAATACAGAAAACAAACTGGTGGTTGCTGGAGGGGTGGGGATGGAGACATGTGCAAAATGGGTGAAGAGGAGTGGGAGATACAGGCACCTCTTACGGAGAGAATAAGTGGTGGGGATGAAAGGTACAGCACAAAGAATAAACAAAGGAGGTGGGGGAAGACACACAGAGAGAATACATTAATTCATGGGTGAGTTTATCATAAGGATACGTGACATAAACAATGCATACCAGGTACCGCTGACACTTTCCAATCCAGTACCAATACATATTTAGAAGATCTTGGATTTTTACACTTGCTACGATCATCTTCGGAGCTGAAACTGGCATTCCTAAGTCTATGGACAGTCTTTAGGCTCAGGGGAAAGAGAGCAAACAGAAATATGAATCTTACCAGCTCAGTTTGGCTAGAACCTTCAACATGAGATTTGAAACATGAGAAACTTACAAGGGGGAGAGACAAAATTATTACACTTCCTGAAGTTTAAAATAATAGGATTCTAGAGATGCTTTAAATATAATTGAAGCCCACTCCATAACTGACTAGAAAGGAATAAACTTCAATCAGATGAACAATTTCTCTTGAGTTTCAAAAAAAGTCATCTTAGATTTTCTATCCTATGTTTTAGCAATAAGCACCCCCCCACCATCATTTACTAATCACTTATTATTCACCAGGCAAATTATGTTTATTAATAATTTCTAAGTCTTCTTGAACAAATGCAAGGTATACACCACTATCCAAATTTAAGAAATGAGGAGGCGCACCTGGGTGGCTCTGTCAGTTAAGCATCTGACTTCGTCTCAGGTCATGATCTCACGGTTCGTGGGTTCAAGCCCCGTGTCGGGCTCTGGGCTAAGGAATAGCTCAGAGCCTGGAGCCTGTTTCGGATTCTGTGTCTCCCTCTCTCTCTGACCCTCCCCTGCTCACGCTGTCTCTATCTCTATCTCAAAAATAAATAAAACATTAAAAAAAAACAAATTTAGGAAATGAGGAAACCATGATCAGAGAGGTTAAGTAGGTCCCCCAAGGTCAAGCAGCTTGCAGGTAGTGGGAGTGTGATTCCAATCCAGGTCTGCTTGTGTCTAAGGCTCTGTGGACTTACTCTTTCAGCTGGTAGCTCTTATGTGAGATGGCATCACTCATTCTTTCACTCATTTATTCAACAAATAGTTAATGAGGGCTCACCATGTGCATGAAACTGTATTAAGTTCTGAAACCAGAAGAATAAACATGGCACAGAGCAGCTTTGCAAATGCAAGTTATTCACAGTAACTGTAAAGTTCTCTGCCCTGAATGGAAATAGGGCATTCTGTAAATAAGGACTGCATGTGCTATTATAGGCATTTTCGTGGTTCTATCCATCAGGCAGATGAGACTTGTTAACCACGGGCAGAGAGAAGGAGATGAAATCAAGAGTATAAGAACTAACACCATTGTTTCTTCCAAGTATGAGCAATGCAATATCTTATTTCAAGGACAAGAACTCTGGCTAGTGCATCTGAGGATCCATTTCAACTTGGCCAGTCAGTTTGGGTGGCTTTTGTTTTAAGCCTTCTTTGAGAAATAGAGGTCATTCAAAATCTTCTAAACTCTGGTTCTATCATTTTATCATACTAAAATGAAAGGGAAAAGTTAACATATTTTCTTCTTTTGATAATGATCACCAAAGGTTGTTTAGGTGTCTGAGGTGCATAGGATTTCATTCCCTCTCTCAAGGACCTTCTTCTTTGCTTAAATTAATGCTCCTACAAGCATCTTTTCATGTATTTGTTGGCCAATTGTACATCTTGTTTGGAAAAATGTATACTCAGGTCCTCTGTCCATTTTTTAAATTGGATTAGTTGGATTTTAATGGTGAAATGTAGAAGTTCTTTATATATTTTGGATACTAACCCCTTATTGAATTTTCAAATATCTTCTTCCATTCAGTAGGTTGCTGTTTCATTTTGTTGATGGTTTCTTTCAGTGTGCAAAGTTTTTTTTTTATTTTGGTGTAGTCTCGGTAGTTTTTTTTTCCACCTCCCTGGGGAAACATGTCTAGAAAGATGTTTCTGTGGCTGATGTCAAAGAAATTACTGCCTGTGTTTTTTTCTAGGAGTTTTATGGTTTCAGTTCTCACATTTATTTAATTCATTTGAGTTTATTTTTGTGTATGACATAAGAAAAGTGGTCTAGTTTCATTCTTTTGTATGTAGCTGTCCAGTTTTCTGAACACCATTTGTTGAAGATGTCTTTTCCCCTTTGTATATTCTTTCTTCTGTTGTTAAAGATTGACCATACAAGTGTGGATGTATTTCTGGGCTCTCCATTCTATTCCATTGATTTATGTGTCCATTTTTGCGTCAGTATCATACTATTCTGTTGACTACAGTTTTGTAGTATAACTTGAAATCTGGGACTGTGATACCCCCAGTTTTGTTCTTCTTCCTCAATATCACTCATCATCAGGGAAATGCAAATCAAAACCACAACGAGATATCACCTTACACCTGTCAGAATGGCTAGAATCAAAAGACAACAAATAAGAAGTGTTGGCTAAGAAGTGGGGAAAAAAGAACCCTTGTACACTGTTGGTGGGAATGCAAGCTGGTGTAGCCACTGTGGAAAACAGTAGGAAGGTTTCTCAAAAAATTAAAAATAGAACTACTATATGATCCAGTAATTCCACTACTATTTACCCAAGAAAACAAAAACAAAAATTTAAAAAGATATATGCACCTGTTTCTTGGCAGCATTATTTACAATAACCAAGATATAAAAGTAACCAAAGTGTCCATCAATAGATGAATGGATAAAGAAAAACTGCTATATGTGTGTGTAAAACCTTGGTTTGCAAGCATAATTTGTTCCAGAAACATGCTTGTAATCCAAAGCACTTGTGTATCAAAGCGAATTTCAAGAACCATTGGCTCATTTGTGATCATGTGATGATGTTTGGCATCTCATCATACTAGTAGTATTTCAAGATGTCGTTCATTTATCATATTGTAAGACATCAGTCATTTATCAAGTTAAAATTTATTAGAAATGTTTGCTCATCTTGTGGAACACTCACAGAACAAGTTCCTCACAATCCAAGGTTTTATTATGAGTGTGTGTGTGTGCGCGCGTGTGCACGTGTGTGTGTGTGTGTGCACATGCATGCATTGTGTGTGATGGAATAGTTAGTTGAAAAAACGAATAAATCTTGCCATTTGCAACAACCTGGATGGGTCTGGATGCAGAAGACATAAAGCTGACTGAAATAAGTCAAATAAGAAAAAGACAAATACCGTACATTTTCACTCATAGAGTTTCAGAAGAAAAAAACAAAAAGAAGAAAAATACAAACAAAAAACGGGTTCTTAGATACAGAGAACAAACTGGTGGTTGCCAGAGAGGTGGATGGATAATGGGTAAAATAAGTGAATGGGATTAAGAGTACACTTACCATGATGAGCACTGAGTAATATAGAGAATTATTGAATTACTATACTGTACATCTAAAATTAATAACACTGTATGTTAATTATGCTTCAATAAAACATAAAATAAAAAAGAAGACAAATGCACAAACTAACAATAAAAAGAAGATTCATGATCTTTCAAATAGCTGCTTCCTGAACTTTATTTACATCCTCTCTCTGCCTGCTAATTACCAACAAGGTTTGTGGTTATAAGAAGCTGATTTCCTGACCTTTTCTCTTTGATATTCCAGTGACTTTTTGTGGCATTGGTGACACCTTGAATTTCCAGTATTAAAGTAACATAAATATAGTGTAAAAGTAGTACCATTTGCTTGATCCTCAGAGGCAAAAACATATACAAGGAAAGATACGTCATGGAAAGAAGCATCATGCGAGTATCAAAACATCAAAATATATAGATGTATATAAACTTATGTGGTCATACACCCTAATTTGATACAGTAAAAACTGAATGTAAATACACTGGCTCATGCCTGGAGGATAGGAAGCAGAAAACAATCTTCCATTAATTGCCAAGATCTTCAGAATAAACAGCTGAGGTCCTCTTATCAAGTTTCTTGCTAATATACAAACAAACAAAAAGTTAGGTGCAATCTTGTCATTAGAAATGCATCAAGACTAAAATTCTATTGCAGCAGGAAAGGGGTTACTTCCAACCTAGCCTTGGAATGTGGAGATAAACTGGTACTGGTGCCTCAACCATGTAATATTTATAACAGTCATACAACTTTAATTTTTTCTTCTTTGCTGTGGAAAGAAAGAGTACTTCT
This sequence comes from Proteles cristata cristata, assembly GCA_017311185.1. Lineage (NCBI taxonomy): Eukaryota > Metazoa > Chordata > Mammalia > Carnivora > Hyaenidae > Proteles > Proteles cristata. The sequence goes on along the minus strand of JAESUZ010004147.1, from coordinate 1,505,557 downwards.
GTTTTTTCCCCTTTTTTGTTAAAGCTCAGCACTGCAGGGGGAAGGAAAAAAAAAGAACACCCTCAGTTTGGAATTTTCCACTGCCCCCATCAGTCTAGTTAGGCAAACGTAGGAGGGGACACAGAGCCAGAAGGAAGTGTCCAGACAAGGATTTGCTGGTAAGTTTCAGAAACGTTTCACGGTCCTTATGGTTGATTTCACCTCTGCTAAGTTGGTGATTATACCTGATTCGCTTTTGTATTCTTTATGGATACTCATAGTGGCTCATACGTACACATGCAAAGCGTTAGGCTGACGTCTGCTATAGAAACCCAAGGAAACTTGCTCCTCACTGTGTTTGCATTAATTTCTGTCTTCCTTTGGGTAGAAATTGGTATAAAAGTACTGACTTCCCAAATTTCCCTTTCCCCCACTTCCAAGCCCCATTTACATTTAAAGTGAGAGGTAGGTAATTATCTGGATCAAGCCCCCTGTAATTCTCATAAAAAGCAGACAAATAAAACGAGATTCAGGGACCTTTGATTGGCTTCATGTAGGATACTGGCAGCTAGGTCACCATGTCATGAGATGTGTAAGGAGTTGATCCCAGAGAAAGAGAATCAAAGACTTGGATACTTATGAATCATAATTTTATCTGAGCCTCATCAATTCTGGTACCAAACTAAGAATCATTATTTATTTATTTGTATCTTTCATGTTTTATTTATTTATTTATGTTTGTTTGTTTATTTTTGAGAGACAGAGTGGGAGTAGGGGAGGGGCAGAGAAGGAGATACAGTCTCCAAAAGCAGGCTCCAGGCTTTGAGCTGTCAGCACAGAGCTCGACGCAGGGCTTGAACTCATGAGCATGAGATCATGACCTGAGCTGAGGTTGGTTGCTCAACTGACTGAGTCACCCAGGTGCCCCTCTGGTACCTTAGAATCTTTACAGAGGAGAGCCAAGCAGCCTAAAATTTTCTGGCAGTGTTGTACTTTTGCACTATGAAGAACTTACTCCCTAGAGTACTCTTACACTCTCTATGGCTTGCATCCCTTTGAGACTCTGACACAAATCTACAGACACTATCCCTAGAAAAATGCATAAACACACAGACACATTAAAACATTTGTATGTTTTCAGGGCACTGATAGGCCTCTGAAGCTCCCTCTTGAGGTTCCTTGGACCTCGAGTTATGAATCCATGCTACAGGAATCTATGAAATAATAAAAACTCACTATCCACCAAACCCTAAAATAATTCATCCTCCTCCTCCTCATCCTCACCACCTGCATCATCATCATCATCGGCAGTTGGGAAGGGAAGACAGAAAAAAGGAAAGGTAAATACAGAGATTCCTGTACACAGAGTTTTTGTTCTTCCATCCAAACTGGTGCCAAACAGCCATAAACTTCTTGCATTGATAAAATATAAGAGTTATAATCATAACCCTAGTGTTACATTAAGTAATGTTTACATGCTGTTAGACAGTGTTAAACAATGATGATATGCGGGCGTTGTCCTAAACCTATTGGCTTTCAATCTGCTCAAGGACTCCAGCAAGTAGGTACTTTGTCCACTTGAAGCAGGTGAGTAAACTGTAGAAACTGTAGAGAAGAAACTATGAATCTAGGCCATACGATGTTGGAGCCTCCATGACGAATAAGAGGCCACTGGTTTTCACGTAGAGTTTTGTCTTCATAGCAGGGCCTAAAAAACACACCCCATTGGAAGTTGCAACCGAAGGGAGCCCTGTCAAGATTTGGGAGAGCTAAGAGGGGGAAATGCCTTGTAGGAGGTGGTACACGAGCCAACGTGGTAGATCTTCCCTAGAGGTGGATAGCTTGGCTGCCTGATTCAGTGTTTTGCTTTTTTCACGGAAACACTCTTCATTAAAATAAACATGAACTACTTCCCTTTCATGCAGTGAGTATTCTCTCAGTCATCTGTTCTACCACCAGCTGTGATCATTCAATGTTCTTAAAACAGAGGGGAAGGAAATGTGGAGAGAAGGGGGCGGAGGATATAGAGGAAACCTCTTCAGAGTTTCTTCTCGAAATCAGAGGAAAGTGTTAACGTGCAAGTAAATACGGCAACGTGTTTGTGAAATGCTGTCTCACGATCAACTAACAGGGTCAGGAATCCATTAAAATCGTTTCACTAACTTATCCCAAATGTGCAGACCAAATCCTAGCTGAGGAAGCTTCCTCACTGGGTGGGCATTCAGCTCAGCTCTGCAGCTTGGGGCAGAATTAAATAAAACCCGCCCCCAGATTGCACTGACAACCTCCAAAATGGTCCATCGGAGCTGTGGTTTTCAGCTTTCATTCGGACTCAGTGGCACAGTGTGGCCAGCCAAGAGAGGCAGCAACAGGCAACTCGCACTGTTCGAAGTCTGAACGATTCATTTTGTGTAAATATTGAAATAGCCTTACGGTTACACCCATAAATTTACATCCCAGTTTAATTCCTATAGAAAGAGGGAAAAGGCTAGTGTGTCAGGTCATCTGCTGTATCTTGCCCTGCTTAGTATCAGCACAGGAACATATGCCTCAGTCAAAAGAAAAGAAAAAAAATATATATATATATATATACTGATGAGAATTTCTGAATTCACATTCCACAGGGACATGAACACCCCAGGGAGCAGTGGTTCTCAGCTTTGCCCGTCCTTCCTAAATCTCTCGATAGTGATCGGGGTTTTTCATAGAACCAGAGACACCAGAAAAGCTTTTAAGAGAATGGAAAGCCCAGTAAAACATTGCAAAAAGAAGTTGTACACCAAAAAGTGCAATGCTTTAAAACATATCTAAATAGGTTTGAGTATGAGCACCATCTAATCAGAGGAGGTGGAGCCAGGGATTGACAAACTTTTTCTATAAAGGGCCAAATAGTAAATATTTAAGGTTCTGAGGGGTAGAAGGTCCTGGTGAGGACTATCCCAATCTGCCATCGCAGAGGGAAGGCAGCCACAGGCAATATGGACATGACTGGACATGGCTCTCTGCCAATAAAACTGTATTTATGGACGCTGAAACTTGAGTTCCATATAGCTTTCATGTGTCATGAAATATTCTTCTTTTGATTTTTTTCCCCCAAGCATCTAAAACATAAAAACCATTCTTAGCTTGCAAGCCATATGTAGAGATTGAATCTGCTTTGAGCAGTAGTTTGCCAGCCCATGGATTAAATCACCGATATAGCAGCATCAAAATGGTGACATCCCAGAGCGCCTAGGTGGCTCAGGTCAGGATCTCAGTGTGAGTTTGAGCCCCACGCCAGGCTCTGTGCTGACAGCTCAGAGCCTGGAGGCTGCTTCAGATTCTGTGTCCCCCTCTCTCTCTGACCCTCTCCTACTTGTGCATGCTCGCTCTCTCTCAAAAATAAACACTTAAAAAAAAATTTTTTTAAGGATGGTGGGATCCCTGAGTGACTCTCAGGTAATTCTAGGGTGACTTTGGGGCACTAGAGGCTTAGGAGGAGAGGGGAATGAAAGGGCAGTAGGACTTGCCTCAGAACAAAGGGTCTTCTAAGCCTTTCTTCACGGCCAAGGAGCACCATGGGGCCTCCTATGTAGAATAGGAGCTCTGAATTGTGTTTGACTCTGAGGGAGAAAGGAAACGTTTTTTCCACACCACCATCCTGGCTCCTAGCAGGGCGGTGAGAGGTTCTGATGAAAAATGGGTTCTTGACATGGTCGGATGCTGCAGAGCATAGAAGGGGGGCTTATCCTTGCCCCTTCAGCCATAGCAACTCAACATCTGCAGGCAGCAGATGTTCTAGTAACAAACTAATGATTACTCTGACAAAACTCAATAAAAAGTAATGGAAGTTGCCATTTAAAATTGAGAAATGTTTTGGTGGGGGGCTTGGGTGGCTGAATTGGTTTAGCGTCTGACTCTTGATTTCCGCTCAGGTCATGAGCAAGCCCCGTGTCAGGCTGGCTGTGCACTGACTGTGAAGCCTGCTTGCGATTCTCTCTCTCTCTCTGCCCCTGTTTGTGCACTCTCTCTTTCTCTCTCTCTCTCAAAATAAATAATAAACATAAAAAAACTATTTTTGAAGGAGTAAAGAGATGTGGTGGGAAAAAAATCAGCCTCAGGAATCGGAATGTGTCTCCACAGTCTGGTTTTGATGCTTTAGAAACCAGGGCTGTCATTCTGGGCTGAGGAAGAGCTGAGCTGAGATGTAGAGATGCACCGAAGACGGGTGAGCTCACTCACCACAGTGGCAACAGACCCAATTTCTATCTGTTGTAAATTGGTCATGGAAGAAGGTATATTACCTCTTTCTGCACATCAGGATGTCATTTTGAACCTCCTGTGGTTGTGAAAGAGTTGTTTTTTTTGTTGTTGTTTTGGGTTTTTTTTTTTTTTTTTTTTAGAGAAGCAATGAAGCCCATTCTAGCCAGTCCCAGAAATGTGTATCCACCTCACTCACAGAACTTTAAAGAAAGCAGATTCTCAGGGTTCACTCAAATTCCTTATGATTCAGTAGGTCAGGTGTGGCTCCAGGGGATACGTATTTGAAGAAAATAATAACAACAAAAAGTCACCCAGATCGTTCTCGTATCAGTCCGGTTGGAGCTCATTTCTCTAGTTAACAAGCTCTGTAAGCTAGTTGGGGAGAGGAAGGGGTTTGGAAATAGTAGCTGAGAGTCTCCATGGACATCCCAGTGGCCAAGAACAGAATGAGCTTCAAGGACTGCCAAGTGCTCTATTTCTGTCTTTAGTAACACTGAATTATAAGTTCTTCAAAAATCTCGTCTTCGCTAAATCCACCACACCATGTGTCTGCCCCAGGAGAACGGTACTCTCCCCAAATATATTCATTTATTCACAGCCCCCCCCCCCCAGAATATATCACTTTCAATGCAACTACCAAAAAGGATTTGATGAGCATGAGCTATACGCACGACTAACAGTTACCTGTGACCCCAGGCGCTATTCTCCACGTCCATAATCTCAAGCCGTTGAGCAAGGCACAGGTCCTAATTACATTGCCAAGATGTTTCGTACCTCAAGGCCAGATACATGCAGCATCTTCTGCCCAGATTGATTACATGCTCCTCCATCAGAGAGTAACTAACCACGACCTGTTCTTCCAGATCAGCTAAACTATTGCATCCTCCTCCGGGAAGCTCTCCCTGCCCTCCTTGGTCTCTCACGGGGACCACTGAGATTGACCCAGATGCTCTCTGCCACCCCTTCCCCCTCCTTCAGAGCATTCTGCACATAGAGGGCCCAGATTCTGCACCCCCACCCAACACCTCCCTGTGTCTCCCTTCCTTTCCCTCCTCGACTTTCACCAGCCACCCTGTTTTCCTCAAATCTGCCACCTGGGTTCCCGCCTTCAGGACCTGGCGCTTGCCTCCCCTCTGCCTGAAGCTTCTACCCTTTGATCCAGACAGAGCTGGCTCTTTTCATTCCTGACCCTGTGTGCCTACACAGCGGGGGCTTCTCAATCCCAGGCCCAGTGTGGACAATAAGATGGAGGACAGGAGAGAGAAAGTTCTTGCTCTCTTCCGTTTGACCCTCTAGTGGGAGAGGACAGACAGAAAACAAGAAGTGCATAAATAAGACTGGCTTAGGCAGTGGTAAGTAATGTAAAGGAAATTGAAACAAGATGATGTGATAGAAATGTGTTCACCATTGCAGTGCCAGGCACTATAAAAGTACTCGAAACACTGTAGGCATTGAATAAGTATGCGCCGCAAAATGAATTCCCCTTTATGTGTGTACAGTCTTTCTTTATATTTATACAAAATGGATCATAATTTATGCACCGTCCTATGTTCTACTTTCTTCCGTTAATAATATATCTTGGAGAGTTTCCCACATAATCACATGCAGACCTACCCTATTATTGTCTTCCTCCTATTGAGTTGTACAAATAGTTTCTTTTTATTTATCCAGTTTCCTGGTGACAGATTGTTTCCAGTATTGTTTTTCTTTATTTTTGGGTGATTCCAAACAACACTTCATCAGACATTCTTGAATATCTACCTTGATACACGAGGCAACACATTAGTGAAGAACATTCCTGGGGTAAAATTACTGAGCCAAAAGTATATGAGTAATATAATTTTGATAAATATCGCCCAAATTATCCTCAAAAACCAGTGGTGCCATTTGAACTCCCATACATATGATAACGCAGTTGCCATCCACTTCACAGGTGCCCTTATTATCAGACTCTTAGTTTGTCATCCCATAATCTCCCCTGGTTCTGTTTGATTTGCATTTCTTTAATTATGAATGAGGTTGAGCATCTTTTCATATGTTTATTGGCCATTTACATTCCTTTCGAACCGCCTTTTCATATCCTTTGCCCTTTATTCTATCTGATTGTTCATCTTTTTTTCCTTCTTCTTTTCTGTGAGTTCTTTGTCAATTAAGGAAATTTGCTTTATGATTCATATTGCAAATATTTCTTCCTGGTTTGTCATTTTTTCTTTTCATTTCTTTATTTCATATTTATTTATTAGTGTCTTTTTATTGGGCCTACAGAGAAGCTTTTAATTTGTATAAATGCAAACATATTTTCTTTTATGGTTCCTAGGCAGTGATTTATTTTTCATGCAATAAGTGTCTCATCAGAAACAAAGTAATTGTCTTAATCCATCTGGGCTGCTATAACAAAATACCACAGACTGGGTGGCTTAGAAACAGAAATGTATTTTTTCATCATTCTAGACGTCAGGAAGTCCAAGATCAAGGTGCAGGCAGATTTAGTGTCTGGCTAGGGTCGGCTTCCTGGTTCAAAGACCTCTTCTTGCTGTGTCCTCACATGGTGGAAGAGCGAGTGGGTTCTCTTCCCTCTCTTTGATAAAAGCTCTAATCTCCTGTTTAAGGGCACCGCCCTCATGACTGAATCACATTCTATAGGTTCCAACTCCTTAATGTTATTACACCAGGGATTAGTTTACAAGTGAATTTGGTGGAAACATTCAGAAAACCGAACAACTGAACACAATTCAAGGGAAACAGTTTAACATAGACCTTCAGTCCAAAGCAAGTATATAAAAGAAAGGAAAAAATCCTAGGGTCTTGGCAACAGAAGACCTCTTAAAGAAAACCAAGGAAGATAATCAATGATAGTCTCTTCCCTGATATCTCTGATGGAAGATTAGCCAGATTCTCCTTCAGCTTCCTCAGGACCTAAGTTTATTTTCAGAGACAGCCCTTCATGTTGTTAAATAACTTTTTATTCATTGTTCAAATAAGAGCTAGAGGGAAGAAGGCAGCATACACAGAGGTCAAGGGTAGATGATGGCGTCATAAGGGGCGACGCATTCTTCAGTTTTCATATGACCTAATTCCTCCTATTACAGAGCCAGAACCCACCCCCTAGTGTTTTCTTATGACTTTGTCATAAAGTGACCATGTTTGAAATAAAAGATTCCACCAGTCTTTTCGAACCATGCTGCAAAAATCTAACCAACACTATATGATAAGGATCATCACTAACTAATTGTGTAGTAAATCCTGGCACAGATTTCACTCTCTGGTGATGTTATCAAGTAATAGGTATTTCTTTCCAGTTCATGGGAATAGGAAGTACTTCCTTGAGTTTGCCTGTTAAAGAAGTTCTGTGTATCAATACCATTTCCACTGACTTTTATTATGTAATTAGGTATATGATGGTCTTGTACCAACATCCATTATGTAAATAGAGATATGTTCTCATGGAGAATATCTGAGCTGAAGAAGTATATAGAGTATACCTAGAAATATAAAGAAATTGCACTAAGAATTGTGCAATAAGGCAATAACTCCAATCTTCAAAAAGAAAAACTATAGAGAAGAGGAGCAAGGAAGAAAAGGCCAAAGATAGATTCATAGCTTAAAATAATCATTATTCCAAAGAACATAAGCCTTTCGTTGCTCATTTCTCTTCTCTCTAGGAGTGAATAGAGAGAAGGACCTGGAAGACTAGCATTCCCATCATGCACTCTGTTCCCGAGACGGCTGGTGTTGCATTCGCTTAGAATACATGAATGGTAGGGTTGCCGGATTTAGCAAATACAAACATATAACACCTACTTAAATTTGAATTTAAGACAAAGAGTGAATAGTTTTCAATGTACATACGTCTCAAGTACTGTATTCTCTCTGGCAAACCAAATGAATGACCAACTTCTTGTTTTCTCTTTGGAAATTCCAAACTCCATAAAGATGACTCTGAGGTACCCCAAAATATACAAACTCTTTAAATTATGTGTTAAATATATTTGTTTGTCATCTAAGAAGACATCCTCGTCTGAGAACATCCAAACATCTTAGAACCACATATTTTGCTTATAAATAAACACATATTTCACTTATACATAAACACATTCTGACCTCAGAAACGATTACCACTTGCCTTCCCACTGTAAACTTCAAATGGGTTAAGAAAAAAGTCACCCTATTTGTCTTATTTCAAGTGTTGTTTCATATTCAATCATATCATACCTGCAAATAAGGTCTTGAATCAGAGTGAGACAAGTTATGGTGGACAGAAGCTAGACTGTGTAGTGAGAAGCCCATGGGATCCTCTTACCAATGTCTCCTTGTAAATATACAAAGTGGGAAGACTTGAAGACAAAATCTCATCAGATTGCAAATATACACAATCACTTTTGACATTTCCTGGACCAGTCTGAATACAAAAGTAGTTTAGGTAATGACTTCATAAAGAAAGTTAAAGCCCCTTACTCAACAGGTAAGTCTATATCCTCATCAACTAACGAAAACACAGGAACAAGTGAGTGAACAAATCACAGCCTGTATCAAAGAATACAAATATGGGGCGCCTGGGTGGCTTAGTCGGTTAAGCGTCCGACTTTCGCTTAGGTCATGATCTCACGGTTTGTGGGTTCGAGCCCCGCGTCGGGCTCTGTGCTGACTGCCAGCTCAGAACCTGGAGCCTGTTTCGGATTCTGTGTCTCCCTCTCTCTCTGACCCTCCCCTGCTCGCGCTCTCTCTCTCTCCTAGAAATAAATAAACATTAAAAAAAAAAAAAGAATACAAATATAAGTAGCTCTTACTTTGCATTAAGTGTGTTCTATATATATTAACTCATTTGATACTCAGAATAGTCCTGTGAAAAAAGGAGTCTTATTGTCTTGGTTGTATTGCTAAAAAACCTAAATCACAGAAGAATGAAATAGTGACCCAAGGTTACACTGCTATGTTTGATGGAATTCAAACCAAGACGTGGGATATGATGTTTCCTTTCTGTGATGAAACTTTTTCCTCAGACTATCTGACAGGCAAAAACAAATTAAATTTTCTCACTATCCATGCAGAGCAAATCCAGTGTCCTCTCCAGAGGGCTCACTCTAATTCTACCAAAATCCTTACCAGGCAGCCTCAGCCTCCGCAACAAAGACCTAAACACTCACTAGATATCCATCTAGCCGATAAGCATAGTGTTGTTCTATTGACCAGCCTCATCACTTATTATGCCCCCAGAAGTGAAACAAAGTGATGGCAAAAGAGTAGAGTGGATTGAATGTCTGAGACTTGCCTGGAAGCCATGTGACTCTGGATAGATCACAGGCCTCCACATCGTAGTGGTTTCCTCACCAGAATGGAAACTGACAAAATGATAATGGTGAGCAGCCTGGAGCAAGTTCCTACTATTTGTAGCCACAAGTCCAGGCATTTAGCTACATAGCACTGAGAACACTGTAATCATAACTTTTTAGGTATATTCTACACAATCTGACTACTACTATTTTTCTTACTATTTATGCCCTTCCTTTTTTCTTTTTTTTTTTTAATATTTTTTTTAAAATATTTTTTTATTTATTTCTAGGAGAGAGAGAGAGACAGCGTGAGCCGGGGAGGGTCAGAGAGAGAGGGGGACACAGACTCCGAAACAGGCTCCAGGCTCCGAGCTGGCAGTCAGCACAGAGCCCGACGCGGGGCTCCAACCCACAAACCGCGAGATCATGACCTAAGCGAAAGTCGGACGCTTAACCGACTAAGCCACCCAGGCGCCCCTCTTTATGCCCTTCCTATTTCAGCACATTGTCTCTGTGTTCTAAAAGGAATGACTTCTTCTGTCTCTCTCTCTCTCCTAGAAATAAATAAAACATTAAAAAAAAAAAAGGAATGACTTCTAGCTCAGAAGGTCTGGAATTCCTAAAATTCTAGAAATCTGGAAGTGAGAGGAGAAAAAGAAAATGAAGCAAAGACCAAAGTTCCTTTAGGAGGAAAGAAATCGTTAGGAATGGCTGCTGGGAAAAGATCAAAAAGAGAAAAGATATGAAATATCCACTCCTTCGAATTTCAAATACTTTATTCCCATTTGGTTTGCAATATTGAAGTGCCAACACTATGCATGAACTTTGAAAATATCCTCCTCGGTTGTCAATATATTTAAGAATGAAGCAATGTACGTATCAATATACTTCATTTCTTGAAATTAAACATCCAAAATGCAGGCCCTGCACACTCCCATTCTTTTCATCCCTGCACCTGACAGACGTATCACCTGAATCACCTGAACATAGATTGTTTTAAGAGTCAACATTGAAGTTTCTGTGAGTCTCTCTTGAATATTCAATGCCTTCTCTCTTGCAGGGTAGTTTCAAAGGGTTGGTAAGCATGAAATAAAGTGAGAGAAGCTGCTCTTGGATTCTAGGCTTTGCTAGACTTCAGTTTCTTTGCCCAAGTGCCTCTCCTCTGTGGACCCTCTAATGTGGATCTACTTTTTATCTACTTCATTCTCCTTTTATCTACTTCATTCAGGAAGTGATGGAATTGATGGCTGTTGGAGATCCGGGTGGCTTGGTCTGCATGGGAATCGGTGAGTGAGGCCCAGCTCCCAGCAGCGTTTGCACAAATGCATGCCCTTGGAGGGATACCGGCAACGTGGCTGGAGCTTCATGCCCTCCCATGATGTATGGGGCTACCCATGAATGCTCTTGAAGGCTTTTCACGCCCTCTCTTTCCCATGGCCCCAGACTGAGCTGCTCCCAGCCCTTGAATGCCTGATGTGCAACGCCTCCCTGTGTCCATGTCTCTTACGAATAGTTCTTCTGTATGGAAAACTCTCCTCCCTTCCTTGCATGCCTCTACCCATCCTGAATGGCCAAGTGTAAAAGCGGCATCCTCTAAGAAACCACTCCTGGGGGCGCCTGGGTGGCTTAGTTGGCTAAGCTTCCGACTTTCGCTTGGGTCATGATCTCACGGTTCGTGGGTTCGAGCCCCGCGTCGGGCTCTGTGCTGACTGCCAGCTCGGAGCCTGGAGCCTGTTTCAGTCTGTGACTCTCTCTCTGACCCTCCCCTGCTCACGCTGTCTCTCTCTCCTAGAAATAAATAAAAAAATTAAAAAAAAAAAAAAAAAAAGAAACCACTCCTGATCACCAATCTGGATGAGATACCTTTTGCATGTATTTTATAAATCCCAAATGTCAGTCACCCCACTTTGTCAGCATCTTCCATGTGCTAAGCCCAGCTCTAAGCAATGGAGGAAATAAGTGTTGAATAAGTCAATATGGGCAGAGAAATAGCAACATAAGTAAGACAATTTCAGGTAGGAATAGGTCTATAATAGCTGTAACACGATGACGTGGTAAAGAGTAAGAAACTTTTTACTACAATTTCTTATGAAATTGGAAAACCAGATACAGACTTTCTAAAGAAAAGGAACTAATATATTACCAGAATCTTAAAGGCTGAGAAACAGCCACCTGTGAAAAGATCTGGGGCAGAATGTTCTAGCTAGAAGAAACTGTGCAAAAATGTTGAGGCAGAAATGGGTCTGGTGCATGAACAAAGGGTTTGGACATAGATTCTTAGGGGAGAATAAATACTAGTGGGTTATTGGTATGTCAGTAAAATCATTTTAGTGGTCAGTTTATATTCACTGGCCATCTGATAGGCAGAAAGTGACTGGATGTATGAGTAGAGCTTTAGAATAACAGTCATTTCCACCACTTATTGGCTGTGTGACCTTGAGCAAGTTATTTAGCCACTCTGATCATCAGCTTCCTCAGCACATGACAGTTCTTAAAAAGCAGACTTAGAGTTATTCAGACAGCTGCTGTTTTGATAACTGAGTGGTAAAATATTTAACTTTTCTGAAGCTCGTGTTTCTTATATGCAAAGTGTGTTACATACATAAGCCTGGCAATTTAATATATGGTCAATACATTGTTCACAGTATTATTGTTGTCACTCATTTGTGTGGAAGGAATAATACCACCAACAAGCAGGTCTTTGAAAGTTAGATATAATTTATGTACAGTGCCCAAATCTTAGTACTTACCATGTTAGTGTGGTGGATGTTTCCTGCTTTGGATCTGCTCTGCAATTATTCCCCCATCCACCAGGGCCAAGAGTTCTTTGGGAAGAACTTCTTCCAATATATTTAAATATTTAATGGGACTGTTCGCTGGGTGCCCCCCATTACCTCAGCCAGGTAACCCATAAAAGCCAAGCAGATACTTCTTCCCAGGGAATCTGAGTTTGAGCAGACAATCAGACTGAAAAGGGATGGCATTCATTCATCTTGTCAATGGTACCCAAGTAAGTCTCTTCCTGTAAAAGGGCCTTGTTATGATTTTGGTTTCCTCCAGTCTCTTTTAAAGCCTGTTCTCCTTTCCCTACTCACTCCAGAAATTCCCCATAGTCTTTAAATGCATTCTTTTGAGCTTACAATAACCAAGGTTATATCATTTTGCTTGTAACCAAAAACTGTAATCAATCCACCTAGCTATGTTCTTGTTCTTCTTCTTATACTATTCCTCTTAGGAAAGAAGGCTTAACTAACACTATTATTGGGGGGGAGGGGTTGTTTATTTTTTTTGGTGGAGAGGGATATAGTCTGCCCACAAATTTCTTGCCTATGTTGGGAGTAGATAATAAAATCAAAAGCAAGCGACATAAATCTTTACTCACTTCCACATTTATGCCCACATCTGCTCTTTACACATATCTACTCACATGGCCTGTGTGATTTGTAGTTAAAGAATAAATCCTGGCTAAAGTTCAAAGCCCAAAATTTTACAAATCATAGACTGGGATGGTTTAATGTCTATTCTCAAGGTCAGTGACTTAGACACCTAAAGAAAACCTCTGATCAAATATTAGTTGTAAAAGATGCTTGCTCGGCTGAGCTCTTGTTAGGAAGGACAAGAACATAGAGTCAGGTCTCCTCTCCATGTGGAAGCCATGAACAGCCATCATAAATGACTCTGATGAAACTCTAAGAGAGGGAGATGCAAAATAAAGATGAACAGGTAGTGTTCCAAAGGATCTAGAAGGGTCCTGTGTGTTTTCTCTAGGTCTATGACTCTGTGGGTCTATGATTTTATTGGTGTTTATTGATGTGTGTGTGTGTGTGTGTGTGTGTGTGTGTGTGCGCGCGCGCATGCGACTGCATGCCACACATACATAAGGATCATTAGTTTAGAAGGGATTTTACACTGTAATCTCTAACTGGCTCAAGTTTCTTACTTCTATGCTATGAATAACACGACTCCTCTCATGAGCTGCAAAGTTATTAAATATGGTCCTTTCATCATTTATATAAATACCATCATGTATAATGTACAAAGTTGCCATGAAGAGTAGATAGTCCTGTACCTGTCCTGCCTCACCACCGTAGCAATCGTAGATGGAAACACTTCTCATGTTCTCCTTGTATTAGAGTCACACTCTCGTTGGCCTCTGATTTTGTGGTTCCTCTTGTTAGAATGAGTCCCTAGATTTCCCCACCCATGGAGATTGAGCCTGACCACGTGACAAGCTTTGGCCAATGGAAAGAGGGCAAAAGAGAGGTGGTTCCTTCTGAGGGGAAGTCTCAGGAAACCCAATTTCCACTTCACCTCCTACAATATGCTCTGAGAACTGATGTGACCCAAAGCTGCGCCAAGGGGAATGAGGTGTGCTAAATCCAGAGCCCAGCCCAGCCAACTGGCAGCCTGACATGGAGCTGCCCTAGCCTACCCAGACCATGATGCAAATAATAATAAATAATAATAATAATAATAAATACATAATTTCTGTTTTAGGCCCCTCTGCTTTGGTTTATGCAAGAAGATTGCAAAAATAGCTGAGAAATATATTAGCCTTTATCATACATTATATCATCGTTTGGGTGATTTTACACTCAGAATCAAGATCTATCTGGTCCCTTGTTTCCTGCAGTCCTTAGGACAGTTCATAGCACATATCATTTCATAGCTTATGAGTCAACTGCGTGTATCCCTTAGATTAGTACAGTCTTCTCTCACTAATAAGCTGTAAATTTAAGGGATCCCTGCATGGCTCAGTTGGTTAAGTGATAGACTTTTGGATTCGGCTCAGGTTACTGACTTTGAGCCCCACGTCAGGCTCTGCTCTGACAGCATGGAGCCTGCTTGGGATTCCCCTCTCTCTCTCTCTCTCTCTCTCTCTCTCTCTGCCCCTCCCTGGTTCGTGCTTATCTGCTCTCTCTCTCTCAAAGTAAATAAATATACTTAAAAAAAAATAAGCTATGAATTTAAGAGAAATAAGCAATCCTACTTTAAGAATGATATCTCAGGGATGCCTGCGTGGCTCAATCAATTAAGCATCCAACTTCAGCTCAGGTCGTGATCTGACAGTTTGTGAGTTTGAGCCCCATGTCTGGCTCAGCAGAGCCTGCAGCCTGCTTCAGATACTATGTCTCCTTCTCCCTCTGTACCCCCGTCACGCTCTGTCCCAAAAATAAACATTAAAAAAAAGAAGAAGAAGAATGAGATCCACAAAATACATGAGATTGTCTTTTACTTTTCCCAATAACGGTATAATGTTTTGATTCTAAGTGAGCAAAATAAACAGGAAAATCTTGTGGACAATAGCTCAGATGTCATTTTAAAAATGTTAAAGAAAATATTTAATGTTTCTTTGAATAGTGGTGGCTCCAACAATGCTGGTGAAAATCATTGTGAATTTGTGCATTCTTATATTCACTGAGCAAGTCTCCTGATAGAGAACCTACTTTGTGCCAAGCCCCATATTAGGTCTTTGACATATGGAGAACAGGTTGATGGCTGTTGGCCTTCAGTCATATATGCTACAGTGGGAGACACAACTCCATAGACATTTGAAGTTTGGTGCATTGTGTGGATAGCTAGAAAGTGAGCTCTTCCTTTAAAAAAGTTTTTTTTTAATGTTTATTTATTTTTGAGAGGCAGAAAAAGATAGAGCATGAGTGGGGGAGGGGCAGAGAGAGAGGGAGACACAGAATCTGAAGCAGGCTCCAGGCTCTGAGCTGTCAGCACAGACCCTGACGTGGGGCTTGAACCCGTAAGCCCATGACCTGAGCCAAAGTCAGACTCTTAACTGACTGAGCCACCTGGGTGCCCCTTACAGTGAGTTCTTCCTATGGAGGCATAAAAGAAGTATCCAACTCAGACTTGGAAGAAATAGGGGGAATTCTTTCTGAGCAGGTGATAGCTGGCTGCATTTTAAATGATGAGTAGGAGATAGTTGAGTGAATAATAAAATTGAAAAAATAAAATAGCAACTATAGCAACCCTCCTCAGAAAATCATGGCTGATACGTTAACAAGGATCTCTCAGTTACAAAGCAGTGCATGATTGCCAAGTGTAGTGTTTAAGCACAGTGTTTTTTCTGTGTACCTTTACTGATCACAATTCTTTTCCATATCTTCCCATCCTCTAGGAAAATGATTATTTTCTATTATGGCAAGTAATCCAGAATGAGGCAAACTCTGTGGCACTTTTAGACAAAATATTCACAGTTTCAATTTATTTGACCTCCATAATGAAATTAACAATAATCCTATCATACTTAACCTGGGAGACAGAGGCTGCACTTGGAAGTCTAGACACTAACTTAATGAACCTGATAATTCATGAATTATCATATAACTCCAAAGCTAATGTTTTGGGTCATTTTATGTCACTGAGAGTTTCACCTTACCACTTATGCCATCCATATAACTCAACTGCCATCTTTCTATTATATACATTTTGGCAAAGAACTGAGCGTAATGAGGGAACAATTCTAATTTTGTGCTCTAACCTCTTTGAGGAAGAAAAAACCCTATAATTAAAATATTATACAAAATGACCAAATAGACACGAGGGTAATGTAAAATAAATCCCAGAATTTAATGAGATTTTTAATCATCACTAGTTAAGACAATCGGTTGGGCCCGTTATTTTCCGTAGCAAGCTAAAAATCATTACACGTGATAATTTCGAGGGTTAATTGTTGCAGTATATTCAATGCAATCTCCTCCAGCGGCTTTATTTTTATCTGCCAGTACACCAATACACCATGATTAGCATAAATTAAACTAAATGAATTCTGTGGGTTACTAAATTATTTTACACTGGTCTTTTTTTTTTTTTTTTTCCCCTCTCCAAACATTTAAAGGTTAGGGATGGGTGAATGGTTTGATGGCAAATTCCAACATCCAGCTGCTCAGTCTCGGCTCAAAGAGAGAGAAGGCTTAAAAACTGGGTGATTGATTTTCAGAAATCTCGAGTAGAAAAATACATCGTGAAAAATGTCATCGTGCAAGATGTTGTATCATTATACACTGACCTTTTACAGAGGCCCACATGACTCACGGCTGGGAAGCAAGGAGCTCGACATGCAAACTTAGATAATGCAGAAGGAGAAAGATTCCTGCATGTGCCTCAAATGAGCGATTTCCAGTGTTCAGACTGACACGCAGTGACCTTGGATGGCTCTGGTAACATTTGTGCTTAATAAAGTGAGTTTTATCTAATTTGGAAACTCAGTTCTTTTAACCTTGCCTTATTGGTGGTTATTCATCTTTCACCGAGAAGCTCACCACAGGGCCCCTTGACTTCACTCAACTTTAGAAAGAAGGTCTTTTACAGAGCAGTCAGCCTGCCCCCTCCCCCTCAGGACCCACTTCCCGCCTACCTTATCACCGTCCAGGACCATACCCATCCAGGACCCCCTACCTCATCCCTATCTACCTGGTCCCATGGACATGTCCTCTCCCTATCCACAGATATGCCTTTCTCCTCACTACCTCACCTGTGTGAGCACTTACCGGCCATCTACCACTTTTTCTCCCCTGCAAACGTGGCCCCAGAGAAACTCCCTCCTCAGACAGCAAAATTTATTGTGCACCTATTATGTGCCAGGCTCTGGACCCAGTAGTGCTGGGGATGCATTCTTGGACAAGTTCCAAATGGTCCTTGCTTCACAAAGCTAAGAGTCGAAAGGAAAGATAGTAATTACAATAAAGGCATAGATATTCTACATTCGGAATAGTACTCAGACATGTAAGAACAGAGGAGTTTCTCTTCTTTCTCTTCAAGTTCCCCATGTTCTCTCTGGAATCTACATATTCCCGCCACACCTGCTTTTCTCCCTAACAGCAGGTGTGAGGGCCAACACCTTGGCTTTCACTGGAAGGGCAAAGTTGACGAGAACAACAATGTGCTCCTCCTGCCCTGGTACCTCCAAAGTGTTGGAAAGCAAACCAACCCCTTCTTGACTCCCAGGCTAGGGGTTTGGGGTCGATAACAGCTCTTCCTTGCATGAAATGCTCAGCATTCAGACCCATGGGGAGAGCTCTCTATGCTCTGGAAGTTGTTTATTCTGCCCATCACTGACTTATCATTGGTCTGCCCAGTGCCCAATAAATACTTCTTGAATGCCTTAAATGAATCAATATTCATTAAATTAATGAATTGCTTTAAGAACCATGATATAGTCAAAAATGGTGGATGGTGTTTGAGGAGACCACAAAAGTGGACCAGAAAAGTGTGACCACATAAAATCATTCTGCAGGGTATCATAACATAAAGAAGTTTAAAACTATCATGAGTCTACTTCAAGACCAAGGGGAAACTCAGTCTATCAACTGTATACCAATTGCCTATGACAAAAGTGCTTTAAATACCAAACACCTGGCTAAATCTGCCAGTTCCATGAACACAAAGAGGTCTATTTTATCTGATACTGAGTCCTTATCACTTAGCACACAGCTTTAGCACAAAAGAAGTCCTCAATTAACATTGGTTGGATAGATTAACTGAAGGAGTTTGTTTATTAAAATAAACTTTTGGCTCACATGACATTTGTATGTTCAGGATTTCTCTACAAGAAATTTCATCTAGTGGCCTGCAGAGGTATTTGGTTTGATGGGCACACTGTTTTTTGGGGGTTTTGAGTTTTTCAACAACATAAAAAATATTTTAATATAAGAACATCTGACATTTAAAATTTTTGACTTTAACATTTCTTTGAAATATCAAAGGATCTAGAAATAGCATAAGTGGGAATAATGGCAATAGGGAATTCATCTGGAACTTTGTAGAGCCCTCTTGTTCACATGGGGCATGAACTGTATACTTCACAATGGTCCCTACCCTGCCAGCCTCATGCATTCATACACCTCTGTAGATATTTGTCTTTGTGACCCTGATCTAAATGAACATATTAAGGAAAAAGCAAGAAGGATCATTTGAAATTAAGAGCCCTAAGGCTGTCTTAAATTCTTAACAATTTGTAGTTTAAATCCTTTACCTATTCCATACCCACCCCCCCAGAGAATTTAAAATACAGAGTGATGGGATGGGAGGGAAAATAGCTTTAAAACACATTTCTGCCATTATAAATAAAACTAGAAATACTCCCAAACTAGCCAAGCAAGCTGAAAAGAGCAGGGTGGGGTCAGCTACCTTGTTCTCCACATAGTGTCTGCTGGCCTGTGAGGAAGAGAATGGATGACCATGAAAACACATGGCCTAGAAAAGGCTAGAAGAATGCCTTGTTTGACAGTGAGATCAACTGGCACCTTTAAAAAAATGAAGTGGTTCCATTTGGAGTCTGACATCTGACATTCAAATTATTCTTCCTTGGGTTACTCTCATCAGTAACATAATGAGGGGGAAATTATGAGAGTCTGTGGAGGTTCCAGACTTCCTGAGAAGTCTGGAGTCATTTAGGTGTGGGTAAAACCCTAGAAGGTGATACAAAAGAGAAATAATAGCCATTGAGATGGGATAAAAGAGTCTCCATGTGGAAAGCAACGTTAGAAAGCTTTCCCTTGAATAGCTGACAGGAAAGATTTCCTGAGGGTCTTATTTAAGGAAATAAGTTTAAAACAAAACAAAACAAAACAAAACCGTGTCTCAAAGGACATACATTTGATCTGCGTTGGGACAGAAGACTCAGCAATTTATCCTGAAGCAATATTCAGACTGAGCTTTATCATTATGCCAAGAGCTGTTCTTGTTTAATTTTTTCCCTCTTCTTGTTTCTAGTCCGTTGTTTATTGGCTCAGAGCCATCTTAGAATATGTTGAGTAACAGAGAAAGATACAAAATGGAGGGTGGGGAGGGATAGGCTCCAGAAAGGGCCAAAAGACAACTGGCTCTGCACTCACTGCCCAAGGCTGGGAAACAATGTTAATGCAATCTGCGGTGGATCCAGACTCCAGGGATCTTGAGGGATCCTTGGCTAAGTACGCTGTTTCTGAGAAGCTCTAAAAGGTACATTTCAAAACACAAACTTACCCCATTCACTCATTGAATAATGTTATTGAGCATCGGGCATCATAAGGACCAATGCCGAAGCTCTTACAATCTAGGGGGATTGGATAAACAAGTAAATGCGTAATTATATGGTAATATGATAAAGAGTATGGTAGAAGTATTTCTAGGGCACCTTAAAGTCCATGGCAACAGGGGACAATCAGATCAGAGAAAAACTTCTGGCAGGAGTTAACCAGCTAAAAACGAAGGGTAAGATGGTATCTAGGTAATGACTACAGTATGATTCATGGTTTGTTCACCTTGTATAATGGATATTTACCTTGTGCCGGGCACTGTGGTTGGCTCCAGGCCAGTGTGCTGGGCTCTGGCACTTAAAGAGGCTAAGGTATATGGCACCATTAGGAAACCTGGATAGCCCAGCCATACTGGAATGAAGTATGAGTAAGGTAGAAAGAGATAAGGAAGAAGAAATAGGCAGGGCAACATTGTCAAGGTAAAGTGTAGGACTTCTCATTAAAACTAGAGCAAATGAAAGTCTTTACACAGAGATGATAAGTCAGATCTGAGTTTTCCAACTTAGATGGTACAAAAGGCAATGGGTGGACCAGTGAGGAGGATGGTCCAGTAATCAAGGGAAGAACATATAAGGAGCTGACTTCAAAAGTTATTATAAAGCTATCATAATAGAGACAATATGGGTTCCAACATAAGAATCAGCGTAAAGATAAATGGGACAGAATAAAAGTACAGAAGAAGTAAATCTTTACGTTTATAGTCAATAGATTTTTAAAAAGATGTTATGACAACTCAAGAGAAAAAGAAAGTCTTTTTAACAAATGGTGCTGGGGTAACTGGATACCCACACACGAAAGAATTAATTTGAGCCACTATAGCACATCAGACAACAAAGAACATAAAACAAACAATAGATCTAAACATAAAAGGTAAAACAATAGAACATTCAGAAGATAATGTAGACTTTGGGGCAGATAGAGATTTTTCAGGTATGACAGTAAAGCATAATCCATAAAAGAAAAAAAAATTGATGAATTTGGAGTCATCAAAATTTGAAAATTTTGTGCTTCAAAAGAAATCATTAAGAAAGTGAAAAGAAAACCCACAGACAGGGAGGAAATATTTTAAACTAATATATATAATAAAAGACTTGTACTCAGAATATATTACTAATTCGTTTTTTCAAGTTTGTTTATTTTGAGAGAGAGTATGAGTGGGAGAGGGCCAGAGAGGCAGAGAATCCCAGGCAGACGCTACACTGTCAGCACAGAGCCTGTTGTGGGGCTTAAACTCCCGAACTGTGAGATCATGACCTGAGCTGAAATTAAGAGTCAGTCACTTAACCAACTGAGCCACCCAGAAGCCCCCCTGCTAATAACTCTTATATTAACAACTCATAAGATAAATAATAATAAAATTACAACAAATAAATAAATAAATAAATAGATAGATAGATAGATAGATAAGCAAACAAACAAGAAAAAGACAAATAATCCAATTTGAAAATGGGCATAATGAGTGAGTGCACATGTCTCCAAACAAGATATGTGAATGGCCAGGGGCGCCTGGGTGGCTTAGTCGGTTAAGCGTCCGACTTTCGCTTAGGTCATGATCTCGCGGTTCGTGGGTTCGAGCCCCGCGTCGGGCTCTGTGCTGACTGACAACTCAGAGCCTGGAGCCTGTTTCAGTCTGCTACTCCCTCTCTCTCTGGCCCTCCCCTGCTCGCGCTGTCTCTCTCTCTCTCTCTCCTAGAAATAAATAAAACATTAAAAAAAAAAAAAAGATAATGTGAATGGCCAAAAAGCACACGAAGAAATGCTTGTCGTCATCAGATTAGGGAACTACAAATCCAAACCACAATGAGAAGCCACCCCACACCCACCCGGATGGTCACAATCAAAAAAAGAATCACCAGCACTGGAGAGAATGTGGGGCAACTGCAGCCCCCCAACACCACTGGTAGGAATGTAAGATGGTGCGGCTGCTTTGGGAAATAGTTTGGTAGTTTCTCAAAATGTTAAACACAAAATTACCACGTGACCCAGCAATTCTACTCTTAGGTATCCATTAAAAAAAATAAAAACATTATTTCTACACAAATTGTTCATAGCAGCATTATTTATAAGAACCAAAAAGTGGAAATGACCCAAATGTCCAAAACCAGTGAGTGACTAAATAAATGATGGCACACCTGTACCATGGGCTACTATTTGGCAATAGACAGGAATGAAATACTGATACCTGTGACAACGTGGCTGACCCCTAAAAATATTATGTCAAGTGCTAAGAAGCTAGACACAAAAGGCCACATATTGTATGATTCTATTTATAGGAAATGTCCAGATAAAAGGCAAAAAAGAAAGCCAGAGGGTAAATTAGTGGTTTCCTGGGATTCAAGGTAGGAATGGGGACGGGACAAATGGGCACCAGAGGTCTTATTTTGGGTGACGGAAATATTCTAAAACCAGATTGTGGCTCTGGCTATATGGCTTTGTAAATATGATTTAAAAATTATTGAATTGTATGCTTATGATGGGTGAATTTCATGGCACGCATAAAATAAACAGTAAAGCTGCTGAACAACAACAAAAAAAACCAGATAAGAAATGGAAAGAAGTGCTAGAAACCAACAAAAGAAAATGACATCAGCAGACCTTGAGAACAAAAAGGATATACGAGTTCTTGGCCAAAAGAATTTTACAATTAAAAGCAAGGACAATACCGATGGCCAATCTTAATTGAATGACCATTATGCTGGACACTGTTATTCTGATATGAATTAGTATAAAGTTTTCATAGAGACCTTATTATGACTTGTGGACTATTATTATCCATGTTTTAAGCGTGAGCAAACTCTGCTGGGGCACAGAGAGATTAAGAAATTTTCTGAAGTTCACACAGTAAGTGGTGACCAGGCGAAGCGATTAGTGGAGCAAATAGGACAAGAGGAGCCGATGAATTTCATAGGCTACCCTGGCAAGCCATTATAATGCTTGACAGTCCTCTGTTTCCTGACATTCACACAGCCCATCTCAATCTACCCAGGAAAGAGAACATGCTTCTTTTCTAGCTGTAGAGACCCTGGTCAGAGCAAGTCGATTCTGGCTTTGCCATCATCTTCTGCACAAATGTCCACTGACAGATTGATTATTTCTGCCCAAGACCATCAGGGATGCCAAATGGTAGGTCAAGGACAATAGCCAGAAAGAAATTAAAAGCAAATAGGGCTCATTTACTAGTGAGAAGATATTTAAAAGACAATTAGCGTCCTTCTGAAGAGCAGCCAGAAATAGTCATGGAAAAGTCATGGGGTGGAAATCGCTTCTTCCAGGAATTAGAAAGGCATCTAATGCCTATTTTGTGCTAAGAAGTTTGTCTTGAGAAACCGGTGTTGTTGTTTTATTATCATTCAAACCAGGGTACCATTTTGTTTGGAAGATGATACTAGAAAGTAATAAGTACGTGTTTGCTATATTTCTTTAGCAGGAATTTTATCTGCTTAAGAAATGAATGGGTGACAACCTCAGGTAGTTGTGAGAAAGGCCAATCAACCAAGACTCTGCTAGTGAGTCTTGCTAGTGCCTGCTAGTGACCAGGCACACTTCTCCTGGGGAGTTTGGCATGGTGTGGGCAGCGTCCAGAAGACACCAACTGACCACTCAGACGCATTCTTGCACTTCAGACCCTTAATGCTGTGCCACCTGTGAGGCCTCCTCGGGTGGACCCCACCACATGCCTGTGTAGAAAATGAGAAGGCTGGAGGGGATGGGTTCCAAGGTCTCTTCTAGCTTAAATGTTCTTCTCTTCTATTTTAGTCTGTGAAACAGCCAGGCTTCCAATCTGTCCCCTGACACTTAAAATAGTATATTATTCCCCTAGTACATGGTAACATATCACCACAAAGGGGGTGCCTTAAAACAACTGAATGGTATTCATTCACAGTTGTAGAGGCCAAAACTTCAGAATCAACAATTTCAGCAGGTGAGTTCCTTCTAGAGACTCTGAGGGAAAATGTGCGCCAAGCCTTTCCCCTGCCTCTGGAAACTGTTGGCAATCCTTGGTTACCCTTACTTTCTACACACATCACACTGACCTGTTCTTCTGTCTTCCCATGGCTTCCCCACGATATTCCTCTCCATGTCTCAAATCTTTTCCTTGGTCTTGAATATAGATATTATCTTGAGATCTTTATATCTGCAAAGACCCTATTTCCAAATAAGGTCACACGCACAGGTACTGGGGATGAAGACGTGGAAATATCTTTTGGGGGAATACCACGAACCTGCTAACAAACCACTAACATTATTAGCTTTACTATGTACCTGCAGAGTTTTCAGATGCTTCAGGTGTATTATCACATTTAATCTGTGCAACAACCCTATGTGGTAAGAACTTGCATTGTATCCATTTTATAAATGAGGGCATCAATGAGGGACTAGCCCATGCTACTCAGCTACCAAACCAGGCATGCAGAATCCCTCCTGAATATGTGCTCCAACAAGGACTCTGTGTTGCCTCACATGCGGTCTAAGCACAGAGTATCGATGTCATGCAGATTATAGGTGCTTCCAGAGTCCAGTCTTTCATTCATTAACAAAGAACACATTGGGTGCTCAACACACGTTTATTGAATGGAGGAGGCCCTGCAGTTCCACAGGCTCTGTACTGGACACCAGAGTACAGATGTCAACAAGGTTCTAATAGGCTGTGGTTAAAGATCAGAAATGGCTCTTCTCTACCTAGGCCTCATGTGGGGTTGGATTAAAACTAGCAATAAGACTCCCAGAGTCAGAGATGTGATGCCAGACAGAATAACCCTCTGTATCCATTTTACAAAATATCAAAACATAAAGACCCTGGGACTGTCACATACGGGTTTTTCACATGGCTTTCTGCCATCTGTTTGCAAAGTTTCTCCCTCTTTGTCTCTAGTATTAGGAGGATCGCCTCAACTTTATTCTTTTGTGAGTTGGGGGCGATCACTAAGTTTCAACTCACAAACAGGGCTCTGCTATCAAGAGCATGGATGCATGAGAATGGAGTGGGAGTAGTTTTAGACCTTTTTATGACCTCTTATAGGCAGCCGGAGTGTCAGGCATGGTATCCAATCACAGCTCCCTTAGCGCACTGAAGGTGGACTTAATGTCTTAAGCCCTCTTCTTCCTCAGCATTTGAATGGTAGCAGAATATGCTACCCCAAATAGCCACTTACACATAAGGATTGTTTTGAGATAAAGACAATCGAGAAGCAGCAGATGTAAGAAAAGCTCTTTACATTTCTCCTACTTGCTTAAAAGTATATATATTCAAAGCAGTAGATGGTTAGATTAGTATGGAGTAAAGGGGAAGTTTGACTATCGTCAATAATTTTAGTTTCTTCAACTTTTATCAAAGCTGATAGCAAATAATGATGTAATCATGGTGATGATGATGCCTAGATTTGTTTCTCTCTCCCTCCTGGTCCCCTTTCTACTAAGACTAGAAATAGGTAAACTGCAGATGACTCAGCAGAAGGAATAGTAGCTCTTGATATTTTACAAACCAGAAAAAACAGGCCTGATTAATTGGATGTTAGCTGGAGAAAACTGGATTGTCACCTGTATACAAAGCATATCCTCTACCCCACCCCCACCCCATGCACATTAAATGCATTCTGGAGATGTCGTGGGTAATGCAAATAACTGCATATGGAGCCATTATTCATTGACTTACTTACACTGACAGGGAAGTTTCCCCAGAGGAAGAAAAATGATCCCAAACTATGATTAAAACCCATACTTTGAGAATCTTAATAATCATATCAAAAAGCCTTCTGTATTTCTCAATTCACAGGCATTTAACTACCGAACAGTCTTGCAGGTGAACTATGAATCCATGGGATCATCTTACATTCATTTACTGCTATGTTTCTATTATATCCAAATCTCTTATTTGATCAACACCTGCCTTGGAAGGATTGATTACGTGGCTTGGTATTTTGCCTAAATTGTCAAGTCAGTGATTCCCCACGTGCATTTGTGCCCTTTAGGTATTCCTGCAAATGGCAGTGGTGGCCTCCAAGACTCAAAGCATCTAAAACACATGATTTTCCCTCAAATATGGCTGCCACGATTAATTAAAATATCAAGTTTCTTTGCTTTCGGCAGGGATTTTAGAAGCTCAGTGTGATAGCAGCATTTATCTCCTATAATCAGAAGCTCTATCTTTCAAGAGCAAACAATGGAAAAACAAGTTCAATGTTATGTAATAAATGCCGTTCAGTAGACAAAGCCTTCCAAAATGTGGAACCAGGGAGGCTTAATAAGAGATACGCATATATGTTAAAAAACACAAATAAATAAGAAGCATTGTTCCCTCTGGAGAGAAAAATAAGTGATAAAGGAGAGTGTTATTGAGGGGAGGAGAGGATATTGATGCTGTATATTCATTTACCTACCAGAGAATTATGTCTTCAGGTTCTTCTGGGTGCTGGGCATTGTACCAGGAAAAGAAAGGAAATAGAGGGAAATAAGGCATAGGTCCTATCCTCAAGGACTTGCCAGTCTAGAAGGGAAATAGTTTTAATATGTAAATAAATAAGTAAATAAATGTGTGTGTGCATATATTCTTCAACCCATTTAATAAGTTGAGTCTAAGACAATGAAAGAGAAAATGAGAATAGTTTGAAAGAATTTTCAAGATAAGATTGAGTTTGTGAATTTCTGTTGGCTTTAAACCAAATGTTATTCTGACAACTTTTACTCTTGCTGCTATCTTAAGACATAAGACAAATGGGCAAAACTGAGATCTGCATATTTGAGGCAGCCAATCTGTGTATGTGTAGTCATTGACCTAATGGCTGTTCAGTCATTTCTCAAAGTATGTCCTGTAGATTATCACCCTCAATGAAACAAACCAGAGGATGGGAATCACTGAATACTTCGACTTCATCTTCAGGGTCCATGACAAATCTTCACATTTTAAAGGTATCTAAGGTATTGCATTAAGGAACCTCATTTAATTTATGAAACCTCTCTTTCCCAAACCTACTTCATCATGGATGGAATTTTTTGTTGTTGTTGCATCTATTGACATTCCAATGAGATAATGCTCCCCAGAACATTCTCTTGATAATGCTGTAGTAATATAACAAACATACATCTATTGCTCTTAAAAGAACACTTATAGCCACTTGTACCCTTGACCCCAGTAACCTTACAGAGGTTAAACTGCCAAACTCTGTTGTGCACATTTCCAGAACCTAATGTTTATATATATTGAAGCAAATTGTGCAAATTGAAACTCAAAATAAGTAAGTACGTAAGAAGGAATAATCTATAGTATGAGAGGTTATGACCAAATGCAAAAGTCAAACAGTTTTTCACAGAGTAGTTAATCTGTTGTTAAGCAACCTTTGTGAACTCTTTGGTTTTCCTTATTTCTTCTTCTGGACATAAACATGATTCACCTGTTTGAATTAATTTTTATATGATCACTTTGTTGGGCTCAAGTTGTGGATTGCTCCTTCAGAGAAGGCTCAAAATAATTCAGCAGAAGACATGGCCAGTCAAAGGTAGTCAGGATCTTTGGTTTTAAAGAAAGTACCTACAGAAAGCCATGGGGAGGTCATTAGCTTGACAGAATATATTCATAAGATCAATGAAGTAAGACAGATAATTTTATTTCCATTATGTTAGTTCTGTAGAAAATGAGTATCCCTTTAGCCCTTTGTTCTTTGATGAGGCCTTCTGAAGCATCAAAAATCACTTAAAAATAGATTTCATTCTCAAAGAGTATGGGTTACCATTCTCCAAGATGAATAAATCCTAGAGATCCACTGTACAGCATAGAGCCTAAAGTTAACAACACTGTTTAGTATACTTAAAAGTTTTCTAAGAAGGCAAATCTCAGGTCAAATGTTTTTATCACAAATTAATAATAATGATGATGATAATAATAAATACAGGGGGAAGGAGGAAATTTTTGAAGGTGAAGATATATTTATTGCATCGATTGTGGTGATGGTTTCACGTGTACCTACTTATCTCCAAACTTGTCAAATTGCACATATTAATTATGCACAGCTTCCTCTATATCAATTATACCTAAATAAAGTCATTTTAAAAGAGAAATAGAGGGGCGTCTGGGTAGCTCAGTTGGTTAAGTGCTCAACTTCAGCTCAGGTCATGATGTCTCAGGTCTTGAGCTTGAGCTCCGCATCAGGTTCTGTGCTCCAAGCTCTGACACTGCAGCCTGCTTTGGATTCTGTGTTTCCTTCTCTCTTTGTCCCTGCCCCCTCATACTCTGTCTCTATCTGTCAAAAATAAACAAATATTAAAAATATTTTTAATAAATAAAAGATAATAATTAGATTGATGGAAAAGATAAAAGAAAACATACACGAAAAGTTACTCCATCATCCTTCCCATTGATTCTTTTTTTCTTTAATGTTTTATGTATTTCTGAGAGGGAGAGAGACACAGCATGAGCTGGGGAGGGTCAGAGAGACAGGGAGACACAGAATCCGAAACAGTCTCCAGGCTCTGATATGGCTGTCAGCACAGAGCCCGATGCGGGGCTCAAACCCATGAACCATGAGATCATGACCTGAGCTGAAGTTGGACACTTAACCTACTGAGCCACCCAGGCGCCCCTGTTCTCCTCATCTTCTAGATGAGGAAACTAAAGTTCAGTGATACTATACAACTTGAAGCAAAAACCAACCAGTTAAGGATTCTAGGGATAATTTTAAACATAATCAAAGGCCAATTCAAATATCTATCTTTTTGTAATTCACAAAATTCTAACTATTATAATCCTCTTTTCACAGATAAGAAAAATTAATCACCGAAGGGTTCAATAGCTCCCTCTAAGTCATATAGTCAATGGTGAAGCCTGGTGTGATGGTCAGTTTTATGTTAATTTGGCCTGGCTCTAACCCTTTGTAACTAAATCGAATACTAATCTAGGAGGCCTTGGGAAGGTATCCTGCCCTTCCCTGCCGTGCAGTTTTTGGGTTTGCCTAGCCAGACTCCACAATCACATAAGACATTCCTTACAATAAGTTTCCTAATATATGCCAGCTACCGGTTTTGTTTCTCTAGTTGAACCCTAACTGATATACCTGGATTCAAACCAGAATCTCTGGGTCAAGAGTTCAGTTCTTGACCATTAACATCATGGTAACCATCGAAACTGAACTCATTTAGGTCAAATAGATCTTGACTTTATTAAGTCACCATTGATTCAATTAAGCAGCTTTATGCATATACACCACGAATAAGCTATGCAAATGTTCTTTTATTTATGTAACACTACCTTTTGTCCATTAGTTCTAAGACAATAATAGTAGTGCTAATAATAATTAACATTTACTAAGGAATTACCATGTTCCAGCCAAAGACCAAGACCTTTGAATTCATTATCTTATTTAATGGGTGTAAGCTATAAAGAGGTAAGATTCTTCTCAACACAAAGAAAAATTTCCTAAGCATGAGAACAACCTAAAGATTGTCTGGGCTGATCCAGGAGATAGAAAACTCTCCATCTGTCAAGATATGTGAGCCCAAGTTCAAGTCACTTGACAGGAACATTAAGGAGGAAGTTCAGCATTGGATGATAACTAAAGATGACAACCCCCAAATTCCCTTATTCCAAAACTCTGTTCTCTAGGAATTTACATATTTAATCCACATCATATCATTATTAAACTGCTGATAAAACTGTCCTCAAACGACTGAGTACATGCATGCTTGGACCCTTTTTATTTTTTTGCAAAATTATAAATAAATCAATGAACCTTTTCTTTTGTGGTCTCCCACAAGAGTAACTACAAAGATCTATAAACAGTTACTCAAAATATCCAGGTTAAATCAAAGTGAATTTTCAATTATCCACATTGATGGAGATATAATCCAAAATAGCAGATGTGTGCTGGAAGTATTTATATTTGGCCTTTAAATTCTGTACCCCACTTGCTCCACAATCAAAAAATGACATGGCTCAAAAAGTGAATACTTCCGGGGTGCCTGGGTGGCTTAGTCGGTTAAGCGTCCGACTTTCGCTTAGGTCATGATCTCGCGGTTCGTGGGTTCGAGCCCCGCATCGGGCTCTGTGCTGACTGCCAGCTCAGAGCCTGGAGCCTGTTTCAGTCTGTGCCTCCCTCTCTCTCTGACCCTCCCCTGCTCACGCTATCTCTCTCTCTCCTAGAAAAAAAAAAAAAGTGAATACTTCGTTGGTAGACTTCTAGTCCTTCCTATTTTTAAGTCCGTAGATGAAATGTATTAGAATGTTTAATTAAATGTTAGTAAGAATTAGCACCAAATTAAAAAAAAATTTTTCTCCTAGATTCCTTGAAGTTCAAACAATTCAACTGAAAATTTGAGACAGAAAAGGGCAAAATGATTGCACACAAATATTTCCATAGTATATGGGTCAGCAAATGTAAATTGTGAAGCTAACTACTTTGTCATAGATAAAAAGTTCTTTTTGTCATAACGGTGGCTCACAATACCCCTTTCCACTTTGGAAGCCACCTTGTCTTATCTTGACCCAGAAACTCTGCCTTTGCTTTCTTGATAGAGTTGGGCTACAGGTCAGTCAGTTTCTAGATGGTCTAAGCCAAAAGACTAGAGAGTAACAGCACAGTGACCTTTGCAGGTGGCTTCAGAGTTCTAGGGTGATAAAGACACAGAGCCTGAACCAACCAAGACCGTTTCCCTAAACATGAGCCACAGCAGGGCAAAGTGAGAAAACGCTTCAACTTCAGTTCTGTTTTGTTTAAATAAGAGCCAAAAACACCATAAAGTATTCTAAGACAAAATGAAACACCATGCTCAAGAGAGACCTCTGGACTAGGAAATAGAAAATTTGGGTTGTAGATACAAAATAGAGATCTGCCAAGAATTACCTAGAAGGTGAAAGGCAAGTTGCTTCACCTCCGTGCTGTAGTTCGCTTATGACAGCAACACCTGCTCCTTGTTGAAAGCTTTCTTACTGTCATAGCAACTTTTCTAAAAGCACTTTTGCATTTCAACTCCCAGAATTCTCCCCACAACCTTATTAATATGTACCCTTAGTAACCCCACTTTACAGATGGCCAAAGAGAGGCATCGAGCATGACCCGCCAATGGCAATGCTATCTATTGGGGTCAAATAAGATTCCAATCCACACTCAATCATCATGCTCTATTGCCTCTCAGCTAGAAAACAGAATTGAATTAGATATTCTCTCCAGATTCTTTAGCTCTTGTGTTCTCTGATTCTATGACATAGCAAAAATATCTATTACATAGAAAGCGTTAAGGGGCTAGCCTCAGAAGGAATGTCTATTAGAA
The DNA here is from genome assembly GCA_017311185.1 of Proteles cristata cristata. NCBI lineage: Eukaryota > Metazoa > Chordata > Mammalia > Carnivora > Hyaenidae > Proteles > Proteles cristata. The sequence continues at coordinate 1,474,776 of JAESUZ010004147.1, read as the reverse complement.
GAAATATTCATCCTTCTAGATCCGATCAGATATCACCTCCTCAATACCTTATGCATATACGTCAGTATATCCTAAGTGAGATAAGTAGTGCCTTAAATCTTGGCTTTGGCACTCATTATACCCACATGGTGCTGCTGTTAGCTTCTCTTCTAGGCCAACACCATGACTCACTCATCTTTGTGTGACCCCAGAAGCTGTAACATAATAGGCAGTCAATAAATACTTATTTATAAGTACTTATTAATAGCATAGAAGCTACACAGGTATTAAGAAACCAATTGTACCCAAAATCTTGGGGAAAGAATATTTAAGAACAGGAAATTATAGGGGCACCTGGGTGGCTCAGTCGGTTTAGCTCCCAACCTCAGCTTAGGTCATGTCATGATCTTGCTGTTCGTGGGTTCAACCCTGCATTGGGCTCTGTACTGACAGCTCAGAGCCTGCAACCTACTTCAAACTCTGTGTTTCCCTCTCTCTCTGCCTCTCCCCTCCTGTTCTCACTCTCTCTCTCTCTCTCTCAAAAATAAATATTTGAAAAAAAGAATAAGTAATTACAATAACCTGACCTCATTTTCTGGACACCCTTGAAGTCATCTTATCCTACATCCTTGCATGAAAGGCCCTTCACTTGGATCCTCATGACTCATTTTAGATGGGTGCTAAAATGCCAGTGAGTCAGAGTCCTTCACTGACCACCCATAGTAAGGAGCGCACCCCGCACCCTGCTTCCTCCCCACAGTCACCTTTTCTTGTCCATGGCATTACCTACAACCTAAAAGAAGACAAATATGCTTTCATACAGCTTCCTTTTCCTCTGTTAAAATAAAGGTGCCATAAAGTTAGAGCATTCATCTATCTACTGCTAGGTGCTCAGCGCCTAGAATGGTACCTAGCACATTGTAGTCAATCAAAGACCACATAGATAAATAAATAAATATTTCTCATCATACAAATATTGAAAATGTTCCATAAGAAGTTAGTTATAATAGCAGTAAATTTAAATGTGAAACATTAGGTTAATAACAAAGTCCATCTCTGGTCAGTTTTCTGTCCTGTGGCTTGTTATGAACATAAATGTTCTTTTTAAAAGTTTTTTTTTTTACATTTATTTATTTTTTGAGAGACAGAGCACGAACGAAGGTGCAGAGAGACGGAGACACAGAATCTGAAGCAGGTTCCAGGCTCTGACCTGTCAGCACAGAGCCCGACGCAGGCTCAAACCCACAACTGTGAGTTCATGACCTGAGCTGAAGTTGGCCACTCAACCGACTGAGCTACCCAGGCACCCCTGAACACACATGTTCTTAACAAACATTAAGAAAACTACTAATAGGATGTGAAGCCTATTTCTTCGTTGTGATGCTTAGATGTGTATAGCCCAACACTGAGAGGTAGTGTGAGTTATATGGGTGCCTTGGATGCACCCCCCTCCCCCCCCGGCAGAGGAAGAGTCACCTTAGTGCTGGCAACTAGGTAGTTGTGTTACTGAAAATTTGCCTCTCCGTGCATCCCTCAAGGTCACAAATCCTGTCTCCATGATCTCAGGCTTTAGTGATGGGGCCTGGCAGACAGAAGAAATGCTTTGCATGCTCATTCAGTGGATAAAGCCAGCACTGAACACAAAGGTTTCCCCCAGCCCTATTTCAAGTTCTCCATGCCTGGGGTACACCTTCAGCTGGGTCATGGCAAAGTTATAAAGCCAAGTCACTTCCTCCGGGAGACTCCCCTCCTGGATTCACATTTATAATCTCTACTTTTAAGCCAGATCAATACTTTTTAAATACTCCCATGTCAATACTTAGCAAACCAAAATTAAAATGAGGAGGGACTATATACAAATATGAGTTCGGTCCCTGCACAAAATTGGGCATGTGAGACCGAAAAACACTACACAAATGAATAATTAAAGATTTCATAGAAAGGCTTTCCTATAAGGTGGGTGAGCACTTAGGAGGGACTTCCCATGTGCATGCTGTTCTTGTCACTTAGTTCACTGGTAGGTACTGGGATTTTTATTTTACAGGCATAAGAAGGGAAGCCCAGAGACACAAAATGATTTGCAGATGGTGGCACCACATGGCATTGGTAGAAGCAGGAGAAGTCTGAAGTCTGTTTACTCTGCTTCAGAAACCAGATACTCTGATTTGAATAAGGACTTTCCCTGTCCTCTCTTTTTGCAACTGCTTATCCACATAAAGGAGAAGCAGAAGTGTCCCTGGCTTACTGCTACTTACAGTCACGGACTTGAGTTATTAGTAATAGTAAGCCATTGGTACGTGACATGTCTGAATGTCTATCTCTCTGGAAGAGATAGATAGATAGATAGATAGATAGATAGATAGATAGATACATAGATACATAGATAGATGATAGATAGAGACATATCATATCTATGGAATCATATAGATATATATGAGGAGAGAGAGAATATGCATATGGACAATGGTCATGACATATATAAAAACAGAACCTAAGCACAATCTATAGCAACCTTCCTAGGAACCGGACCCCCTTATCTACCATAAACCACCCAGGAAGCCAGCCTGCTGTAAGTCAGAACAGTAGAAAGCCAGATTTCCATCTCTAGTGACATTCCAGAAAGCTAAACAGTAACATCTCTGATAATTAGCCTAAATTGGCCAGGTCTTGATTCATCAATAACCGAGCTTCCCTAGGCTTTGTCCCCACCTCCAACTCAGAACCAACTAAAGAAAGCCAAATACACACTCCTGACCAATTACCCTACTTCTAGTCAGCCTACCTCCAGCTTCCCCATGACCACAGCTTCCAGTCAGGGCATGCGTGAAGCCTTCCTGTTTTCCACTGGAAAGCTTTCCCACTCCTCTATCTACCTTTCAGTCTCTGCCAAAACCCAAGTGATGGGGGCTCACTCCCCCTCTGAATAAACAGCCTTTGCTTTTCTCATGTGGTTGGAGTTGGTTTATATATGTATAATTAGTATGTAAAATATCTAGCTGTATATATGAATACATATATATACACACACGTATAAAATTATTTTATGACAGATATGCATATCTAAATTACTTATTTATGTGTGTACATATATCCAAATTTATATACAACATGACTAGTGAATGATTGTTTACTTAACATTTTTTGTTAATTAACATATATTCCTTATAAAAGTCTTTACATTTTAATTTTCACATTTCCATCTTTAAACAGAACACGAGTAATTTTCTAATATGCACGAAAAACAATGCCTATTAAGTTAAATCTATTGCTTCAGTCACCACTTCAAAACCCTTCAAGTACTGCCAGTATTCAGAGTGTGCAACTTCATTAGGCAAACGCTGAGCATAGGAATAAAACCCCTGTGTTTGAATTCCACTCCACCCCTCACCTGCGGTGTGGCCTCACACAAGCAATGCAACCACTCTGAGTCTTGGGTCCTCACCTGAAAAATGTCCGTGGAAACTCCAAAATGAAGATAATATTCAATGTTACTTATGAACGCACCACATATGACAGGTGCCCAATAAATACACTTATGTTTTAACAAATGAAAAATGACAGAAAGCAAAAAGGATGAGAAAAAAGTGCAGCCAGAAGAATAAAGTTCTTCAAGTTTGTCCAAAGCCAAATGAGTATCTGCAGTCCGCAAGGGTCAGCGGCACAACAGCCAGGAAATGTTCGTTCACGTTAAGCGAAGTGCTGGCAATGAAAAGCTATTTAAACCACCTAAGCCTAATCAGGGTATGATCTATGACTAAGGATTTAAGGGGAAGGAGGACCAGCCCGTGGTTGTTTACAACCAGTCATTACCAGTAACGTGTGTGCAATGGCCACTTTGAACATTGATCAGAATTAAATCCAAGAAAGAGAAAAAAAATTCAGCAGTTGACAAAACAGTCTATACTTCATCTTTGCACATTTTCCAGAAAAGATGAAGTCTCCTCCGAAAGCTTTAAGTGAACCCTAACAGTAAGAAACCTGAAGCAGCATGGAAGCTACATATGTACATTATAGGGGTACCTGTATAATTGTTTTTTTTTTAATGTTTTATTTATTTCTAGAGAGAGAGAGAGAGACAGCGTGAGTAGGGGAGGGGCAGAGAGAGAGGGAGCCACAGACTGAAACAGGCTCCAGGCTCTGAGCTGGCAGTCAGCACAGAGCCCGATGCGGGGCCCGAACCCACGAACCGCGAGATCATGACCTAAGCGAAAGTCGGACGCTTAACCGACTGAGCCACCCAGGCGCCCCTGTATAATTGTTTTTTAATGTTTGCGCCAATGTGGATCAGGTTGCTTTCAAAACATGGCGTCATTAAGGTGGCTTGATGGCAAGTTATTTCATAAATAACTGCACAGATTAATAAACCAACAGAAATGCATTTAAATGATGGGCGAAGGGGCTCAGTTTTCTCTTGGAGTAACTTGGAAGCAGAACCAGAAAGTAAGGTAGATGCTCCCACAGGCACATCTGACTCATGGACTTGACTCATGGACCCAAAGAGGATGCAAAATGCCCGGGCACCATATGGAACAAAAAGGACCGTGTTACCCTCTCCCAGGAGAGGAGCAGAGGAGATTCTATTCTGAAGAAAGAACAAAGCATGTTGGCAATTTCCAAGCTAAAGCTGATGTACCAGGGGCAATATTTTGGCCAGAAGTTGTCTCTGTCTGGGGAACCCGAGTGTGTATTGAGGCACACTCCACAGCTGTCTCCATAACCCAGGAGGACCAGAGGGCATGGGGTTAAGGGCAAGGGGTTGAGACGTGGCTCGGAAATCCTTTGTCCTCACCTGACTTCTCTATTCTGTATTATTCTTCAAACACAAGAGCTAATATTTTGCTTTTAAAGAAGAGATACCTTATAGCCACTTACAAAATCTTTGTTTTGCCCTATCAATAAGGATGTCTATTTTTCTAATATCCCTCAAGCTAATTTTTAACAGCCCAGACTTTCTGTGCTAACACTAAACACACTAATTTCCAAAGTGTAGTTAAGGCTTCACCTTTCATTTCTTTGTTTTGCTTCTTAAAGTGGAGGTAGATCAAAATAATAATAGTAATAAAATAAAGTGGAGGAGATCCTATTTAGTTAAATGGATGGCCATATAATAGAACATTAATGTGGAGAAGGAGCCTTGGTTGTTAGCTGACCCAAGTTTTACAGATAAATAAATGAAAGCTCAGGAAGTTTTACTTTCTAAACATTCAAAGGCCATAGGATCAGCCACCACTGACAGACCTTTCTCATCTTCCTACAACCTGGACGTTGTGTCTGTTGCTTAATTCTGCATTTAAGAATGAAGAGGTTAATTAAAGGAATAAGGACATGTGATGGGGGTGGGAGGAAAAGAAAGGAAGTGTGGAATCATATGGGGAAAGAAGGAATAGTCAATAAAATCTTCCTGAATAGAAAAACAAGGAAAAACTTGGGGGTGGGGGCGGGCACTGAGACAGGCAAGATGACTTGTCAGAAGTAGAGCCTCCTTCAAGAGGCTTAAAGAAGGCAGCTTTCCCCGGACTTCTTCCTTTTTAAAAAATGTTTATTTATTTATTTTGAGAGAGAGAAAGTAATTGATCAGAGAGAGAGAGAGATGGGGTGGGGGTGGGGGAAAATCCTAAGCAGGCTCCACACTGAAAACTCAGGGCTCAATCCCATGAACTGTGAGATCATGACCTGAGCTAAAATCAAGAGTCAAATGCTTGGGGCTCTGGATGGCTCAGCTGGTTCAGTGTCTGACTTCGACTCGGGTCATGATATATATATATAATGAATAGTCTGTAATATATAATTAATAGTCTGTAATTGTCTATATAATTAATAGCCAATCGTAGTCACAATAGAGCATCATTATCACATAGCCCAGTAACTAACATAATGTGTCTTTCCTTCATATTGATGTCATTTGGAACAGACACCATACAGAAATATCCAGAACCTCAGTCTCCGTGGGTTACCACCAGAATGGCCTTCTTTTGAGGGCAGGGGCCACGTCACGTGCATCTCTGCATCCCTCAACAGGCGCAGCCAAGAGTTTGTGCAAGATGAGAACACAATAAATATTTGCTAAATCACTCAGAAAGCAATGGTCTCGCTAACAGATAAAGGGGGGGGGGGGCCAGGGATAAAAGGAGACAGGGCAAGACTGTCTACCCCAGCAGCCTGCATGCAAATAAAATGCTAAACCCTGTCAAGAAATCAAAGCCACATTTAAAAATCAAATGAGATCCCTTTTTTATTGGAAGGACTTGGGTCTGGATCTATGGTCTGCTAATGTGTGAAAGATGGTCCATGTCATTCTCAGCCAGATCCTGGAAATATGGATGACAAGCCCCTGAATCACACAGAAGAGGCAGAAGTCTCTGCCTCACTAAAAATTCAAGAGCCTCCCTTTTCTTATTGTATTTCTGATTATTTCCAATTTCAAAGCGAACTTCATCATTCACGTGAAAAACACAAGCCCTCTGGCCCTTTCTGCTCAGGCTGCAAATTATGCTTCCCATATTAAAAGAGGCTTTATAAGTTCAGCCTTTTTTACCCCATTATTTATCATAAGGCCACACTGTTTAAGGATAATATGTATGTGCTTACAGAGGATCAGCCAAAGTAACAGAGCTGGGTTACGTGAAATTCCGGCCAAAATTCAAGTTTAAAACTCACCATTTTCTCTCTGGATGGCAACAGAAAGAAAAAAACACAACGCACACTGGCTCAGTCAGGGAGCAAGAAGGGGAGGTGGGGAATTAGCAAATCTCTGAAAAATAAAGCTGCATAATCTGCTATATTTCAGGCCGCCTTTATCCTCCAAATCCCCCATCTTTGTTTAAGCTACAAACGGACTCTATAAAAATCAGCTCACTGGCCTCCCCTATTATACACCTCCCTGCACAAATCAAATGAAGCCTTGCCTGAAAAGCTGATAAAAAAAAAAATGCACCACCACACGACACATGAGCAAGCTGATGTATTTAAAAAGTGGTTATTATTTCTAATTCTTTCCTTTCTCTCCGGGGACTGGAGCATCTTTCTGAGAACGCACAAAACTCTGGCACTGAGCACACTTTGCCCTTGCATTTGTTTTGAATGGGAATTTTCTAAAATCACTACCACCCAAAGTGTTTCATCATTAACATTGATTTTTAACACCTCGGGAGGGAAGTGAACAGTGGTGGTGTAACTGTTTAACATCGGGGCGTACCCGGGACCATTTGCTCTCAAGATCCAATTTTTCCTGGAGAAATGCATTCTTCTTACGCTGACATCGACTCTGGCATGCACCTGCCAGGTCCTGAGGTCTGTCCTGTCTCATTCTGCCCACGTTTTTATTTATAATGAACCTCAACTCTGGCCAGCAACTTCAGAAACGTGGCTCTCTTATCCTGGCTTTCTTCCTGATTATTGGCATAGTGGGAGACTCTGACATGCTCAGCATCCATCGCTCTGCTCTCCAGGTCCCCAGTCCATACCCCTGTGGCCATTTGTCTGCTACACAGCACCAGAAATCTCAGCTTCCCAGTCACTCTCATGGCTACAAGTGCATAATATTTTATCTTTGACTGATGCCTATCTCACCTGTGACAACGGGAATTCCACAAAGGAAGAGTTTGAATCCTCCCTACCTGGCCCAGTGAGTTAGGCATGACAAAGCCTCAATACTGCACCACTTACCATATTATAGATTTTTAGTAATAATATCAGCTAATATTTACAAAGTATGTACTGTCAACCAAGCACTTCACATACATCGTCTCACAGATGCCTGCCCCAAATTCTGAAAGGTGGTCACTGGTATCATCCTCTAATATTTCAGATGAGAAATAGAGGCTTAGGGAGGCTAAGTCATTTGCCCAGATATTAAATCATAGGATAGAATCAGGGTTTAAGTTCACATAGCCCGACTTCAGAGCCCAAGGGCTGATCCAATAGATTCATCTCCTCTCCGCTCGTAGCTGCTTCCCACTCTGGGGCAAGAAATGATCAGGATAAGACTGTCATGTCTGATTCATCATTGTAATTCCTGATACCAGGTACTAAGCTCCTTGTCCTGACACTTTTCTAGTACATGCAAAAACCCTGTTCTATTAAGTATTATAGTCATTATTAACCCCATTGACTGTCAAGAGCACTGCCACTCCGACATCAGGTGAGTCCTCTTAGGCTTTACGGGGTGTAAGAAGCAGAGTTTAGTTTAAACTCATATTTATCTGTTGGGCAAAGTTTTCCCAGTGTTTCCACAGAGGAGTTGGAATGGTGAGGGGTGGGGTTGTGGGGAGAAAACAAGGGGATTCTTCTTGGCCATCAAAGGTAATAAAATAGAAATAGGAAAAAGGTATGCATAGGAGAAGGAAGAAGAAGTCAAAGGAAACAGTATGCTGGGCTCATAGCAGGGACTCAAGGAGGCATTTGTGGAACTAGAGTGGAGGGCAATGGAATGGAATTGGATTAAAACACATGGCCAGCTTAGCACTCGGCACTGGACTATTCCAATTTCTGGCATATAGGTTTATTCATTGCCATGGGCTGAATTCATATTGCCCTAACCAGGGCTTCATTGTCATCAGTGTGATTATATTTGGGGATGGGGTTCTGTGGAGGTCATTAAGATTAGAAGAAGTCATGAACAGAGAGTCTTCATAATGAGATTAATGCCCTTATAAGAGGCACCAAACTGTTGGCTTGTCCCTCCCTTCATACTGTGTGTATAAAGAAGGGGTCATGTGAGCCCAGGGCAAGATGGCAGCCACCTACAAGCCAGGAGGAAAGTTTTCACAAGGAACCAAATTGGTCAGACCCTCGATCTTGAACTTTCCAGTCTCTAGAACTGTGAAAAAATTAATTTGTAATTCAAGACACCAGTCTGTAGTATTATATTATGGTGGCCTGAGCTGACTAATATATTTAGACTTTCCTAAAAGGTCTTTGGGGCCCTCTTCAGCCCGCTGCGGTTTCTAAATGCCTTGGACTGACCTAGATGGTCTTCAGCTAGGAACATTCCTTGGGAATTTTTTCTGCCCATCTGGTCTGCCTGCTTGCATTGTAAAGTAGTCACTTCAGGAAAGTAAACCAACACAAACTCCGAAGTTTCTGAGGCAAATATCACTCCTTTTTCAAAACGTACCCAGTTGGCCTTTCAAGCTGTGGGTGAGACTCTGAGAATGTACCAACAGGAATTCAGAGCCTCGCCTTGACAAGCAGATCTGTTCCTTCAAAGCAATTTTATGTAAACAATTTAGCCTATCAATCTCAAGTTGTGCAGATTCCAATCTGTCTTATTATGGATTTGAACCTCCTGTACAGAGAAAAAAAAGTCTCCCTCCCTAAAGAATTGTTGTTTCAAATGCCTAGCTTTATGATTTTCACCTCCCAGCTCTGCCTTTTCAAAGAGTTTGAGTTGGTTGGGGACAAGTGGGACTTGGTTGGAGCTTTCTTTTATAAATGAAATGCAATTATTACTTATGTATTTCAATACATCCTAAAATGGTAAAGGACAATACTACAGCACTCACAATAACAATACCTTCCTTTTTATCCCCTGCCGAGCTCCAAACGTTACTTCATTAGTGCGGATTTGATCACAATGCTCTTTGCCACCATAGCGTGTATTTCAGAGCCCAAGGAAGCTGCAAATGCTGGATAATGTATGATTATTAACCTACATCAAGCAAATCACAGTGGCTCAGTATACTGTTTTTTCTCCCAATTCAGTCCCTCATTAATAAGTTTAATTATTATGCATGGATAGAATAGGATTTATATAGTTCAGAAGCCTGAAATTGCCATGGCAAACTCATTACCATCTCCAGCTATAGTTCTATACAAAAGTCAAATTGGAAAATGTGAGAAATCGTCTAATATGGAAAGTTGTATTTTGATAGAGAACGCCAAGGTGGTTTCTCATCTGTTTGGACAAATACACAAATCTGAAGAATCAGCTGTTAGGAATAAGGTTGCGGGGTGGGGGGGGGGGTGGTGGTGCAATAGGATGCATTCTTCCCTGAAAAGGGGTTTGCCAACAAACCAAAGCCAATGTGAGCTAAAAATGAACACTCTGCACTTAGAAAACCAGATAATGCAAATCCGTTTGCACTGTCCACCTGGCTACTGTCTTGTTCCCTGGTTGACTCTGTCAAGTTGGGAAGAAAGGCCAAGGGGGTATTGTAATCATCTGCGCTAGTGGCTGCGGTTACACAAATCAGGGTTGGAGAAACTACCCTCAACGGAAACTGGATACTTATCTTTAAAAACCACCAGAACAAAAAAAAAGTTGAAATGGTAAATGAGGACAAGCACCAAATCCAGGCCCTTTCTCAGATGGAGAGTTCAGATGAAAGGTCAGCACAATGAAAGACAGGGTCCCAAATCAAATAACATTTGTTACCCTGATACAGTGTATTTCCCCGACTTTAATAATAATGCAAAGGAAGGAATAAAAAGGGATCTAATCTAGTCATTCATAATTATAGACTGAATTGAGGGGGGCATAAAATTTCAACCTGCAGAAGATGCTGTCAGCAGCATGATTCAAATGAATTTTAACAAATACCTAATTTTTGTACAAGAATACTTGGCATCTGATTCTTGAAAAGTTCTGGAAGTTCCTAAAAACAAAACAAAACAAAAAGGAGCACCTGGGTGGCTCAGCTGGTTAAGCATCCGAGTTCGGTTTGGGTCATGATCTCATGGTTTATGAATCAGAACCTCACTTCGGGTTCTGTGCTGACAGCTCAGAGCCTGGATTCTGCTTCAGATTCTGTGTCTCCCTCTCTCTCTGTCCCTCCCCCACTCAGACTCTCTCTCTCTCACAAGAATAAACAAGCATAGAAAGAAAGAAAGAAAGAAAGGAAGGAAGGAAAGAAGGAAGGAAGGAAGGAAGGAAAGAAGGAAGGAAGGAAGGAAGGAAAGAAGGAAGGAAGGAAGAAAGGAAGGAAGGAAGGAAGGAAGGAAGGAAGGAAGGAAAGGAAAGTTCTGAAAGTTCCTGATAAATACAATGTACACAAATGTGGTCTAGGAATTGGTCTTGGAATCAGGAATCTGCCTGCTGACAGAGCCCAGGCAAGTGACTTTGGGTTATAAAACCAAACATCTACAACTTGGTGTTTACTCTATCGGCCTCAAAGGGAAGCTTTGGGATATGATGAAATAATGGAAGAGAAAGCCCCATTTAAACTGCAGCACTGGGTAAAAAATTACTTGTGTGGCGCTGGTGAATCCAGAGTTTGCTCATTTTCCAGATATCCGCTAACAGGACGAGTGTCGCCTTGTGGCATAGCAGGCAATGTAGAAGTGCTGTATTCTGATACGATGCTTTACTCTGTCTTAACTATCATACACAAAGTACCCCAGTCGTCAAGGCAATAATTAACTTCATTTCTATGTTGCCTAATTACCATGTTTACTTATCACGTTATCATCACATATTGTCTTATTTTTAAAAATATTGTTATTAGCTATAACAGATAAAAAAATTAAAATGTCAGTTTGGGAAGCTACTTGGGAGAGAGAGAGCTGCAGAAGGCAATGTATTTTTTTAGGGGTGCATCTTGACACAGCAAAAGAGAAAAGGGTCTGAACTGAGTTGGAGAAAAAACAACAATCTGAGTTCAAATGTTGACTTGGCCTTCGTTTTCTCATCTGATCAATGAAAATAATAAAATCACCTTTTCAGACTCTGACAGATGATATAGAAAAGATGCTTTATGTGATATTTCTGGCCTCGTTTGTGGATCATAGTGGTTCTCCTTAAATGGCTGTAATACTAATGATGATGGCAAAAAAAAAGAAAATAGCCCATTGTGTATGACCTCTGCAGCAAGATGTTTGAAAGCGCACACACTGAGGCAGTTCGCCCAACAGTGTCATATTTAATCCTGTTGATTTAGTAAGTAAATGCATGCATGAGAGAATGAATGAAGGAAAGAAAGAAAGAAAGAAAGAAAGAAAGAAAGAAAGAAAGAAAGAAAGAAAGAAAATTTAAGAAATGTGCCAACATTACTAATCACTAAAAATTTCAAAAGTTGAAACTCTGCTCCCTAGAGTAGTGCCTGGTGCTCAGAATTTGTTGTAGTGAATGAAACAAAACTTTATTAAACAAAACTCCCAAACACACCTGGTTGCACCGATGGACACCCTACCTGGTCTCTCGCCTCCACCTTATCCTACATGGACATGTTGATCTGCACACGGCCCTCTCCTTGGCCAACCCCTTTCCCTCTCTGCCATCACAGGCACCACTCCTCTGGTGGTTGCCCACCTCCAAGAAGCCCGACTTCCTTACCATTCCCCACCAAGGCTAAAGCAGAACTGATTCCTGTCTTCTGAGGACTCGGGTTGTAAAACGAAATGCTGTTACTTGGATACAAAAAAACGCAAACAGTCAACAGTTCTCAAATTTGGGGGCTGATTATGTGTCTAGATGGGACATCAAACTCTGAGTGCTTGTTCATATCAAGGCCCCTTGTTTTTTGTGTTCTAGTTCACCTTCCTCTCCTGCACTACTGGCCCGCGGTCCCTGACACTGCCATGGTGGGAGATGGGGAGGGGAGATTTAAAGGGTCCTGGGGGGCCTATAAAGAGAAATCATCCATGGATCTGTAGGCAGGTGTGGGCATGGTGCCATAGTCTCTGAGAGGCAGCCTGTGTGTGTCCAACAACACCAGCCATGGCAGATGGAGGCCACCCCCAGCCTCCTGCTTCCCATCCAGGGCTGCTTCTCTCCCACTCTCTGAGCCCCTGAACCTTGGCTCTAGGAAGAAAGGACCCCTCCACCCACCTGCTCCCTGTGGCTTTCAATCTCTTATGTTGCACAGACTCCATCTCACCTACCTCATTTACTGGCATGCTTTTTTTTTTTTTTTTTGGTAATGTTTATTTATTTTTGAGGGAGAGAGAGAACAGAGACAGAACACAAGCAAAGGAGGGGCAGAGAGGAAGACACAGAATCCGAAGCAGGCTCCAGACTCCAACTGTCAGCACAGAGCCCAATGGGGGGCTTGAAACCAAAATCGTGTTGGCAAGATCATGACCTGAGCCGAAGTTGGATGCTTAACCAACTGAGCCACCCAGGTGCCCCCTCACCAGCACACATTCTTCTCGAACCTTCTAGCCCTGGCAGACAACTACGAACGTCTGGCAGACAACTACAAATGAAAGGAAGGAAGGAAGGAACGAAGGAAGGAACGAGCGAACAAAGGAAGGAAGAAGAAGGAAGGAAGGAAAAAGAAAAAAGGCAATAAAGAAAAACCTTTCCAAATAGAAAAATTAAACCTACCCACATAGTCTTCCTGAGTTTGTCCCCTCAAAAACAAGAGTCCATTCTTTACATTATCGATTTATCGACATTTTTTAAAGGCTCATTCCACCCTCAACTTTGACTTGGATCTTTTATCTAATACCTAATCTAACATTTCTGCAGCTCTTTGAATGGCATAATTATAGTACTGGGCTCGAGGGGATGTTAATACTGGTAGCAGAAAACAATAGATAAATAGATTGACTTAAGTAGAGGGTAGTCTGGGCAAGTCGCAGAATCTTCTTGAACACACAATATCAAATTGTGCAGGTTTGAAAATTTAATCTATGTCATCTGCACACCTTCAGATTCTGAAGTGTTGACAGTTTATTCTTCAGTTTATTAAACAAACAAAATTATACAATTTACCTCCCTTTGCTTTTACATAAAATGTAGTAGGATATCATATCAATAGAAACCTCTATACAAAAAGATTCACTATCAAATATTTAAATTAGAAAAACACAGAAAACTTTCCAGTGTTTCTCTGAGGTCTTAATTTTTTTTAAGTTTATTTATTTATTTTGAGAGAGAGAGCTGTGGGAAGGGTGGAGAGAGAGAGGGAGAGAGAGAATCGCAAGCAGGCTCCACACTATCAGCATAGAGCCCAGCGTAGGTCTCAAACACACGAACCATGAGATGATAACCTGAGCTGAAGTCAAGAGTCAGACCCTTAAGTGACTTCGTCACCCAGGCACCCCTTTCTTTTAAAGTTTATTTATTTATTTTGAGAGAAAGAGAGTACACGTGGAGAAGGTACAGTGAGAGGGAAAGAGAGAGCAAGTTCTTTTTATTTAATCCCCCATAAGAAATTATGTTAACCAATATATACTTAGTTTTAAATATACAAATTAGCAATATGGATATTTTTATATACATAATTACAGTGAGTGAGAATATAAATTCAAACTATATTTTTGTAGTAGTAACCAGTGCTGCTAGGTAGACAGGAAAATAGACTTCTTTCTGTATTTTTGACAGGAGTTCAAATTGAAATAAACTTTAAAGAACAAAATTTGCCATATCTATTAAAAGTCTTTAAATATAAAAATAGTTTTAAAATAGACACTACTTTTATTCAGCAATTTTTGTTTTATAAATTTATTCTAAGGAAAAGAGTCCCTTTGTTCACAAAGCTTTAGTAAGGGGATGTTCATTCAGACACAATGAACAACAGTACAAAAAAAAAATTAAGTTCAAAACAGAAAGCTAATTATATGAAGTTCGTTCATGAAGTAGAATATTACACAGGTACTTAAAGCGATATTGTAAAAGAAACCTTTATGAGAAAAGACGATTATATATTAAGCAAGGATAAGGGCAACTTACAGAATGCATACAATATGATCTCAGTTTTGTAAAAACAAAAAACATAACAAAACAAAACAAAAAAACACATTTGACCATGGAAAACAAAGATCAGAAGTATATAAGCCAAATATTAAGTGATTTGTCTCTGAGCTATGGATAATTCTATTTTATTTTTTCCTCTTCTCTCTCTCTCTCGTTTAATAATTTATTGTCAAGTTAGCTAACATACAGTGTAGTCTTGGCTTCGGGAGTCAATTCCTGTGATTTACTGCTTATATACAACACCCAGTGCTCATCCCAACAAGTGTCTTCCTCAATGCCCATCACCCATTTTCCTCGCCTCCCCAACCCCCCACCCCCATCAACCCTCAGTTTGTTCTCTGCATTGAATAGCCTATTATGGTTTGCCTCCCTCTCTATTTGTAACTTATTTTCCAACCCTTCCCCTATGGTCTTCTGTTAAGTTTCTCAAATTCCACATATGAGTGAAAACATATGATATCTGTCTCTGACTGACTTATTTCACTTAGCATAACACTCTACAGTTCCATCCATGTTGTTGAAACAGAAAGAATACATGAATAGACACTTTTCCAAAGAAGACATTTTTTCTCTCTTTTCAAAATTGTCTTCAAAGACCGTATATTGCTGACATTTTGTAACAAATGTATTACTTCTCAAGGAAGGAACTTTAGAATAAGGATTTGCCTCATATGGCCATTCGATAACAGTTGAAGACCACTACTTCCTAGAGTCATTTAAATGGGTTTGTTTTAATCCCAAATTACTTTCAATTTAGTTTAATAGTTAAGTGTAGTAGTTAAGCTGATGGATACAGAGTCAAAAGTACAGGACTTAGGGGCTCCATTTAGAATATCTGACTGGTGGTATCGATGTCTGGTGTCATCAGTTGTTTGGGGGGGATCTGTAAATGGGGCAAGTTGCTCAGGCAGAATATTGGGAAAACAACGTTTAGGAATTCCATTAACTGTGTCATTCTTATATCACTGTTCCTCACTCACCTCCCCACCACCAAAACTTTTGTCACTGTGAGACCAAAATGATGACAATATGGTTGTATTTCTAAAAATGAATAAGAGAGAGGAGTGCTTAAGGATAAAACACACAAAGAGCTTTGAACACTGGAAATTATTTTTCCACAACCTTCATGTGATCCATTGCCCAAAACTCGAGGCTATCACCAGCCTTGATGACTTTTGATGTTTACTCCTACGCTGCATAACATTAATCTGTATTTTGATACACATGCAAAAAATCCAGATTTATTTATGTCAAATGGAAAGAAATACTTTCGCTTTCAGTCTATAAAGGCTTTTAAGGCTACCAGAGGTGTCCTCAGAGGGACGTGAAAATCTGGTTCGTATGTATTAAGTACAAGGAGACAGAGAACATTTGGCAAATTATTGAACAAATGTTAGGAGTGTTAAGTGTAGAATGAATGAATATGCAAATAGATGAAATAACATTTGCAGTCCCATATTGAATAAATTCTCATCGTGGATTGTTTACCCGTAGTTTATGCAAATCTTCTCAATTCACGCTGGCTGATATTTCTAGAAATTTGGGGTCCTTTGATGAAGGGGGCAGCTAAAAATTCAGAACCTAATTCTTCCAAATTGGAAAATCTCTTTTTAATTATCTGTCCAAAAGGCTTTGTGATAGGAGAAGAAATGAAAAGTTAATTTTAAACAATTGGAGGAAGAGAGAAAGATTGAAAGAGAGAGACAGCCTTCCAATTCTTCCAAGTGGAAACTTCAACTGGGCTTTTCTTTAATTAAACCAATCTAGGGAACCCTCAAAATCATTTTCCTTCAGAATCTTGAATCTTGATCTCCCTCCATCAGTTTCTGAAACTGCTTTTGCTGATCTAAATATTTTAAATTTTCTTTTGCATGTAATGTTTTGGAGGAGTGTATAGAAAGTACAATGCAGAAAAGAAAAAAACCTGAGTCAATTGTTATGGTTTTAAAGCACTGTAAAGCAACTTACTTTTCTAGTGAAGTATACTGTATTTTATATTAGAATTCAAACTTTTATGCCTCTAAAAACTATAGTAAAAATGCATAGTAAAAGCGTGTGTTCACTTGTTGGATTATACGAGGGAGGTTCCTCAAATGTGAACTAAAGGAACCACACCATAACATGGTTCAAATCATATGATTAATGGCAATAAAAAATTTAAAACTTAGAATTGGAGACAGAAGAGATACCACAGATTTTATTGCAAGATCTCGCTGACTATTTCTCAGTTTTGTTGTATTAGCACTCAACTATGACATCTCCATTTGAAAGAAATCAGCTTTGTTTTGGATTCTCTAAGAGACAATTTCCATCATTTCTTTGCTGCAGATGCCTAACTGTTTAAATTCTTTTTTCATCTTGTCGAATTTTTATGTTTCCAGCTTAGCCTGCCCTAAACAGGTCTCTTGTGAGTCTTGGAGGTCTACAGGTGTCTATCAGGATTCATTCTCTAGGAACAATTGCTTGCCTACATTGCAGATCTTTTGTTCTTTGCCATGGATCAATCCCACCAGGCATCCAATAGTGTGGGCTGTTCTTTTGATTGTGCCTCCATCTCCTTTGTCCTTCCTGCTACTGAAATCAGCATGGCAGGTACTGACTCATGAACTTCATGTATCGGTCTGATTTTTGTCTCATGCTAATGTGATATCTATTTAATATAATTCATGGACTTCTGGAGGATACCCATTCCTTGGGCTTCTCCTTGCCATTACAGAGCTGTTTCCAGATGACTTTTTCATCAATGTGTATGAATACATATTTTTCTTCTATACTGACATAATTATTCTGTCTGTCTTGATTTCTTACTCAGCCCTACAGGTAGATTCATTCGTAATCTGACAAACTTTTCAGACCTAATGACTACTTGGACTATTTCCTTAATGTAATCCAAGGAAGTCTTAGGTATACATAAAAAAAATATATCTCCCATATCATAAATGTAACATTTAGAAATGAGACCAAAATGCATAGCTCAACTCAGAAATATATGACCAGGAAAGACTCTCCCAATCAAAAATGCTACTTGTGGGCCTAAACTGAGCCCTTTAAAAAAAAATACATGAACTTTCTCAAGTAATCAGGATCAAACACATAATTTGATAATTGTTAGTAGTTATCATTGAGTTTTACAAATTCTCTGGTAGTTCTGATTCAGATACACAAAATCATGGGATTTGTGCTGCCTCCAGGGATGCTGAGCTCTGCCTCTCGTTCTGAGGCAGACCATTTCATGTCGGACCACTGGTTTTTGAAAGATCTTCCTTTTAAAGCATGACAGCCTATCAGCATGTTACCTCCACCACTCCCAACTAGTTTTGGTTTATTCATTCAGCAAATACTATTCAGTGCCCACAGTGGTGTCAGGTGAAGTATCAGGTTTGGAGAGGAAAGATGAAAAGACTATAATCACCGTCTGAAGACATCTCCAGTAGAGTCCCATCTGAGCCTCGCGTAAACAGAAAACCATGAACTACGAGAACTAGGCCGTGACAGGTGCGTGCGCCACATGTCACAAGCACAGAGTGAGGGGAGCAATTAGTGCTCCTGAGAGAACCCAGAGCGAGGTGGGCCATGAACGATGAGAACTGGGACAGTAGGCAGGGAAGACCTGGAAAGCATCCATAGGACGGTTCCTTCTATCCCCAGTTTTAAAAAAAAAATTTTTTTTAATGTTTTATTTATTTCTAGGAGAGAGAGAGAGACAGCGTGAGCAGGGGAGGGTCAGAGAGAGAGGGAGTCACAGACTGAACAGGCTCCAGGCTCTGAGCTGGCAGTCAGCACAGAGCCCGACGCGGGGCTCGAACCCACAACCGCGAGATCATGACCTAAGCGAAAGTCGGACGCTTAACCGACTAAGCCACCCAGGCGCCCCATTCTATCCCCAGTTTTAAACTTCTTCATCTTATCTGTCTGATGAATGTATGGCAACCCTTGTGGTCACTTTAATTTGTCTCTTCTCCCTGGTACATTTATTTTCCCAGGTTTTGTTCAGCTTTTATAACTTCCTTTGGGAGGTTCAGCTTGACCTGCCTTCTACCACCACTTCTGTGGAGACTGGTTTAAGCCTCCGATTTGCTCTCATGGCATCCCATACATTTTGCTCACAGCACTTATCACAACTGAAATCAATGATGAATGAATGTATCTCCATTTTATTGGCTCCCTGTCCCTCAAGTATCTAAATCATCTAGAATTATCTAGATACCAGAGTCTAGATTATAAACCTCATGAGAGCAGGGACCATGGCTATCTCACTTACTGTAACTTCAGAGGAAAAGCAGATGGAAGGACCCAGAGGAAAACAGCACATATTTGTTGAATGGACACACGGGTGAATAAGTGCACCATTTCTTACACAACATGGTTTGAGATTCTTTAACCTATAACAGGCTCCAGCTGGTTTAACATGAAGTTTTACAAACTTGAACTTATGTTTGTAGACTTGTCCATCCTGCTTCTAGATATGGGGAGAGGCCTTCAGAGAATGGCATTTTATGAACCGTAGATGCCTCAGAAATTAGAATTCTCTGTCAGAAAGGGCGGAGAAGAAAAAACTGTTCCCTGGGCCCTGAAGTACAGTGACCACAGAGAGAGGATTGGGAATCCCATGAACAAAGGACACGTGGTCAGTTCCAACCTCCCTTATAGACTAGTCAGTACAGTAAAAAGTAAAGGACACTCATGGAATCTGACAGCCTTCATCCCATTTTCTATAGGTTTCATGTACTCAAAATCCAACAGCCTCTTTTTTTAAATTTTTTAAAATGTTTTATTTATTTCTGAGAGAGAGAGAGAGAGAGTGAGAGAGAGACCAGGGGAGGGTCAGAGAGAGTGGGAGACACAGAATCCAAAGCAGGCTCCAGGCTCTGAGCTAGCTGTCAGCACAGAGCCCGACGTGGGGCTTGAACTCACGAACTGTGAGATCGTGACCTGAGCCGAAGTCGGATGCTTAACCGACTGAGCCACCCAGGCGCCCCAAAAACCCAACAGCCTCTTGAAAACCATGGAGAAGTTCCTTCAAGCCAAACCAAACCATTAGTCATTTCCCCAAACTATCTTCTCTGCCTCCCTTGGAATGTGCTTCTTTCACTCTATTCCTGCCTCATTGACCCTGCTCACCTTTACCTCTGCCCAAATTCTACCCACTGTCTCTTCTAAGCCTAGCAGCCCCTCCCCCTGCCAACAAGAAATAACCTCTCTTTGTGGACCTGACTGGGCACTTGACACCTGTTTGATGACCCTTGTGAGGAAGCATTGCATCATTGCTATGTACTTGTCTCATATGCCTGGTGGGCAGAATGGTAGGATGGTCCCCAAGATTCCCACTCCCTGGTGTACGTACCCTGCATAATCGCCTCCCCTTAAGTGTAAGACCCGTGACTATAATGGTATACCACTCCATGAAATGTTACATTAAATGCAGAGGGACTGTGCAGATGTAAATAAAGTCCCTAAACAAAGGAGTTTGTGTTCATCAAAGGGGAGATCACCATCATGGTGGGCCTGACCTAATCAGGTGAGTAGGGGGGTTAGCAGAGAGAGTTGGAGGGAGAGATAATTGTTTGCCTGAAAGAACAAGCTGCTATGTTGTGCAGGAGGCCACATGCCAGGAAAGAGTGGGAGGCGCCTAGGAACTGAAAGCATTCTCTAGGTAACAGCAAGCAAGAAGGTAGGATTTCTGTCCTACAACTATAAGAAACTGAATTTTGCCGGCAACCCTGAGCCTTATGTGGGATCATTGTCGCAACCGTAACCTTGGTTTCAACCCTGTGGGACCCTGGGCAGAGGATCCAGCTAACCAGTGGCTGGACTCTGACCCACAGAAAATGTGAAATAATAAATGTGTGTTGTTTTCAGCTGCTACATTTGTGATAATTTGATATACTGCAATAGAAAACTAAAACACCTATCAGATAGGATGTCCACAATTTTTTGCACATCATTGAATTCAGTGAATTTATTGAACCTTCCTATTACACTTGGCTCTGGGAGATTTCAAAGATGACTCAAAGAAGAAAATTAGGTAATATACTATCCTTAGAAACCATGTTACTTCAAGACTATATCCACTAAAAGAAAGGAAAGAAGTGTAGAAGTTTTAACTAGTCACTAGGTAGAGTCTTGTGTTTTATAAAGAATTGAGAAACATGAATTTGAATCCTGGCTCTATCACTAACCAGCTGGTTCCCTTGAACAACTCAAAGCCAAGTCAACTTCTTGGTATGGTATCTATGAACAATCATTATAATAGCTACTTTGTGCTGATAAGCTTCCATGTATTGGGGACTGGATACATATTATTTGCAAATACCATTGTATCACTGCCGGATAAGCATTATGTTCATTTTACAGACGAAAATAGGCTCATAGTGAAGCTCAGAGACGTTAGGTATAACAATCAAGGTCATGTGGTTATTGCAGGACAAAGTCAATACTTAAAACTTGTGTAGTCTGGTCTATTTGCCTTTGAAGTGAGGGGTTACTATAAAGTCCTCTCTAATTAGATCATTCTGGAAATACAGCCTGAGTGTGCAATTTGCACAGCTTAAGGCAAGGAGAGGACCCTCCTCCCCCACACCTCAGAAGGGAGTCACATGCAAGTTCCTGGCACTCCAAACATGGCCAGGCTGAGACAATGACAGAGACCCAGAGCCCAGGCAGGGAAACGGCACAGATTTAAGAACTCGTTTACTTAGAACAGTGGAAAAGGAAGTCAGGCGTGAACTTCTGAGCTTCAAAGATATTCTCAGGGCCCATTTGGGAATAAGCATAAATCTTCAAATTTATCCAAAGTTTAGCAAATTCACAATGACAAATGTAACAGTTCCCCTAAATTGAAGTTCATCTCTTGGCAGTTTTGAAGGCTTGGAGAAAATGCCAGCAACCAGGAGTTGGAAGGAAATAAATCTTTAGATTCCCTGAAAACATAGATAGTTATTATGGAAGACATATGGAGGATCCCATACTGCACTGAAAAAGAAAATTTATAAATGTCAGCTTCATAGCAGCAATGTTGGAGGGATTTAAGCAATCCACACTTAACTATGATGAGAAAAATATGCTAGCGGTATGCGTTTGCCATTAAGAACTAATTATTCTTAACCTGTGCTGTTTCTGGGAGGAGCAGACGAGGAAAGAAGAAGAGAAGTCTCCAGAATTAGATTTTTTTTTTTCATCCAACAGATAACATTTAAAGACTCTCTACTGTTTAAAAAAGGTGCCGAGAAGCAGGATGATAAGGTCCACAGTTGGGCGTCTATGGCAGGAGATTCGAGGTCTGAGACTCAAGGGGCCTCGGTTTCTTCATCTCTGCAGTCCAGAAAGACAATACAACACCGGCTTCTGGGCACGTGGTAAGGATGGAAAGAGATGCTGCCATGTCGTCCTGCTTAGCCAGTTACCATGGACCTCCCCTCTGTCCCCTATAGCAGCAGGCACAGAGGAGTAGCCTCCATGAGCTTACAGATGGTCCTGATTTATGAAGGAATTTTATAAACTGCAAAGCATTATCAGATTGCTTGTCATTTTAACTCATTCACCAATCCAGGGGATTACCACTGGACACATTTGAAAAATGCCGACTTAAGAGTCCACTAAGTATCTGCTCATTTTTCTTTCAAATTATAATACCATTGCGAGGTTACTTAGTTTGGACAAAACTTGGAAGCTGTTTCTCTTCTTTGACAAAATCATTGCTAATATTAGAGGGTCTTGTGGTTTTTTTGTTTAATTTCTTTCTAAAAAGAAAGAAGTAATAAATAAAATTACAATTCAAAACCAGGGAAAGTAAGAAGAGGAAAGGTATCATATGCAGTCCTTATTTCTCCTGTGGATAGGTCATCCTTCCTTCTCTTCCCGAAGGCTCTGAATGCAGATGGTGCCAATGAGATAGTGCCCTGGTTGGCAGCAAAGCCCAGAGCTAAGAATGGGAAGAACACAGTGGAAATACCAACTGTGAATAGATACAAAGGGACCTCAGAAAGATACTACAAACATCTCAAAAGAAAGATACAACGTTTTAGAACTTCCATAACCAATGTCAATACGGCAATGCTGAAGATACGGCTGGATTTAATAAATCTCTTAATGTCTCCACAGCTGGGCCTGCCATCACAGGGCTGGTGGACCATTTTCTTCGATAAGGCATGGCGCTGGTCTGACATTAGTTTAACAAGGCGATTATCAAGTGAAAAATAGCGGCCTCACTGCCGTGAACCTGAATAATAACTCTCATAATTACTGATTTTGGGGCTCGTCTTTAAAAAAAAAATAGATCTCAAAGCACTAACCCATTTTATAGGAAAATACATTTGAGTACAGTGTCTAGAAGTATGAAGAACCATTAAGGGTATAATTAGCAGTTTATTTACATTATCAGTCAACTACCATTTATTATTTCTCTTATGGTTATAGTGAAGAGAAGCAAATAATCATAGGAACATTAAGTTATTTTATGCAGACAACCTTAGGAAAGTTACTATTTTTTTAAAGCACAAAAGTTGGACTTTCTTAAATACCTCAACCGAAAAGTAAATAAACATAGCTGATTTCATCAAATGCAAGTACAACTTCACATGTATAGCATGACAAACATTTCCAGAGGAAATTTTACATGGATTTTACATCTCTCAGGTAGCTAACTTCAATTTTTGACCTATTTTCAAAGCTTGCCTTAATTTTGAAACACACACACAAATAGTCCTTCTTTCACAGAGAACTATCTGAAGTGCAATAGCAGAGTAGCACAGAGATGCCACGCGCATCTGTGAGGCAGTACCCTCCCAAACACGACTCACTAGGCTTGCCTCCTAATAGGATTCTGGAAGAATGCTTTGTTTTTTCGTTACTCTCAATGTAACTCACTCATCCTGGCATAGCAATTCATGTATTCTTCAAAGTAAAACAAAGACAAACAGTCAAATTGTAAGTAAGATTATTCAAAGGCAGGATGAAGTAAGATACATCTACTTTCAGAAAAGTTTGCAAAAATAATGTAATGCTCTGTTTATTCTAAATAAGATGGAGAACTTGTCTCATAGAAAAGGAGTCGCCTTATTATCATGCTCCCAAGTGACCTTACTTCTTCCTTCTACAGATCTTCAAAATGATTATGAGCCTCAACTGGTGTCAGTTTGAAGTCCTCCTGACTTATTGAAAAGCCAAAGATACATGTTGCACCAGGGAAGTTAGAATCAGAGAAAAGATTAAAGACAACACCAATTGGGAAAGGATCAACTTCATAAAAATAAACAAGTACACCATGATAGCTGTGTGAAGCTGATTCTCTTGGAATGAATAATAAAAGCAAACTACATGAAGGCACCAAGTTCTATAAGCTCCTGAATTCAGATATTCCAACATTACTACCTTGATTAAACAATAAATAATGAAACACATCATGATCGGTGATTTAAAAGTCATGGACCCTCTACATTCTTAATAAAATCCACCTGAACATTGCTTAATACAGTTGTAGAAGAATGCTAATTTATCCTGACTGCAACAAATGCTCTATTTTACTTCATTTGCATAAATAAGATGCATTCACAACCTGAAAACACAGCACAAAAGTGACAATTAAGCTATGTACTGACTTGTGGGAAAGATGCTTCAAATAAGCTCATCCCACTAAACAAGAACATCATAAAACAGAATTATACAAAAGAAATACTGCATACATCTCAGCTTAACTCTGGTTTTTCAAAATTCTTTATGTTAAAAATGATAACAATTGGGGCGCCTGGGTGGCTCAGTCGGTTAAGCGTCCGACTTCGGCTCAGGTCATGATCTCGCGGTTGGTGGGTTCGAGCCCCGCATCGGGCTCTGTGCTGACAGCTAGCTCAGAGCCTGGAGCCTGCTTCAGATTCTGTGTCTCCCTCTCTCTCTGACCCTCCCCTGCTCACGCTGTCTCTCTCTCTCAGAAATAAACATTAAAAAAAATTATAACAATATTGCATTTGGATACAGAGTCTAAAAGTAGAGCGGTGGCCATTATTAAGAACAGGTTCACAATCAAAAGCGAAGGCATGTATTTAAAAAGATCTGGCTAAAACCTGCTAATGATCAAGTCTTAGAAACAATAGTTCACTAGACTTTTAGCTCCTCCAAGGCAAAAGATATTGCTCATTCATCTCCTTATTGCCAGAGCACAGAAAGATGACACATGGAAAGTCCCTGAGAAACGTTAATAGATAAATAGGTGTTTCAACTGAAATTTCATTCATTAAGATTCATTCAATAAGATTCACGTACCTAGTTAACCACTGCTGAGGATTACTTATTCAATGAAATTTGGTGGCACAACTGGATTTAATAGATTAGCAGACTGACTAAAAGTAGTGAAATTACCAACCCATAGCCTAAAGCACTAACAGAAAATACAATCTATTCTGGTGTTGTAGGTTGGGTAGATGTGAGTCTCAAGGCCTTGTTCTGCTTGTGGCCAAACTTCCAAATTGTTCTTTGACTTTTTTTTTTTTTTAATATTTTTAATTTATTTCTAGGAGAGAGAGAGAGAGAGAGAGTGAGCAGGGGAGGGTCAGAGAGAGAGGGAGTCACAGACTGAAATAGGCTCCAGGTTCTGAGCTGGCAGTCAGCACAGAGCCCGATGCGGGGCTCGAACCCACGAACTGCAAGATCATGACCCAAGTGAAAGTCGGACGCTTAACCGACTAAGCCACCCAGGCACCCCAATTCTTTGACATTTTTGTTACTCCATGACACAAAATGAGCTGCTACAACTTGAGATTGTGATGGTAGAAACTTATTAAACTGGGAGAAAATCATATATGCAATAATGTATCTGTGGTCTAAATAATCAGACCCCTTGAGTGATATATGTACTATTGACCAGAGCTGCATCATTCACTCAATCCACTTCGAAAGCCTTATATTTGCAAGACATTGTGGCCTGACGCTCTATGTCATGGCTGTAGGAAACAAAGGGTTTTAGAAGTTGAGAAAAAAGACTTTGCCAGCCTAAGTCTTTTTTCATTAAAAGCATATTTGATTACTCCCTTCTTAATGCCTCTTGGTACTTTGCTCCCCGCTACGAGGAGTGTTGGTGTTATTGCATTAGAATTAGTTGTTTATGTATCTGACTTCCTCGTTAAATGGTAAGCTCCTTTAAGACAGGGATGTATATCACACTCATGTATATACGCTCAACATCTGCACAAATGCTGGCAAAGTCAACTGCAGAATGCCTGCAATGTGGACTTTGGACTTAGATTTAGGCAGGCTTCGACCTGCACTCCCACCCTCTATTGAGGTGTTTCATTGTTTAGGTGGGGCTGGTGAGTACATTTGCTGAAAACAAACAGAGGCAAGACCACTGTGAATAACAGGAAAGGGTAAATCTCTTAGACTTCTTTTCATATGATGGGACATGCTCACATTGCATTGGAGCTGTTTTGGAATTATCAAGATTTCATATCTGAGAATAAACTGGGATACTTGAAGGATCAAGTATGGCTCTCAGATTTAAGAACGAAAACACACAGGATACCTAGTTAATTTTGAATTTTAGATAAACAACAAATAATTTTGTAGCATAAATATGTCCCAAACATTGCATTTGTATCCATACATTTTATCTAGCAATGCTATCTTTAAGATGATGAGTAAATTGGAGGTAAAGAGGATTCAGTGAGATGTTTCTCAATAATTTTTTGTTGTGTGAAACATTTGTTTTCTTTAGCTCCCAGACAATAAATACCTCTAGCACCTCCTGCCATTGTGATAATGAAAAAAATTGCCACAGGAATTTGAGAAACCAAAGAATTCTTGGTTTGAGAACCACAGGAAGGACATAGGAATAGGAATAGGAAAGTAGTCCATGAAACCAAGAATCAGGAAATGCATGTGCCGGGATCCCATAGGTATCTTAGTCACACAGTCTCAAAAACAACATATGATGTCCATTTCCTAGTTAGTAACTCATTCAGACCTCCCAACTAAGTTCTCAAAGGCAGTCAGAGGCCTGACATGCTCAAGTCTATGTATTTGACAGTGAATTTTAACCCTATGAGGGAAGATCCAACAGTCATCCCAGATTTCTTAACAGTTTGACATCGAAAGGGAAAATTAAAAGTCACCAAGTCCTAAAGATCAATTATAAATACAATGCTAATTATATCTTTAACTTGTATAGCACTTTAAATTTATTCAAAACACTTTTCTGTCCATTAGCTCATGTGATCATTAGTGTGGTACTTATTTATTAGTGATGAGAGAATGTAATGTCTGCTCAATCTATTGTTACTGTCAATTTGCCACTGTTGATATTATCAATTTGAAACCACAAATGGTAAGATATTCCGTCTCTTTTTCTCCCTTTCAGAAGTCTGTCTGTTCATCTATCAGTTGTGAGCTTTCTCTTAAGCCTTTTTTATAGCTAGTCCTAGATTTTGTATGAATGTCACAAGAATATTTTCTTTTTGAGTTACTTAGTTGATTATGTTAACTAAAGGTCAGAGTTTTAAATAGAATGAAATCAAAAGTAAATGGAAAAATTTGTGATGAACTGTCTTCCTTTCAAAAATTGTCTGTCTCTTTATGACAATGTCTGGCAAATAGCAAAAACTTGTTGAGTTCTGAATGAATGAATCAAGGAATGAGTGCAGGAGCAAATGAATTTCAAATGAAAGTCTGCTTTCATCCTAACTTGATTTACTCCAAATTTTGCCAGCGTAATAAAGACTGCTATTTAAAAGGGCTACATGCTAAAGTCTTAACTTCAGAGGCTAGAGCTATCCAGAAACCATTTAGTGCAGCTCCATGCAAAGGAAAGTGTTTTTAGAGTCTTCCGAGACAAAAACATCTACATCAGTCTTAAATAAAATGCCACAGTCATCCAGCAACTAACCATCATGGCTTACTCTGAGTAGGTGCATTCTTTTCTCTAAGATATAGGGTTGTGGGTTTTTTAAAGCTTATTTATGTATTTTGAGAGGGAGCGCAAGTGGAAGAGGGGCAGGGAGAGAGAGAGAGAGAGAGAGAGAGAGAATCAATCCCAAGAAGGGCCCCGTGGAGCACAATGCGGGGCTCTATCTCACAACCATGAGATCATGACCTGAGCTGAAATCAAGACTCAGACACTCAACCAACTGAGCCATACAGGTGCCCAAGTGTTCAACAGCTTCTTACCCCCTGAGCAAAATAGAGGATGGCAATCTTAACCTTCATTGGACAGGTTATACTTGTAATAATTTGGGACTTGTTTGTTTAAATCACTTTTGGTCAACTTTTCTCCCAAATGGTCTTTAAATTCTTTTTTTTTTTTTAATTTTGTTTATTTCTAGGAGAGAGAGAGAGAGACAGTGTGAGCAGGGGAGGGTCAGAGAGAGAGGGAGTCACAGACTGAAACAGGCTCCAGGCTCTGAGCTGGCAGTCAGCACAGAGCCCGACGCGGGGCTCGAACCCACGAACCGCGAGATCATGACCTAAGCGAAAGTCGGACGCTTAACCGACTAAGCCACCCAGGCGCCCCAAATGGTCTTTAAATTCTTAAGGTTTCTGTGTAGAAAGAAGATAGGTCTGATCTGCTCAAATCCCAAGTTTTCCCTGCTATATATGCCAAATGACTGAATGAGTAATGAGAACTATCCTCTATTTTAATTCCGTTTATTTATTCATGCAATAAATATTTATTGCATGCTTTCCCTGGGCAGCACTAAGCTAACGTTACATGTTATTTAATCTTACCTAATCTTCACAAGTACTCTCTGATGTTGGCATTATTATTATTTTAATGCTGCATGTGAAAAAACGGAGGTGAAGATAGTTTATGCAGATGCTTAATGTCCTGTCACATGCCTACATCACACAGCTGTAGGGGAAACAAAGACTCAAAATGAATCCGCATGGATCCAAAGTCCATGATTTTGATCTCTCCCACCATAATTTTTAAAATGATTTTTTAATGTTTATTTATTTTTAAGATTCCCTCTCTAGAGAGAGACTGAGCATGAGTAGGAGAGAGGAAGAGAAAGAGGGAAACAGAATCTAAAGCAGGTCCCAGGCTCTGGGCTGTCAGCACAGAGCCTGATAGGGGCCTCAAACTTATGGACAATGAGATCATGACCTGAGCCAAAGTCAGACACTTAACTGAGCCACCCCGGTGCCCCCATAATTTTTTTTAATGAGGAGTTTTTAGGGGTGCCTGGATGGCTCAATCAGTTAAAAGTCTGATGTGAGATCAAGTCATGAGCTCACAGCTCATGAGTTCAAGCCCCACATCAGGCTCTGCACTGACAACACAAAGCCTGCTTTGGATTCTTTCACCCTCTCTCTCTCCCTCTGTCTCTTCCCCTCCCCTGCTTGTACCCTCTCTGTTTCTCAAAAATAAATAAATGAACATTTTTTAATGAAGAGTTTTCCGAGAAACAAAATTACTTTACTGAGGAAGATCCCAAGGACCAGCTAGCAGATGTCTCTTGAGAAAGCACAGGGTTTTTAAGTACCAGCTACATAAGCCCGTGCCTTTCAGATCTCAGGTGAACTGTACAGAGGTGCTATTCATAGAAAATACACATGCACAGATTCTTGCCTTGCAAATCCCTTCTCCCCATGTGCTGTAGTGCATGCTCTTTGTAGGTAACTTTTCAAAATGGCCACATCTGTGCCACAGTAGTTATTAAATGCCGTGTCGAAACGCCTATGCATATATTCAAGGAGTGGTTTTCTCAGAAATACATTTTTAATCATGCAATATGATATTAGGGAAAGAGAAAGTTGAGGAGAGAGGGGAAATGCTTTCAGAATTCCTATATAGCAAGCACAATAAAAACACAGCTGGACGAAGTGAACCAATAAAAAGCAGGAGAAAAATAGTAACCAGAGATAGTGAAGATACTTGAGCTTCACAGAATTTTTCTACCTTAGGGGGACACATCCGAATACACAACACATAAAAACACATATTACAAGACAGCATTGAAGAACTTAGTCAATATCGTAATGCTACCAGAGTTTCAAGAGAAAAAAAAAAAGAGTTGAGGGGAGATGTGGGAAAGAAAATGTTAAGGAGAAACAGCAAGTGTAGAAGGGGCTCCACAGAGGGGCCAATTGGCGGGTCTTCACAGTATCAGTGGACTGGGTGGCTGAGGAAAACAAGAAAAGAATGATATGGAGGATGATATGTCCTGAAACAATTTTCTTTCTTTGTTGTTGAGTGAAATGTACCCCCAGCAGCCACAGAGAGAAAAACAATAGTCTTTGGCTAATGTGACTATGTAAATAGTCATGCCAGACATCCTCAGTCCAGACAGAATATGGAAGTCAAGCTGAAATTACAAATATGTGATAGAAAATTACTGGGCCCACCAACCCCAAATTACAAACAGTAATTAAAGGAGTAACCACAATTTTATCTGAACTGTCTTGGATCTCAATCTAGAGTCAGCAATGCACACATTAGAATTCAATCAAAAGATGGCTATTTAAGGACCATTTTCAAGGAGGTGGAAAGTGCTGAGAACTTTATATACATCACTATATCAAGCCTTCACTTGTCACATGAGGCCACTGATGCTTAGAAGGTGATATACACCAAACCACACAAGTAGTAAAATGCAAAGCCACGTTTGAGCTCAGGTATCAGACCCAAAGCCCCTGCCTGAACCCCTTTCCTTGAAAAGAAGGCCAATGGGAAGTGCCCTGAAACACGATGGCAACTTAGTAATTACATCACTTTTTACCCTAATGTTCAAGGCAATGCCAACCTAGACCTGGTTTAGTGTTTGGAGTCTTCAGCCCCTGGAAGTACAAAGCCCCACACATTCTCAATCACGCTTCCCCTATTTCCCTCCTCCTGAACATAATCTACATGCCAGACATAACAGTGAGTTTCTGTAGTTGAAAGCTGGAGAGGATGTAGTCTCTTATGTTGCATTTCAGTAGAAACTGCCCATCAGAGAGGTCATGTGTCTTCCAGCTGACCTGTGAGTCTCTGCACATTGAGACCACTTGAAAAACACCATGCCAATGGTAAGCTTCTTCAAGACACAGGAGCAATGGTAATGACGGGGCCATGCATTGTTATCAATAATAATAGTGCTGGGGGCGCTGGGGTGGCTCAGCCAGTTTAGCATCTGACTCTTGATTTCAGCTCAGGTCATCATCTCATGGCTCATGAGTTCAAGCCCCACATTGGGCTCTGCACTGACAGTGTGGACCCTGCTTCTGATTCTCTCTCTCTCCCTCTCTCTCTCTGCCGCTCCCACTTGCACTCTCTCTCTCAAAATAAATAAATAAACTTAAAAAAAGAATAGTGTTTCAAATGATCCGAGGCTTTTGGACTGTATTATCTCACTTAATTTTCACTCCAAGCCAGTGATGGTAGTATTACATCTTGCAGCTGAGGAAACGGAGGTTCTGTCCAGCAATCAAAGTACAAACTGATATCCAAAATGCTTGCATGGGATCCTCCTGCCCTTCCTGCTACATGGTTCAAACTCTCGGGCTCTCCAATGTCATGAGAGTCAGGAGAACTTTTGTCTTTGCACCTCTCCCAGCAAAGAGAGATATCCTGAATGCAGTGGAAATGCATATTTCCTCAGGTGAAGAACATGGCCAACGTGGAACTGGGCACAGCCTAGGTCTCAGGAGGGGCTTACTAGTACCATTACCCAAAGGGGGCTTGTGATGGTCACAGAGGGAGAGAATCGTGTGAGACATAACTCCACGATGTGCTCAAAAAGGACTGGAGGATTAGAAGTGCTTGCTGGAGGCTCACCGTGAGTGATCAACCTGAGAATGATCACTTCTGTGCACTTAGAGAAGGGAGACAACACACTGCTCAGGACATAGAATTATGAAGTAAGTGTGCAGAGGGCTTTTAGAACTCCAGTCCTCTGCTTCCCTTGACTTCCCTGTCAGCTAAGCTACAGTAATTATCTGTGATTTATGTTCCTGGAAATGTGTGAATTGACAAATCCATTCCTTTCCCTTTAGCTATGGGATGGTGTGGAGATGGGAAGGGCAGAGGGAAGGTGCCCCGGCTTTGACTTTGGAGTCAAACGGCCTGAGGCCCCAATGACTCACCAGCTGGGGCTTTCTCCACCAAGTGTCCATTTTCGGAAAAGGTGCTTTGCAGCTCTCACGATCTTTAACTACCGATCTGCTGACAAAGAGGGAATTGCTTGTCCCTGCTTTCTTCCCCACTGGAGACTCCATGTCATCCACAGAGAAGACTACCTCTCGGAACTGCTCACTTCTCCAGCTGCTGAGGAAACACCTTCCTGAATCTTCCACAAGGCAGGGGCAGGGATACACAGCTCAATTTCATGGTCCAGTAACCTTGTGCACCTGGCACCTCTCGACGCCACCCTCACCCCCAGTCTTCCAGAGAAACATCAGCAGTTTCTACCCGCCTCAGTCATATCCTACCTTGGCAGGGTAGGGGGGAGAGGGGTCCCATTCCACTCAGGAGAGGAAAGGGCTGAAGACCAGGGTGGTTGAAGGAACATGGTCAATACAGAGGAGTTTCTGAGAGAAAGAGTAATAGATCTCAGAAAGCATAATGATTTCCTGAATTATTACCTCGTTGGTTCCCCCCCTCACTACAAGTGGATGAGACCGTATCTTATGGCCTATTTGAAAACACCAGCAGACTGGTGTGGGTCATATTCTTCCCAGTTTAGAAAGTCCAGCAATCTCGGTCAAGGAATCGTTTGGCCAACATTCTGTTTGGTGTTATGAACTTTTCCCCAAATGTCCCTTACTCACTCAATTATTCATTCAACAAATATTTACTGAGCATCTATTACCTACAAGTCCCACTAATAATCTGAGAATTCAATAAACAATACGAAGCTTGTGTTCTCAGAGAGATGACATTCTAGTAGGAATGGTGACAGACACCAAATAAATAAGCAAACACATACTTCAGGACTTACTATAGCTTGGAGGTCAGGTATCTTAGGGCCAGAGGGACCCTCTAAACACATAGAGATGCGAAGAGAGAAGGAAATTTTATTTTTGCAGTAAGGGCTAATTAAACCTCATCTGGCATATTTCTTGGTACCCAGGATAAATGTAATTTGGGGGAAATTCTTTACGTATAGAAATGTAATAGCCAAGTCTTGTTTTCTTTCTCAGAAACACAAGGCTGTCAGCCTCCTAGGAGGCTTCAAGGGAGAGCTTTAGCCTCGAGTCCAAGGCCGGCAGGTGTGTTCCCAACCTGGCACGGACTGCCTAGTGCGCGCATGAGTTAACGCGGTGGCGCAGCGCTCAGAGCCCTGCATAAACAGTGTGCACCGGGCGTTCTAAGCATCCTTCATCTTCCCTGTCTCCCCATCCTGGGCTGTCAATCAGCTGTCACTTGTCCGCACATCAGCAGCATGTGCACATCACCAGGCTGTCAGCAAAGCAGCTGATGAGACTTGGCTCCAAACTGTCAATCATCTTTGTTTCTCTTCTCTGCTCAGGAAATATTTTGGCTCACAGAAACAAAGAAACCTGGACAACAATGGCGTGGAGTCAGGCATTTGCTCCTGTGCATGGATATCAGTAAGATCCTAAATGGATACTGATCATGCCTTACGCTCAAATGGTGGTGGTGGGAGGAGGGTGGGCAGAGGGAAGATCGAGCCCTGTTGTATCAGTACAAGCTTTAGAACTGTAATTCTAGTTCCCTGAGCAGACTGTGATGGATTCACGAAAAAAAAAAAAAAAAAAGCAGAGGAACATAAAACAATGATAACTTGAAGTTATCTGAGCTTATGCCTCAAAAGAAAATAAGAAAGCTCAGAGGATGGATGACTGCATGGCTCGAAATTATTCACCATTGATCAGGCAGGCTTTTGGGAAGAGAGTAATTGTTGGATTGCTGAGTTCATTTATCTCCCGGGACTTCTGAAACAGCAGCTTCTCTGCACCCGACTCTTTTTCTCTCCAGGGCATGAGGCTGCGTGGGGGCACCCACACAGAGGAAAGCAAGTTAACTCTTCAGGACCCCACAAGTTGGGCTTACCAGTGCTTATGACAGGAGTCATTAAGTTGAACACAATGACACTCTGAAACAGCCCACTGTCTGGCATACCCACAGCCCCTCTCTCCCAAAATACTTATTAGAGATGTCTCACGCCCTTAAAAGCCCACAACAAAGAAATCTAAAGAGATGCTCCTGGCAAAGAATTCCAACTGGGCAGCGAGTTCAAGTTGTCCTGTTCTCTCCTGCTTGCCG
The DNA here is from genome assembly GCA_017311185.1 of Proteles cristata cristata. Lineage (NCBI taxonomy): Eukaryota > Metazoa > Chordata > Mammalia > Carnivora > Hyaenidae > Proteles > Proteles cristata. Next base: position 1,440,970 of record JAESUZ010004147.1, on the reverse strand, counting down.
CTTGGGCAAAATCACCATGCCAATATTAGCATAATTAATCAGCCTAGCATATAACAGGTCCAAATACCAGTAAGTTGTCCAAAGTCCTCTAAAGTTAAAAAAACAAAACAAAACTCTAGAGGCTTTGAAATACATATAGCAACAATCATATCTTTTCATCATGTTTATCACGAACCTTATTATCTAACAATTGCCCAGCGCTCTGGATTGACTTGTTCAGACATACGGTGGTTGGTTACATCATCATCTCCGTGTTTGTGACATTTGGGACATTTTACTGTCTGACAGATCCTTTCATACGTGCAACGCTGATTTCTGAAAACGCATCTCTTTCTGATCTGACCGGACATTAATTGCTTTTGTGCTGATGTATCTTTGCCTCTTGGTCTCACAGCACAACTAGCAAATCTGATCTCTGACAAGTTAGCTGAACCTAATCAGGACAGATCAGCTGTTACCCAAGGCGCCACAGGCAGTAATTTGAGGATCTTTACAGAGTTATCACTCTCTGGAAAGACAAGGAACTATAATTCTGTCAACACTAATCCCAAACTGTATGCTCAAAGCCGCTGTGGCCTCCTCTGCCCCTCAGAAAAGATAGCACTTGTCAAATAAATACCTGAGATAATTGATAAGAAGAAATTAGAAGGATATGGCTGATATAGTGACTGTGAGGATTTCTTTTTTTAAAGGAACCTTCAGAAGCAGAACATTGGGCCTTAAGTGCCAGCTGTCAAGGATAAAGGAGGGTCACAGGAAAGAAATGGATGGAAACTTCGCAATCCAGCTCCCACTTATCATTGGGTGATTTGGTTCATATTTGTCTCACTCACTAAACAGGCAGGTGCCCAAACATCGTAAGCCTCGAAGGAAAGCTCTCACAGCTGCCTCTGCCTGCCAACCCTGCGACAATGCCTTGATCGGAAGCGAGAGCCTCATCAGGAATGGAGAGGTTACTGTCAGACTGTCAGCCCTGAAAACCCCTGTGGTTTTCTTACAGGCGCAAAAAGAAGGACGATTAGAAAAATAAACTGCTTTCTTACTGTATCGCTTTGGTCCATCTTCCAAACAAAATGAAAGGGTTAATGTGGCGTCATCTTCAAAAAACTCAGTGGCAAATGCGTCCCACCAGAGGTTGTCGCTATCCTGCAAAGAGACAGATCATGGTTTTTAACAGGCAAGAACAGAAAATATCTCAAAAGAGGAAAAGGAAAGAGGAAAGAAAACCCCAGTCACCACTCGCTTGTTACTTAGCATATGTGTGTGGGTGTTCTAGAAGGCGGGTGGGCGAGCGTGGGGTCACTCTTCAAATTAATTGCCTCAAATGGGGCCCAAATTCCAATTCAATAAAGAGTTGGTGCAAACTGAATGAAAATTAATTCCTGAGGAGGTATTTGGGAGAGATTTAATAAATGTACTTCAGAACACAATGTGACATTTTTTAACAAAAGGGTTTACATTCAGTATAAAATACATTCCACTTCTTTTTGTCTCTCTCTCTTTATGCTCTTTGATTTTACAAACAGAAACCATCATATCATGAGTAGGTTAAGGGGAGTACATTTTTTAACGATAATTAACCCCAAAAGGGGTGGGTGTGACTTGTAGCCGTGCCTTATGCAAACATTCCCACGAGATACGTGTTTGCTACATGGGCCCATATAGATGATACAGAAGCATACACAGTTGCAGAAACACCCATAGCCTGCGTATGGATTGTTCTTGAGAGCTGTGTTAAGATTGTGGGCAGAATTGTTGCCTTGTTATGAACACGATTATTAAAAAATAGAGCAGTTCAGCAGAATGCAAACTATCCGTGTGAACTCTGTTCGTCTTGGGTTGAGCCTTTCTCTTGCTCATCCAGAAAACACTTTAACATTGGCCCAAGTTAAGGCAGTTAAAATCGCTGTTAATCATGAGGGGCCAGGGGGCTTCTATAACTGAATTATGCAGAGTGTCATATTCAAAAGGGGAAATCACACCTGGCTTTGTGCTCTAAGTTTTTCCCCATGTGCCCTCAAATACGTTTTTTTAAATTAATTAATTTATTTTTATTAATAAATAAAATTTTTATTATTAAATTTTTATTAATTAATTTTTGAGAGAGGGAGAAAAGGAGCACAAGCGAGGGAGGGGCCGAGAGAGAGGGAGACAGAATCAGGAGCAGGCTCCAGACTCTGAGCTGTCAGTGCAGAGCTGGATGCAGGGCTCAGACCCATGAACCGTGAGATCATGACCTGAGCCAATGTCGGACACTTAACTGACTGAGCTACCCAGAAACACACACACACACACACACACACACACACACACACACACACACACACACACCCTCCAAACGTGAGATCATGACCTGAGCCAATGTCGGACACTTAACTGACTGAGCCACCCAGAAACACACACACACACACACACACCCTCCAAAAATCTTAAGCACAATCTTTTTCTGAAGAATCACTGGTTAGTGCCAGATTTTAGGAGGGAATGCTCTGCAGCTGCCTGTCAGATGGGGGAAGGGCGGAGGGGTTCGCAGTCCCCCTCCCACCGCTGTGTCGCTGGCGGACATACTGCAAGCCTCTCTTCTTCCCTCTTCTTCCCGTTAAGTTGCTCTGCTTACGACAACATTAAGTTGTTGACACTGGCAGGCGTCAGGAATGAGCCTTCAGTCCTGGCAAGAAAAATTAAAGGCACTGAAGGTGGATGCTGTCTGTTCCTTGTTTCAGAAAAGCAACCACCCAGGCAAATGAATTTTGGGGTCTCTTTTCTTTCTGGCTCCCTTCCAATCACCACACCAAAAGCCAACACTTTTCTTAGTAAAACACAGTAAATATAAAAGCACCCAGGGGCGATTCATGGCTCCACATACAAACTACCTCCCCCCACTTTTTCCCCCCAAAAAACAAATATTTATTGAGCACTTATTATGTGCAGGCTCTCAGAGTACATGGCTGGTTGAGAGACTGGTTCTTCCCCTCCAAAGGCTCAAACCTACTAGCAGGAGAGAGCCAAGTGAGCAACTAACAGACAGCCTCCTGCCAGGCTGGAGGCCACAGCACAAAGCCTGTGTGTCGTGGAAGCTCTCAGGGTTTCCAGAAAAATCAGTGGGCTTAGAAGTAGAAGAAGCATCTGGGGAAAGAAACCCTATCTGAGAGCCTGGGTACATTGCTTTATTTTATTTCAAATTGCTACACAGATGGAAAAAGAATAATAGTTAACATTTATTGAGTGCTTACCACATGCCAAGCATTATTCTAAGTGCTTTATGTGTATTTTCCCTCTTACGTCTTAATGCCTCCCTGCTTCATTTTTTCCTTTCCCTTTCTCTCCAGTATAATATCATTTTCTTCCGAGCACGGGCTCTGCTTTGCTCACTGCTCTATCTACCAGGTCCCTGAACGGCGTCAAGCCTGTGGTTTTACTAAATAGCGGTTGTTCAGTGAACGAGTGAAGCTGCTCACATTGTGTATACAGCTGCAGAAAGCACAGTGCGGGTGTAAATGTAACTTTCCAAGTACATTCAGATACAGTGGTGCTGGGATTCTGACTCAGACCCTCAGACATCCGAGCCCCAGCCTCTGCCTGACTCCTTTCTCCGGCAGTCTTTGCTAAGGCCCGGGTTAGGATTTAGAAAGACGGGAGGGAGAGCGAAGAGGAAGCATTTTGTCTCAGATTGGTTTCTGCGTCCAGCTCCTTGCCTCACGGGCCTGTCCCTGATGTCAGGCCTCACCCCCCGGCGGACACTCAGCATCCTGTTTCGCACCAGGCAGTACAGTGATACTGTGTCAGTGGCGGAACTCACTCCTACGAGCAAGCCTCCTTCCCAGGCTTCATCCCAACACTCCCTCTTCCCAGCTAAGTGAGCGTAAACAATTTATCTTGCCTCCCTGAGCCTGCTTCCCGACTTGCAAGCAGAGGATAAGCATAACAACAGCAGAACGGTAACAATCTTCCTGCAGAGTACATGCGTCAACAACAACAACGGCAATGATCATCTTGCAGGGCTGGTGTGAGGATTAAATAAATTAGTGAGTCTAACGTGCCCAGCAGAATGCCCAGAACAGGGGCGCCTGGGTGGCTCAGTCGGTTAAGCGTCTGACTTCAGCTCAGGTCATGATCTCACAGTTCGTGGGTTCGAGCCCCGCATCAGGATCTGTGCTGACAGCTCAGAGCCTGGAGCCTGCTTCCGATTCTGTATCTCCCTCTCTCTCTGACCCTCCCCTGTTCACACACACACTCTCTCTCTCTTTCTCTTCCTCTCTCTCTCTCTCTCAGAAATAAATAAAACATTAAATAATTAAAAAAAAAAAAAAGAATGCCCAGAACACAGTGAAGATCAGTAAAATTCTCCTTTCCTGACTCTTCCTTACCATCTCTTCTTTCATTTTAAATTTTTTAAGTTTATTTATTTCTGAGCGAGAGAGAGACAGAGAAGAGTACAAGCCGGGGGTGGGGGAAGGGGGGCGTGCAGAGAGAAAGGAAGACACAGAATGCAGCAGTCTCCAGGCTCTGAACTGTCACACCATGGAGCTCGAACTTATGAACCAAGAGATCATGACCTCAGCCAAAGTCAGATGCTTACCTGCCTGAGCCACCCAGGCGCCCCTGCCTTACCATCCTTAATATCATTTTTAAGGAGTGAGACAGTGCATGTTTTAAAGAACTACACCAAAAATGCGCTTTATAAAGCAGCCTGCCGATAAATCAAACATGTTTCCCTATCATTTCAGCTATTTGTATTGTAGCCCATTTAGCTGGCAATGACACCTGTCTGCAAACCAGTTAACACTCAGAACAGAAATGTATTCATTCTCTTTTGCCCTAGTGATTATTCAAAGGCCCAGTGACTAGATCAGATCCTGCACCCCCATTCCTTTATAATCTAACATGGGGTTCCTGGTATTTCTGCTAGAAAATGGAGTAGTGAAAGGGAAAAGTTCGGGGAGAACCGAGGCCGACCCGAAGTCACTGGGAGAAAAGGAAGGACCCGGGCTGAAACGAGGGGTAACAAATGCCAAGGAGCAGCCGCACAGGGTTCGCATTGCCTAGACGAGTGAGTGTTGGGGACAGCCGGGCATAACGATCCAGGAAGGGGACACGCCATTCAATTCAACCAAGTGCAAAGGACATACGATGAATTGGGGTCTCGGGACAGGTGTGGCAGGAGTAGCTTACATCAGGTAAGTATACACACCAGAAAATCAACGGGCTTGGTTCAGAATCTCAGAAGAACATGTCAAAAATAAAGATGAAATATGTAATTGTTCAAGACACAGAAAAGGTACATAATATGTATATTGGGGGCTGACGGGGAGGTCCGGCAGGGGAGGGGGGCCTAGGTAAATATTAGTGCTCATCAACCTGGTATTTTCTAAGTGCTTTACACTTGAACTTCCTTCTATTCACAATTGTTCTGATTGCTACCAAGGAGCAGAGCTGGGAGCCTTATAGAGAACAGACGTCTTTAACCTCAGTGTCATATTGAACTTCATACATGTAAATTCTGCCTCTTATCAGCTGGAGGACCTTAGTCAAGTCACCTGACTTCTTTGAATCTATTTGCTCATGTATAACGTGGGAATAAAAATTTCAGTGGACTCTGAGGACTGAAAAAGTAACTGCCTGGCACATAGTAGCTGTTCAATAAATGAAAGCTATTATTATTCATTATCGTTTCATTTGACCCTTAAAATAGTTATAGAGAATCCGAATTTCAGAAAACTTAAACTGAATAAAGATCGGACAGCTGCCAAGTAGTAAATCTAAAGTTCACTTAAAAGTCTGCCTAACTCTTCTATTTTTTAAAATTGATTTCCTTTTTTATAGCAGTTTTAGGTTCACAGCAAAATTACGAGAGGCTACACAGATATATGTTATATAGCCTGCCTCCCCCTTTCGCAGCCTCCCACATTATCAATATCCCCCAACAGAGTGGTGCATTTGCTACAATTGATGAACTACCAGTCCATGATTTTGCTCAAAAAATTCTGCTTAAAAAGTGACTTTTCAGGGGCGCCTGGGTGGCTTAGCTGGTTAAGCGTCCAACTTTCGCTTAGGTCATGATCTCGCGGTTCGTGGGTTCGAGCCCCGCGTTGGGCTCTGTGCTGACTGCCAGCTCAGAGCCTGGGGCCTGTTTCAGAGTCTGTGACTCCCTCTCTCTCTGACTCTCCCCTGCTCACGCTGTCTCTCTCTCTCTCTTAGAAATAAATAAAACATTTTTTTTAAAAAAAGTGACTTTTCACCTTAAGCTGAAGATGAAGGTGGGTCACAAGTGTGGAAGCAGCAGCTGGCATCACCTAGAGGAAATTCTGCCTGAGTAGATCTCTGACTCGGGTGTTTTCAGATGTTGTACCCTTTTCCCCGACTCCATGACGTTCTCCTGGAAATATACCTCCTCCTTGCACACCTTTTCCTTCCGTTTTGCTGCTGACTAAAGTTCCTGGTATCGGTTAGGAAATGTGGTGGAGGACATTTGCATAATGGACGCTAGCTATCCAGGCAGGCTGAACTGCAGCTACAAAGGCTTCTGAGAAATCAAATAAGAAACCTGCGGCAGAGATCTGACCGTCCCTAGTGGTGGAAGCTCACATCCATCTCACGCGCCATGGACAATGACAACAAATCAGTCCCTCCGTCATTCAACTTCATGTTGTCAGTCACCTAAAATGATACCAGCCTTGCAAAAGCCAAAGGTGCTCTGCTTGGTCACATGTGAAGAAGAAGAGGCCAAGGGAATATGAAGACAGACAGACTGGTTGACATTGTACCATTGTATCTACAAGGCTAGCTCTCCCTCCTCTTGACTGGAAACCTAGCACCATTTCTCTTTCGAGAAATGGAAGAACCGCAAAATCCCCAGTTCTCCTTTCAGAGCAGAGAGCATAGCCAAGTTTAGCAAGTTGACCAGTAGGAGACTGTGTAAGTCAAGTTGCCCAGCTGCTTAGAAGCAAGGATTCCAGAAAGAAGCTCACCACGTCAGAAGTTTGAAGGGGATGAGGTGTGGCTGATCACTCTGACTTCATGCAGGCGATAATCCCCTCAAGTCAGACTGACTTGGAGATTAGCCAAGAAGTGCCTTGAGGTTGAAGAGTAAGTCGAGACCCATGTTTTGGGACTTCCACGTAGGGGCTATGGTCAATGACCTCAAAGGCAAACCAAGGGCCTGAGGTCTTATTCCTAGGCTGTGGGTCAGACACGCACATCAGTTACTAGCAGTTATAATAGATGTGACATTTGGTATATACATGGTAAAAGGCATTCCATCCAGGGGCACCTGAGTGGCTCAGTCAGTTAAGCATCTGACTCTTAATTTTGGCTCGGGTTGTGATCTCACGGTTCATGCGTTCCAGCCCTGCATTGGGCTCTGTGCTGTCTTAGGTGAGATTCTCTGCCTGCCTCTCACTCTCTCTCTCTCTCTCTCTCTGTCTGTCTCTGTCTGTCTCTGTCTAGCTCTCTCTCAAAATAAATAAACTTAAAAACAAAAAGACATTCCATCGAGGGAAAAGCCATACACTAGTTCATTTTCCTGTGTGTAGCCAATGGACTTCAGGCAACTTACCCTTCTGATTCAAGGGTTCCTGGTTAACAATTGCCTGCTTCCCTGTCTTTGCCTAGGTTGCTCTTTTGGCCCAGAATATGCAGCAAATGCCAAGTCACAGTCTTGGGTCTCCTTTTTTTTTTTTTTTTTTACCATTTCCTGTGTTAGGAAACTTCAAAAACTATGCCCCCATTAGAACATGAATCAAATTATGATTGAATTGCTGCCTTATAATTGTGTAGTAAGTGGTGAGACACTTAGGGGAGGGACTAGGCATTAGGTATTGCCATCCTCAACAAAGCACCCACCTGCAGATAACCCAATAAAAAAAAAAAAAAAAACAGAAAAAAATGGAATAAACACACAGAGACGCCATACCCACACCCACTCTTCCTCTACTATCGTAGGAATCTTGAGAGTCCACACTCAGTGGCCAGGGAACCAAGATGGCATTCCAGCTAAGCCCTCTCTCTGTCACTCTCTGCTATCTCACTTTATATCAGCAGATACACAGCCCATGCATGTGAGAAGTTCACACGGAGACAGACATTTTCTGTCCCCCACACGCACGTTGCCATTCTACTGTGCCACCTCGTGGGTATTTTTCTTGTCCCTTCCAGAAAAACGTTGGTTAAACAAATACACTTCACTGACTGTAACTTAAGTAAGTGAGGTTTTACCTTATATATATATTTTTTTCAAATAGAGTGTAGAAGATAATGTAAAGACCCATGGGCCCATTATCCAGAATTAACAATTATTAAAATGGTATCTTATTTTCCTTTTTAAAAGGCATTAAAAATTACACATAAAAATAAACGGCCTAGGTCCCCATACCCTGGTCTGTTGTTTTTTGTTTCTTTGTTTTTTTTCCTCCTTTCCCCCAGGCTCCCATAAACAACTGTCTCGGGGAGTTCATGTGGCTCTTCCTCTCCATCCTTCCCATTTATACACACACATGACTCCATTCATATACAGTCTTATTTTATGGTTTTAATATTTTATTTAAATGCTATCATATATTATGTTCCTTTCTTTATGCTTGCTTTTTTTTTTTTTTTCTTTTCATTCAACATTGCTTTTTGGAGACCAATCTATTTTATATATTACGGCCTCTTGTTCCCTTGTATAAGCTACATAGTAGTGCCCTGAATGCATGTAATATATTTTACTGAAGCATTTTGCTACTAATCTCGAGACAGTTTCTAATTTTTTTGCTATTACAACATTGTCGGGGTAAGTATCTTTCTAGTGTCCCTTTGTGCACATGTGTAAGTTCTCTGGCGCATATCTCTAAAGCGTCTGTGCTACCGCACAGCCTATATACTTGTCTATATTTTGGCTCTTACATTAGGAGGCCACTGTCCTTCCAAATGGAAGATTTCTGGTCTGAGTGATGCATGAGCAAAGATGAAGCAAGGTGCATTTCTACGCGATGTTTTTCCAAGTGGGATCTAATAAGGGGGTCAATATAATTACAAAACAGAGTCTAGCCTGCCCGGAGAAGGATGGGCATCTAAAAGTCCAGAGAAGATTTAATAATGGAATAATAATAAAATATTAAATTAAAAATGAAATTAAACTATTTGCCTATTATTCTCTTAAGACAGAGTGTGTCTCAGGGGCTTCATTAACCAAAAGGAAGGTTATTTCTTGACTCCGACAGAAGGAAGAAAGCACAGGCTCTTCGTGGTCCTTCAGAATAACTCCTGAAACTGAATTGGCGTGGGAGGAAGTGGGGATCTGGCTCTGTGCATCCTACCTGCCACAAGGCTTCTGATCGAGGCCATGCCTTTTCCAAACAGATCGTTCCTTGCTGTTGTTTGGTATCTGAACAGTACATATTCAGTGTTTAGTGAATATTAATAAGGAAAAACTAGATTCTTTTCCCAAAGCTGGAAAATAACAATAGCACAGAGCAGCCTCCAGGTAAATAAAGATGAAATTAACTCAGCCGAAACACAAGAAAGGGGAGTGGTATCAATAATTCTCATATATTTTAATTAGGCAAAAGTGCCACAGAAGCTTTTCCACTCCAAATAAGTTCCTATATGTGTTTCTGTGATTAAAATCCTTGGTCCTTTCATCTCATCTCACAGGTGAGTCTGAGCACCACAGCGGCCCAATCATGTATCAGGATGAGAGATCCACTCAGGTCAAATAGCAGAAGAGAGACTTAATTACATTTAAAAATCCACAAAAGCATTTTCCTTCCATCCCAGATTCTCTCCTATTCCCATCTCTGTCCCTCTCCACCAAACCAGGGCCCCGGAGCGAGGGCTGGCCCCCGGCATCTGTAACTTAAGCACTGACAGGTTATGTGGGATTTTTGCCAGAGTAATTATTTTTCAATTCAACAATAATGAGAAATTACCATGGCAACCACTTGTCACGTGGCACACATACACCCCCTCCAAAGAATGAAACCATACATAAAGCATCTATTTCTTGAAAAATGTGTGTGTGGTTTTTTTTTTTTATTAAAATAAACTTAAACAGGTCAAAGTGGAGCGAGTGCGTGAAGGGGTCTGGAAACAGGAAGATGAGAAGAGCGCTGACTTTCTTCAGTATCTCGTGGTTCTAGAAAATAATGATGTCTTATAATTCTACCTCCTTGTACACACGCATGGACAGCACTCTATTAATTTGTATGTTACCATTTCAGTCACTCCCATTTTGCACATGTCCTCCAACCCCTCAGGAGACACTGGGGGGAGAATGATAGGCTCAAGGACGGAGGCAGAGGCGTGTGTGACCATACAGGGTTTCCCTAAATTCCTTTGCCTGTCACACTCCTAAATTGAGACAGAAGACAGTAAAGGAGCCCAATCTCATGCCTTTCCTTTTGTGGACGTCCCCTCACGCTAAGGGAGCGCAGGTCAATTATTTTCTCTAACTACCAAAGTCTTTTCACTTCCTTTCCTCAGCTGCTGTTTCTTCAAACCCGGGAGCCTTGCATCAAACCATGTTTATTCCAAACCAACCACATTTAATACCAGTAGACAACAGTTCCAGAGCACTTCCTGTGTGCCAGCCGCCATTCTGAACGCACTGAATGATATAAACCCTGTGAAATTTCACAGCGACCCTGTAAGTCCTGCTAAGCACCCCATTTAATAGATGTGGAGACTGAGGCACAGAGAAGTTCAATATTTGCTTCAGAACACATGGTGAGTTCAAACACAGGGATGCTGGCTTTTGAGTTCACGCTCTTAACCACTATTATGATGTTCCTTCATCCAGAACAATATTCCTCAAGACATCTGCTGTCCTCTTACTTGTTTCGACATCCAATTAGTGCTAAGCGCACTGAATGTTTAGAGCTACTTGGCTTGAACAGACAGCCCAAAGCAAAGCTGTCTGCCACATCTGTAGAATTCAACATCGAGACACAGGAATAAGAGTAATAAGGAAGCATCACTTGCTCCAACCAGCTGCTAACTACAGAATCAGGTGATAGACATTCTAAATCCCTCCGTTTTTAATTTATCACTGCAGGACTGTTTTTATTCCCATGTCTCAGGTAGTGTGTTTTTCTTCTCTCCTGCCATCTAGGATTCTGGAATTAACTTACTGTTAAGTAAATTGCATCTTTCTTAACAATAAACATTAGCGATCATTTTAACAGAGAAATTTTAAAATGCCATGTTATCAAATAGCAAATTAGATGTCTTGATAGAACATCTCAGGGTTCAACTCACAATGCAAGGCTTCCCTTCAGAAAGTGCTCCTTATTCTTCACTCTTCAGTGCAAGGGGAAACTGCCTTGGGAAAGAAGGGTATTAAAACAGGAAGAAAGACAAGACTTGGCAACCGGCAGATATGGCTCTTGAGCAAGATACATCAGTGCCTTTTCCTCCAAACACCTGGGAAAATTCATGTATTTCAATCTTCATCCTTGACCTACTAAATCATTAATTAATTGTGAGCATTCCAAAGAGAAATGTGATTTACGATAATCTAAAAATAATGACTAAAATGGATACATGTTTTATGCACCCAAAACTCAGTTTTTTGCCACTGGACTTACCTTAACTATAATAAAAGAATAATTTCCTTTTAAAGCTTGGGTGCCTGCCCTCCTACACTGTTGGTGGGAATGTAAACTGGTACAGCCCCTCTGGAAAACAGTGTGGAGGTTCCTCAGGAAACTAACAATAGAACTCCCTTATGACCCAGCAATAGCACTGCTAGGAATTTACCCAAGGGATACAGAAATGCTGATGCATAGGAGCACATGTACCCCAATGTTCATAGCAGCACTCTCCACAATAGCTAAAACCTGGAAAGAGCCTAAGTGTCCATCAACAGATGAATGGATCATGAAGATGTGGTTTATCTATACCATGGAATACTACATGGCAATGAGAAACAATGAAATCTGGCCATGTGTAGCAACATGGATGGACCTTGAGGGTGTTATGCTGAGCGAAATAAGTCAGGCAGAGAAGGACAAATATCATATGTGTGCACGTATAGGAGGATTAGGAGGAACTTAACAGAGGACCAAGGGGGAGAAGGAGGGCGGAAATGGTGGGGGAAAGGGAGAGAGGCAAACCATGAGAGACTCTTGAATGCTGACAAAAACTGAGGACTGGTGGATGTGGGGGGGAGGAGGGGTGGGCAAGGAGGAGGACACTTGTGGGGATGAGCACTGGGTGTTATGTGGAAACTAATTTGACAATAAACTATTTGTAAAAAAAAAATAAAAAATAAAAAAATAAATAAAGCTTGGGTGCCTGTAAGCTTTATGAGGGTAGTGTCTATATGCAAGTCTTGTATGTGTATACGCAGTCCAAAACACTGAGCTTTTCCATAACAAATAAGGACTTGATTTTTTTATTATTTAAATTATATAATCCAAATATTTATTCAATGAATTGAATATTTTGGGGCACCTGGGTGGCTCAGTTGGCTAAGGTTCTGACTTCGGCTCAGGTCATGATCTCACCAATCGTGAGTTCAAGCTCCGCATCGGGCTCTGTGCTGACAGCTCAGAGCTTGGAGCCTGCTAAGCATTCTGTGTCTTCCTCTCTCTCTGCCCCTCCCTGGCTCCTGCTCTGTCTTTCTCAAAAGTAAACAAATATTTAAAAAAACAAGTAAAGAAAATATAAAGAAAACTAAGAATATTTTCAAAACTCTGAAGGAAAACAATAGTTCTCTTTTCATGGTTGTTGAACACTTCCACTCTCTGCTCACATGCCCGTTACACAGAGGTATTAAATATTTAATATGTGAATCAATGAAAATGCTATGGGTTTTGCAATGAATTATTTCTAGTCTTCAGAGTATCCCAATCAAAGTGGTACTTTCATTATCCCAATTTAAATGAGGAAACTGACCCCCCAGGAGGTCAGAAAATGTACCCAGGTTCATAGACCAAGTAAGACGCAGCACTGGGATTTGATTCCTAATCATTCTGATTCCTAGATATTTGGTTGTATCCACGGGGCTTCAGTACCTATTCTAATCTGTATTATTCTGGCATGAAGGGGACTAATGTTTTCACGATTAAATTTCCTGTTTTCCACTCCAACATTGAGACATGCCGCACTCTAACACATCAAAAATAATATACTGGGGACCCCATGCAAACCCACTCTGAAAATGACACAGTGAGGCATTACTCTAGAAGCAGGGGTGTCGCTGGTGGCCCATCTGTGGCAGTGAGCGCCATACCTCACATTACGTCACCTCGCCTAGGTGCAAGAGGTCCTGAAATGTGGCCTAATGTGATGAGGCAGCAACCTATATATCTCGAGAACAGCTCATCATAAAATCAGGCACAAGTTTTCTGTTCCAACACAAACACAGCAGGCAGAAGAACATTTCTGGAAATGCTTGAGAGATGCAAAAGCTTGTTTTTGTGACCTGCACAATTGCACCCGAATCCAGTGACAGGAATACGTCCTGGAGTCACTGCTAAAAATTGGAAGACTGGGCCAGGGGTGAGGCATTAGGGAGCCACTGGAAAAAGAAAACTCAGGTTTTTCCTTCTTCCTACTTGAGAAAAAGGGAAAAAGGGGTTTTGTTCATAAAGTTAAATACAAGAAAACAAACATATTCAGAAGATAGGTTTATCTTCATGCTGGTTGAAGGATTCCGTTGTCATCTCCATTTAGATTTCTGTTTAACAGGGGATTTAGATTCTCTGTAATTTGTCCGGGACGCCATGTCTGTGCCAGGCCCTCAGTTCCTACCCAGGGCTCCTCAGTGTGGCTCTGGTTGTCTCACCTGCTGCCTCACTTGTGAACCCTGGAGGCTCAGCAGACAGAACATGGTGAACCCTGGAGGCTCAGCAGACAGAACATGGCCAAAGCCGGACCTACACCTCCTTTCCATCCCATCCTGGGCCTATTTGCTTTTCCATCTCAACAATGTAATTCCAGTTTCCCAGTCACCTAGGCCAAACTTTTAGGACATGTTCTTCCTTCCTGTCTGTTCCTAACCCCATACTTCGAAATGCCAACAATTCCCAGGAATCTCCTTTCCACGTTTAACAGAACCCACCCACGTTCCTCTCTCTCTACTGCCACCCTTTGTCTGGGTTCCAGGAACTACAGCCTGGACAAGAGTAACCACTTCCTAATCCTTCTCTCCACCAGGACCCTCCCCCCCTCTCCCCTGCCCCGGGTCCCCTAGAGCCTGTGCTCTCCAGAGAAGCTGGCCTGGCCTTTAAACAACGTCCATCCACTGGTTGAATCTCTCCCTGTTAGAGTCTCGCTGCCCATGGCTCCTCTATATGCCATTTCCCCAGGGCGCATGCTGCCCTGCGCGGTTGGGACCCGTCTTCTCTGGCTTCAGTTCACTCCTCTGTCAGCATACGCTGCAGGCCCTCACTTCTGCTCTAGGGCCACACTCCACCCCTCCACAGCGCCCCTTGCTTTTCCCATTCTGCCACCGAGTGGATGCCTTTCCTCGACTCTACTTGGCCTGGCTGTCTCTTTCTTGTCATTCAGTTCTCAGCTTCCTTCCTTGTCATCTGTGACCATGCAGTCTATAGGATCCAACTCACTGTCACATCAGTCGGGGTTTTTCCTCCAGGAAGCACCTATCACATGATTTTGTTCATTTGTTTATTGTCTTCCTAACTCCTTGAAAAACGTTAAGTTTCTTGGGAGCACAGGACTCTGCCGCCTGCTTTACTGTGGAACGTTGCACATAATACTTTCTTAGTAAATGACCAAATAAATATATATACAAAAAATGTTCTAACCAAACAAGAAAAACGAAAAGCTAAATCTACTGAGAAGACCATGTTCATTGCTTCCACAGGGCAGCCATTCTCAGACTCAGGCTTGTCATGGCCCAGTTAACTACAACTATGTAATAGAGTACCAGGAAATTACCAGAACCTTTATGCACTTTAATTTTTTAAATAAATATATGCCATGAATTAAAAGCATTAAAAATATTTATGCCCTTTGACTCAGTAATTCTATTTCTGGGAATCCATCCAAAAGACATAATCCAAAAATATGTAAATGCTTTATACACAAAAATATTCACCATAGGAGCATTCGTAACAGCATAAAAACTAAAACAATGAGCAGCCCTGAAAGAGAGGAATGATTCAAGAAACTGTAAGTCGGCTAAAAAGAAAAGAGGAATCTTTAAAAATAATGCATGCCCATGGTTTATAATGACACAAAGGCATTCTTACATTATAATGTAAAAGGAAGGAAAGCAAATGGAACTCAGAGCAGGACAGCATGGTGGCCTGGGAAGCAGACGGAAGCTGGGCGCGCAGTGAAGAGGCTATTGCTGGAGACGGCGGGAGAGTGGATGTTTGATAAGGTTTTTCACATGAAAAAAAATAAGTTGGATTCTACCTCACATACCGAACATACATCCCACATGGAGTAAATGTATACATGAAGAAAAACAACGTTCAAGCTATTAGAAGATAGCCGAATACCATGTATGATCTGAGAACAGGGGGAACTTTTGTTAACAGCAAACTACAAGGATAAATCATATGAGAAACGAGCCACCCACTTGAATATATCAACATAGAAACAGACCATAGACACAAGCACCTTAAACAATGCTACAACGTGAGTGACAGGCTTGGGGACGATTAGTAACTATATCATGAACTGTAAAAATCCAAAATCACATTGAATCACTATACTGTATGCCTGAAACTAACATAACACTGTATGTTAACTAACTGGAGTTAACATAAAAACTTTTTAAAAATCAGGTACTAATAAGATATAAGAAAGCAAAAGATGTGAAAGTATCACTCTCAGAAGATGGTCAATAGAGCTATGAAAAGATTTGCTATTTCACTTGGAATCGAGAAAAGGTAAGTTAAAAGTAAGCCATTGTAAGGGCGCCCGGGTGGCTCAGTCAGTTGGGCAGCCGACTTCAGCTCAGGTCATGATCTCACAACTCAATGTCTTGTGAGTTCAAGCCCCGCGCCAGGCTCTGTGCTGACAGCTCAGCACCTAGAGCGGGCTTCAGATTCTATGTCTCCCTCTCTTTCTCTCTGCCCCTCCCCTGCTCATGCTCTGTCTCCCTCTCTCTCTCTCTCAAAAATAAACATTAAAAAAAAAAAAGAGAGACTGTTTCTTCACTTGCCTCCCTAAAAAAAAAAAAGTAAACCATTGTATACCCAAGTCATTGTCAAAATTTCTTTTTAAAAATTGAACAATACCACATGTGCTGGAGAGGTGGGGAGGACACAGGAACTCACAAACTGTGGATGCATCTCATCGTGGTCTGAGAGCCCACCTCACATGGAGTGGATGGATTCCAGCACGCTCATCCACTCATCACTTACAGCCCCCTCGATGGTGCCGAAAGCTGACAAGCTTTGCCCTTTAGCCCCTCTTCAAAATCCTTCTCCACCCCCATGTTCCCACTCTTTTCCAACCATCTGTGTTAATTCGTTAGGGCCTCCACCCAAGTCTCACCTCCAGCCTGAAGCCCCTCAGGCCTTCCAACCTACCAAAAGGTCACCATTTTATAGACTGAGATACATTACTTTTTAAAAATTTTTTCAACTAGTGTGAACTTCAAGCTGACTATTCCTCTAGTACCATGTTTTTATTTTATTTTACATGATGTCTAGTTATTATATTTTTACGTCTTAGCAAATAGACTCTGAACTCCATGGGCAGATACATTATCTTCTTGGGTTGTTCTTTGTATTCCTATTGCTTACCTGGCATATGTTTACTATGTGTTTCATTATGAACTAAACACTGGGCATTGTCTACTTCAAGCATTTGAGCATTTCCAGGTGGCTACTGTTATTAACCTCATTTCACAAATGGAAAAACCAAAGCTCAGAAAGTTTACTTAATCTTCCCAATCACACGTCTGATACATGTTGGAGACAGCGTTCAAGTCCATGTCTTCATATTTTGGAACCTGTCCCTTTTAACCGATGTGAGAGAAAGAGAGGGAGAAAGGATTGTGGGAGAATACCACAAATAAGAGGGCCTATATAAGACTTGTGCATGAATGTTCGTGGCTTCATTATTCATAGCAGGCAAGAAATGGAAACAATCCAAATGTCCATCAAATGATGAATAAATAAACTGAATGTGGTATCTCCATATAATGGAATACTATTAGCAAAGAAAGGAATGAAATGTTGATAAATGCTATAACAGATATGTTGAAAACATTATACTAACTGAAAGAAGGCAGACATAAAATGCTGTATATTATGAGTCCATATATTGTATATATTGTATGATGTCATACATTGCATAATTCTGGATATCAGATATATTATATCATATCATATCAATCAAATCATATATTATATATCATATATTGTATATCCATATTATATATCCATTTAATATATACAGTATCCAGAGTCCTGGCTCCACCACTTACTAGCCGTGTGATCTCAGGCAAATTACCTCAACTCTCCATGTCTGTTTCACCACTTGTAAAGATACCTCATCTTTCAATGTGAGGATTAAACTAGATAATGCATGGACCAGTGACTGGAACAGAGTAAACATCCACTAAAGAGCATATCATTAAGTGGTGGAAAACGTCCGAAGGCCAGCGCTGCTGCGAATCTGAAATAATATCCATCAGGAACGCACCTCATGATACTCCGTGCACACCTGCATCCACACAGCCTGGGTCTAGACACCAATGCCTGCACTTTTTTGCTCTGTGACTTGGGGCAAGTTACCCAGTCTCAGTTACCTTCACTGTGAAGAAGGGAACAATAATGGTAATAATTATACAGCTCTTACAAGGGTGAAATGAACTGATATATCTAGGTGCTTAGCACAGTGACTGGCAATAAGCACTGCTAAGTTATTACCCATCATTATAGTTCTGGCCATCAGGGTTAGCTGGTATGACAGACATCCATGATAAGGGTCCCTATTCTCAGAAAATGTATAATCCAATTAGCCTATCGGTGCAGTATCCCACTGGCCATGGATTACAAACAAGACATCGCCCTCTGTGTATCTGCCTCAGGAGACTGAAACCCCTTGAGGGTGGGATCAGTGTTTCATTTTTCAATGTGTCAGTTGTGCCTTACACAACGCCTGCCTGGGAAGAGCGAGAGTGCACATCTATCAAAGTGAGTTTTCATGTAGGCTGACAGAAGCAAAGTCTCTATTTTGCACGCCAACCTCAAATCCACAGTTGCATGTGGTTGAGGCTAATTTGCATCTCAGCATCTCAGAAAGCTCTGCATTTAGCTACTCAATTTGCTTCCTTGTCAACTAGAGATCACAACTTGCAAGGCAAAGAGAGCTTTAGAAAACTGTGGTTTGCCTGCCAGATCCCATGTATGGTCCGGCAGGATTTTTCACACCCACCCCCCACCCCCTTCCATCTCCATGGGAGGCAAGAAACTGGGTTCTGGTTCTAATCCTGACGCTATGCTGGGTGACCTCAGGCAAGCACAACCCAAAGAAAAAATCAATAAAACAGATTCTTAGCCATCATACAAACCAAAAAAAAAAAAAAAGGGGGAATCTTAAGTGTCCACAATATCCTTAAAGGATGCACTTTTGCTTTTGTTTCCCCATCTGCCTAATATAAGGACAATTCTTTTTTTTTTTTTTTAACATTTATTTATTTTTGAGAGAGAGTGAGAGTGAGAGAGGGGCACAGAGAGAGGACACAGAGGATTAGTCTCCTCACTGTGAGCTCAGAGCCCAGTGACGGGGCTCAAAATCACAAATCCACCATGAGATCTTGACATGAGCTGAAATCGAGAGTTGGCCACTTAACCAACTGAGCCACCCAGGCACCCAGATATAACGACAATTCTAAGGGTACTTTTAAAGGCATCCTGCCAGAACACTGATTTCTTCAGGAATTTATTCCTCAGCAAAACAACCTGGCTACCTTCCCCACTCTTGCTTCAGGGAAAACATTTTTGGAGGGACCTTGACCAGAGCTAAAATGGAAGGAGGAGCAGCACCAAAGGATGTAAGAGAGAAGAGTCCTCATTCCATCACCTTTCAGGTTCAAGAACAGTCTTGATGGGGGGAGCAAATGGATTTCAACCCAAGTGGCCTCTCTAATAATTGGTGATTGTTACCGAGGACTCTGAATTCATTCATACCTTCGATTAATACATATTGAGCACCTACTATGTGCTAGACAATGTTCTAGGCATTAATGGCAAAACAGTGAACAAAAGAAGGGACACAACTCTCTGTCCCCATAAGGCATACATGTCAGTGGATGACAAACAATAAGGAAGATAAGTAAGTGAAATATACCATTTATTATAGAGTGGCAGGTTCACAGGAGAAGAACAACAGAGTAGAAAATGAGAACAAGAATACACCAGGGGAGGGTGAAGGGGCAGTGAAATTTAGATGGGGTGACCAAGCATGGCCTCAATGGCAGTGTCTCTTTTGAGCAAAATTTCTCAACCTCAGCATTACTGATACTGGGGGCGGGATGGTTCTTCGTTGTGGGGGCGGTCTTATGCACTGCATGATGTTTGGTAGCATCGCTGGCCTCTACCCATGATATGCCAATAGCACCTCCCTCAATTATAACAACCACAAAATGTCTCCAGACACTGCCAGATGTCCACAAGGTTGAACATCACCGGTTTAGAGTTAAAAACCTGAAGAGAGAGAGAGAGGAAGCTACACAGAGATCTAGAAGGACCCTGGGTAGGCACTGGAGGCAGAGCGGTGAATAAAGCTGGCCTCAGCCCTGACCTAGAGGCAATTTATATCAAATATAAATATCTTTTCAAGTAGATTTGCCCTCAAGATGGGGCTGGATCAGTTTAGGCAAGGAAACAGAAAGTGCCCAGCCCAGATGGAAGAACCATGATATATTTAAGGAACTGAAAAGAAAGCATCTGAGCCAACTATAGGGAACCAGGAGACAGAGGCCAAAGATGAGCCTGGAACAGCATAAGGTAACTGCCCACAAGCAATGAGACCTCACCGGGGGGGTTTGAGCAGGGAAGTGTTGCGATCAGTTTAGGATTCTAGGTTCCAGGGACTTTCTACGACAAGTCCAAGTAAACTCCACTCCTGAAAATCTGTGTGATCTTGGGCAAATTCCTTCACTACACTGGAAATTGCCTCCATTTCCTTGCCTATATAATTGGGAGTGGAGACAACAAGAGAATATATCTCGCGGGTTTCTGGTGAGAATCAAACGTGTGCAAAGCACTTAGACCTTGTGCCTGGTATACAGAATGCACTCAAGAAACTCTTAGTCTTGATGAACATCAATGATTCCTCTTAAACACATGTTAGCTGTTCTTCCCTTTCTTTTCTTCCTTTTCTTCCCTTACTGATGCCCAAGAGACATTTATGGGTAGGGTAAGCTTTCATATCTAACCTCCCTGTCCCTGCCCACCTCCTTCCCTCCTCCCTGCCCCAGGGCCCTGGGTTTCTACTTCTATTGTACCACCATCTTGTCAGCTTCTCTGCAAACCTGGCCTTTCGATTATCTATCAATAGTCTTTACTGGGGGCAAATGCTTCCACTTGAAAACTAATGTCCAAGAGGCTTCCTTCTTGCTTAAATACATTAAGATCCCATATGTATGTATTTTAAGTCTCTGTCCTATCTTGGGAATGTCTTCTAAAACAACCAACTGTCCTCTTTGAGGGTCATGAGAGCACACCCCACCCACTTAACACACGCAAACGATACTGTATTATGTCCTTATAAGCCATGTAACGCCTACACAATTCCCCTACATGTACAGCCTTATTTCCCATTTTGTGGTCCAGAGAATGTCCACTAGTCAACACCTACTGGTGCTGCTCTTCCCAACCCTCCCCGTGCCCACCCAATTCCTTTCCCCTACCACCTTTAGTAGCAATAATTCCATTTTGTTTAGCTGGAAATGCCAGCTTCTGGCTCTGGGCCTGGCACTAAGCAGTCCCCCCCACCCCCATCAATATCTGTCAGAGGGTTGATGCACACATAGTAATGTCATGTATTACAGTTCATCCTTAACACTGTGCTACTAAAATCAAAGGTGCAGGTGTTTTACATGTGAGACAACTGAGGCTCAGAGAGGTTGAACAACGTGTTCAAAGTTACCCAGGAAGCAAACAGCAAAGTCATAAACCACATCGAGTCTCCTACCTTCCACTGACAAGACTTCTATTTTATTTTATTTATTTATTTATTTTGAGAGAGAGAGAATGTGCAAGCAGGGAAGGAGCAGGGAGAAGGAGAGACAGAATCCCAAGCAGGTTCCACACTGTCAGTGCAGAGCCCAATGTGGGGCTCAAACTCATGAACCGTGAGATCATGATCTGAGCTGAGACCAAGAGTCAGACGCTTAATCAACTGAGCCACCCAGGCATCCGTGAGACTTCTATTTTGAATAAACGTGCCATATGCCAAAAGCTTACATTTTAGATTCAAAGTATGCAGCATATATGTGCATACAGAAACGTTATCTATAAGTTGCTGGACTTACTGTCATCAGGGTAATATGGTGATCGTAACAAATTAAATCACTAACAATTATTGAATATTTTCTCTGATGCAGGCAGTGTGCGAGGCCCTTTACAGAACTGTCTCATTTAATTCTTGCAACATTCCTGTGAGGTAGATATGACCATGTCCAACTTACAGATGAAGAAGACAAAGCTCAGAGAAGTTAAGTAATCTGACCAAGACCACCTGCCTCGTGAACAACAAACAGAACATATTTTTCCATTGTGATGGTTAATTTTATGTGTCAACTTGGCTGGGCCACAAGGTAGCCAGATATTTGGCTAAATGACATTCTAGGTATGTCCATAAGGATGTTTCTGGATGAGATTTGAATCAGCAGACTGGGTGAAGCATATGGTCCTCCTTCATGTGGGTGGGCCTCACCAAATCAATTGAAGACATGAATAGAAAAAATTAAGGCATAAGTAAGAGAAAAACTCCACGTGCCTGATGGGTTGTGTTGGGACATTGCTCTTATTTTGCCCTCAGGCTGGAACTTATACCTTTGGCTCACTGCTTCTCCACCCTTCAGACTCAGACCAGAGCTACATAATCAGATGCCTGCAATCTCCAGCTCATCAACTTACCCTAGGGATCTTGGGATTTGTCAGCCTCTATAACTACATAAGCCAATTCCTCTCCTTTTATACACATGTATCCAATTGGTTTTGTACTTCTGGAAAACCCTGACCATCATAGTGGTATTCACCTAAGCCTCAGTATGTTACCACTCTCTGCGTTAAGTAATAGTAGAATTCCTTTTACTGCAGGTAGAGATGAAGCCTTAAAATTATCAACAGTATGCAGCAAGGAACTCACTCAAACACTCTATTAGATGCAATTTTTTTTTTGTTCCAACATTTCCGAAGTAGCTTTTTCACCCCTGTTCACTTATATTTCAGGAAAGTGTATTACAACTGGAAACAGAGAGATGGATTTGAATTTCCAGGACCTTGGGTGGCATTGTACCTCTGACACACTTTACACGGACGACCTTGGGCAAGTCATTTTACCTCTCCAAGGAGGCAAAATGTGGATTACTTACACCTGTGTGCCCCAGGGTGTCGTGAGGCTTACATGAGATTATTGATTATTTTTAACTTTATTCTTCTGCAAACCACAAAAAAAGTTAACAAGCAAGGGGAACCACTGACTTCAGGAGCAGTGCACGATGCAAAGTAGATGCTAATGCTGTTTAATCTGATTCTTGTCCAGTCATCTTAACTGAAAGCTAAAAATGATTCTGCAGTAATAAAGGGAATTATAATACACAATTGTAGAGGCTTGGAGAGCAATTCTAGCACAGAACCAAGCGATTATACACTGCAACAAATTAAAAACTCAAAAAAAAAAAAAAAGCAGAGGAGGGGGGAGGAAACCAAAGACCACTCAAATCCCTTAAGAAATGCTATTTAATAAAGCAAACTCTATTTTCCATAGAATTCCAATCAAGGAGCATGTTGGCTCCTTGGAAGCAATTAGAGACATCTATGATTTAATGAAAATGCAAAAGCCAAGGACAAACAAAATAACTGTGTAACAAGAGGCCCCTTCTCATATCCCTGCCTCCAAACCACAGGACATAGAAGAGCTGAAAAGCTTGTACCAGAGACACACAGCTAATATCAGCTAACATCAGAGCCATGTTCCCCCAAAAGTCAGGTCTGCCTCGCCTTTTGCCAGAACACAAGGGAAATGACACTTTACACAAAGCCAAGTTCAGGCTTAAATGCCACCGCTAGTGAGGACAGCCTCCATGGGTGGCCATCTAGATCTGGCCTCACCTCGCTTTGGCCTTGGCCAAACCCCAGCCCCATTCCTTATGCAAGGCTTGGTCATCCTTGGGACTCCCCTTTGTCAACCATAAACCCCAAATGTAATTTTGATTTTAAGCCACCTCCCTCACTGCAGAAACACATAATTACGTCGCTGTCCTATGACTGGAGCTCTTTGGGGTTCAAAAGAAGGAGGAGGCAAATTTGTCTCCTGATGTGATCCCCTATCCCTTGGCCCCCCATGCCTTGCTCACCAGCTTTCTTTCTGTCTGTTCTCCAAACACCACGTGGTAACTTCTGTGTCTGGATCTCGAGGCTTGTCATTTCCTTTGCCTGTAAAGCTTTTCCTCCACGTCCGCAAAGAATCGACTCCTCCTTATCACCATCCCAAACCAGCTTCACTATTAATACTCTGTGTGTTGGTTGGCGGGTCCAACTTGCCCCCTTAGCAGCCCCACTTCTAGATGTTGAGCCCCAAGAAGGCAGAAATGATGACCTTTTATTTGTTCACCATTGTGTTCCCAACTCCTCCTACCATTCCTGGCACTGAACAGGCATTTAATACCATCAGAAGAATGAACGCACAAAATGGTGGGTTGCTTGGAGTCTGAGTCTTTGGAAAGGCTGCTTTATTTTATTTGATCATTCAACACTGTTGAGTTTCAAGTATGTTACAGAAGCTGGGGATAGAGTGATGAATTAAACCTGGGTCTCTGCCCACAAGGAATTCAGAGTAGAGGAGAAGAGAAAGAGAAGGAAGCAGTCCACCACAGTAGGACGTGAGGTGAAGAATGGGTCAAGGCACAAAGGAGTGGCCAGCACTTGGCAATTGGTAATGCTGCCTGCCTGAGGGATATAATTCCAGAGGTCCTCACTGGTAAGTAGGTGGGTATATTAGTGTCCTGTGGGTGCTAGGACAAACTGCCACATATTTTGTGGTTTAAAAACACAGAAACCTGGGACTTCTGGGTGGCTCCATAAGTTAAGCATACAACTCTTGATTTTGGCTCAGGTCATGAACTCACAGTTTGTGGGATCAAGCCCCGCATCAGGCTCTGAGCTAACAGTGCAGAGCCTGTTTGGGATTTGTCTCTCCCTCTTTCTCTCTCTCTACCTCTCCCCTGCTCATGCATTCTCTCTCTCCCTCTCTCTCTCAAAACAAATAAATAAATGTTTAAAAAAGAAACACAGAACTTATTCTCTCCTAGCTCTTGCGTCTGACACCTGGAATCAAGGTGTCAGCAGAGTGAGGGCTGGGAAGAAGTATCTGTTCCATGCCTGTCTTCTAGCTTCTTCTGATTGCTGGCAATCTTTGACAGCCTTGGCTTGTGGTTGTATCATTCCAATCTCTGCCTCCTTCTTCACATGGGCTTCTTTCTGTGTGTCTGTCTCTGTGTCTCTGTTTTCTTCTAAGGGCACTGGATTTGAGTCCATCCGAACCTAGTAGGAACTTAACTAAATACATCTGCAAAGACTCTATTTCCAAATAAGGTCGCTCATTCAGAGATTCCTGGATTTGTGGTGGTGCAGGGTGGAGGAGAAGTGAAGAAAACACTCTTCAACACAATACAGTTGGCTACATTGTAGTCTTTGATTCTGGAAAATATATTCACTTTCATGAGCACCAGTTGTCTGATGGATTTAGTATGACAGAATTTTACTCTCCACTGAACACATGGATATGCCAAAGTGTGAGGAGTGACCCACATACTTCTCTCCCCGATCTATTCAATGTACCAGAGGGGAAGAGGAGCAAAATAGGTCAGTGGTTGGCAGCCGACTCTTCCTTACTGCCATGCCTTCTCTCCTTCAGCCTCCCCAGCTGAGGGCTCAATCTCACCTACCTTAGCTTTATTCTCTAACTCACCAGTGTATTCTGGATTATCCAAGGCAGCTGTACAGGCCAAGTGAAGTGCTCCCTCTTGGAGATGCTCTGTGGGAAGACTCACTCTGAAGCACTCAGGGCATCTAAAGAAACTACCACAAATTATAGCTACTTCTGTGTGACCCCTGAAGTTCTGGCCATGCCCCCTGCTGCCTCTTCTTGTTTTTTTAGCTTCGTTCCTGCTCTTCTGTTCTATCCTTATGTTATTTTTTCAGGGCTTCCAACCACAGCACAGTCTTAGCCCCTGTCAGTGATGGGAACTGAGGTTTCTGAAGCCCAACTGGAGGGCCAGTCATTGGTCCCCTCAATGGAGGGGATCTGAGCCAGCTCTAGGTGACCTGAACCCCAGAGATGTCCAGGAAGATCCACAAAGAAGGCCTCAGTAGAGAGATGATGGCAATAGATGTTGAAAAGCCCAGAGTCCAAATCTGAGCTCTAATCTTTATTAGACATCTCACTGTAGGTCAGTTGCTTAACCTTCTTAGTGGCCATTGTCTCATTTACGTCAATTCCTCCCAAATAGGATTAAAACATACAGAAATTTATTTTTTTTTTAATTTTTTTAATGTTTTTAATTTATTTCTAGGAGAGAGAGAGAGAGAGACAGCGTGAGCAGGGAAGGTCAGAGAGAGAGGGAGTCACAGACTGAAACAGGCTCCAGGCTCTGAGCTGGCAGTCAGCACAGAGCCCGACGCGGGGCTCGAACCCACGAACCGCGAGATCATGACCTAAGCGAAAGTCGGATGCTTAACCGACTAAGCCACCCAGGCGCCCCATAAACATACAGAAATTTAAAAAATAAGAATTAATTTGGCACAATTTAAGACACATGAAATACACTCAATAAATGTTTTTGAATTGCACTAAGAAAATTGGAATACCTAATATAGAGCAAATAAAGTTTAGGGGACTGAATACACTGGATTGAGGTCTGGAACGAAATACATATATTTTCATTACATACAAAAACATGTCGTTCCTCCAGGGTTTGTGCCTTCTTGTTCTTCAGGTAACTTAAATATCAACTTCTCAGGGAGGTCTTATCAAACCTTTACCTAAAAGACAATAGTTGCCCTCTATTTCTTCTCTGTTCGTTTTCCTCCTACCACTCATGTAAGCGATGATTTTGTTCATGTGTCTATTGTCTGTCTCCTCCTCTATGCTTTTTGCTGCATAAGGATACTAAGTTCATTTTACTGTAATCTCACTGCCTGGTATAGAGCAATGGGATGAATAAAATTTGTCAAAAGAAAGAATTAGGAATTCAATAAATCCTGTCACGGTTAATAGAGAAGCTGCCACATTTTTATCATTTTAAATCTTTTTTTTTTTTTTAATGGAAGAGATTGGGGTGCCCAGGTGGCTCAGTCGGTTAAGCATCTGACTCTTGGTTTCAGCTCAGGTCATGATCTCACGGTTCATGAGTTCATGCCCTATATCAGGCTCTATGCTGATAGTGCAGAGCCTGTGTGGATTCTCTCTCTCTCTCTCTCTCCCTCTCTCTCTGCCCCTCCCCTTGTGCGTGTGTGTCTCTCTCTCTTTCTCAAAATAATAAATAAACTTTAAAAAATATTATGAAGCAGTTTGTGCATTTTGAAGAAGAAAATGAAGGAAGTCAAAGTAATTGCTGCTAGTAGGGTTATTAAAGCAAATTAAGAATGTCAGGAAGCTAGTATATAATCTAGAATAAATACCCAATGGATGCCTAAAATTCTTGGACATCCCTGGCCATTGTGTTACAGTCCAATGAACTGAAGGTAAGACATCAAGGGGACGAGGGGGAAATTAGCTTCCCCTAGTCCCTCATCCCCCTTGGCTACTTGGCGGAAGAGCTGATTCACCACCTGAAGGCCCTAGATATCAGTCTCTTAAAAAAAAAAAAAAGGAGGCAATCAAACCATCAAACACTGGAGGACACAGCCATGGTTCCCATGACCCTTCTTCTTCTTCAAGCTAATCATCCTTGGGCCTTTTGACTCTTTCTCCAGGGACTGGCTTTCCATGTTTTCTCATCATCCAAGATGGCACCACTAAAGTGAAACACACATTGCCACCCAGTCTTCTTCTTATGTGGATAACAGTGTGAGGGGGGAAAAGACAGACACATAAACCTGGGCCATCTGTGCTTAGCAAGCGCATTTAGATTTCCATAAAGCCATAAAAGGTTTCAGATGACACATTTGCTTCAAAAAAGACAGATTCTTAAATGAGAGCAGTTTCAAGAAGATCAGGTGTCCTGTGGTGCACTTGGGGAGGGAGAGCAAATTGCACAACCATTGCTCATCTGAGCAGCAGTGAGAAGTCCTGCCGGCAGCAACACAAGTTCAAATCCCTGGGCCACCTAAGCCAAGCTCTGCAAAGAGATTCCCCTCCAGCTCACTGCCCCCCACAGTTAGATTGCCATGCTAACTCATTCTTCCCATTGCGTTTCCCTGAAAAGGGGAACATAAGAAAGATAGAAAATGAGCTTTGTGAAAGCCATGCATCTGTCCTGAAATTTCCCTCCTCTGAGTTATAGGTAGACAATGAGATTGAGATGAAAGAGCACTGCCCTGGAAGTCAGGCTCTTTAGATCTAATTTTAGAACTGGAAGGACCCTTCGACATGAGCTAATTCAGATCTCTCATTTTACATTCAAAGGCACTGAAAGTTAGGCCACCTTCAGTAAGTATTTATCTGTATGATCTTAAGCAAGTTGCCAAGCCTTACTGGCCTCAATTTCCTAATCTCTAAAATGGAGATGAGGATAATGCTATCTACCCTTAAATAGCTGTGATGATTAAATGACATGGGACAGTGCATGTGACGTGTCTGGTAGGGAAGAAAACACTCCATGATGGCTAGCTCTTATTATTTTTCATTCAGCAAATAGGCATTGGGCTTCTGCTATGTGTCATATGCTGCTCCAAGGAATGGGGAAACAGCAAGAAATGAAGGGATATAGGAAGACAGACATTAAAACATGAATTCATAGACACTCTTTTTTTTTAACTTTTTTTTAAAATATTTTTTATTTATTTCTAGGAGAGAGAGACAGAGAGACAGCGTGAGCAGGGGAGGGTCAGAAAGAGAGGGAGTCACAGACTGAAACAGGCTCCAGGCTCTGAGCTGGCAGTCAGCACAGAGCCCGACGCGGGGCTCGAACCCACGAACCGCGAGATCATGACCTAAACGAAAGTCAGACGCTTAACCGACTAAGCACCCAGGCGCCCCTAGACACTCTTGATTAAAGCTGGCTGAGCGTTGGTGCTTAAGATCACACAACCAGCTGCTGGCATTCCTGGAACTAGAATTCAAGCCAACCAGCTTATAGAATCTTAGTTTTCATAAATGCTGTTGTCATCCACCCTCCTTCCTCATCTGTATCCGTGAGGGAGCTCGGTGAACCATAATGACAGGTGG
The DNA here is from genome assembly GCA_017311185.1 of Proteles cristata cristata. Lineage (NCBI taxonomy): Eukaryota > Metazoa > Chordata > Mammalia > Carnivora > Hyaenidae > Proteles > Proteles cristata. The sequence continues at coordinate 1,412,440 of JAESUZ010004147.1, read as the reverse complement.
TGTTACAAGAAGTCCCCTCTCCTCATATTTGATGGGCCTACCGTGGAGTACTAACTCAGTTCTTGGATCCCTCCCTCTAAATGAGACGTGGACCATTTGGAACAAAGTCTGTGGACCAGGATGGAAAAACAATAGTATACAAGGAACTATTTGGAGATGGAAGGAAGGGTGGGAAGAGCTCTGGTTTCAGAACCAAACACTGCTTGTTTTAACCCGAACTTGACTCTACTCTCTACAAGCTACATGACCTTTAACCAATTATTGAAACTTGCTAAGCCTCAGTTTTTTCATCTGTAGATTGGGGTTGGTGTTTCCCACCCAAGAAACTGGCCATAAGAATTAAATAAGAAAGGGCACACAAAGCACTTAGCCTAGTAAATCATGCATTAAACATTCAATAATTGCTTGCCATTGTTAAGCAGGAGAGAGGAGAGTAAAAATACAAGAGTTCAACACAGATCATGTCTCTTCTCCACACAAATCCCCCTGGTAGCTTTCCAATTGATGTAGAAGACAAAGCAATCTCTAGAATAGTCCATAGGTCCTCAGCAATCCAGATTATCACTATCACTTCTCAGTTCTCATTTCCTTCTACATCCTCTTGCATGCACTCTATTCTAGCCATACCTCATTATGTCTGCACATACCCAGTACAGGCCACCTCAATGCCTTTGAACTTGCCAGGCTTCCTGTAGAAGACAGGATAGCACAGTGATTAAGAACATGGGCTTAGGGTCAGATCCCTGGGTATGAATTCCAGCTCTGTTACTTTTTTAGTGTATGATTTGGGCAAGTTACTTAGTCTCTGTGTTTTAAGCTCCTCATCCATGAAGCAAAAATAATATCACTACTACCTATCACATTAAACTTAAGCTGTCTATGGGGGGGAAAGATATGAGAACAAATGCAATTTGTTGAAGAGTTACAAGCTGTTGGAAGGTCTAGCCGATATATGGCACCAGCACTTTGCATACCTCACACCTAATGACAAGTCTGACATAAAGTATCACTTGTCTCATTTTACAGATAGGGAAACTGAGGCCAAGAACAGTGAAAGCACATCCAGGACTCTGCTCCACCATGGCTGGCTCCAGAGGTCTTTATACTCTCCGCCCATCCTAAATCTGTTCACACAACTTCAGGCTCCAGTCACTAAAATATGAGGTCCCCAGGAGCACACATTTGCATATTGTCCCTCCGAGCCTGTGTTTAAAAAAGGGCACTACATCTTACCTGTCCAGTAGGCATGAGTGAGCTAGAAAAGTCTCATGCTTTCCTGCCCTGCAGAGGCTAAGTAGGCAGACTCCCTGTCAGCTCCACGCTTCTGGGACCCCCATTGCCTGGTGGTCGTCTCATAAACAAGTGGGTGGAAACCTGAAAACACTTCTTTGGTGTCTTAAGTTCCCCCAGACTTTATCGAGCCCCCAACCTCACAAAGAGTGAATGAGTGTCTGTGAGGAGCTTGACTCATCTCTGATGGTGTTAGATCTTGTTTATCTTCCCTCCCCTGGCCAAGTGTCTATCACCTCCATCCCCTCTGATCCAGGCAGGACATGAGAGAGCCCTGGATGTGTGCATGTGTGTGTAAATCACAGAAACATGAAGTGCTCATCTAGGAGGGCTGGGTTACTAGAAACACAGGGCACTGGGGCCTGGGCTTACAGATAATCTCTGTGTGGGAAGTGCTTCATGACCCACACTGGTGACCAGGTGGAAGGACAGGAGAAGGTACAGACATTCTCAGGAACAGAGCTGAAGTCTCTAAACAAATCCATGCCCTAATCCTACTTGAAACATAGCCACATTCAGAAAGTCCTGTTTCTCTGCTTGAGGATGAAAGAAATCGATAGGCTAACTCCACTACCGTATCAAAGAGGCCAGGGTGGGAATAAATACTTTGTCATCATAACCCAGTCATGGAACACCCCATGGCCCTTACAATAATGGGTATGACATTGAATTATTTCTTAAAAATCATCTTCTAGGGCCTTGTGATGGAAAATGTTAGATTAGGAGGATTACTAGCAGGCAGGGAGGCATTTGTAAGGACTTGTTTCTGTGCTCACGGTAAGGATTCAATATGTTCCTTTTATTGGCCATTTGACATTAGATTTTATCAACACCACTAATGTTATGGTACCTGCCCTATAGGAATAATAACTATAATGATGATGGTGTTGATGATGATAGTGATTATAGTTACTGTTACCTGAACACTTTTTTACATGTGTCACGCACCAACACTAAATACTTTCCATGCTCTGTGCCATTTAAACCCACTAACAACATTGCAAGGCAAGTACTCTATTGTCCCATTTTACAGATGAAGACACCAAGGGCTAGACAGACAGGCAACTCATTCACTCACTCAATAGAGCCATTGCTCTATCTCTAATTTCCTCCACTTGGTGGATTGTTTTTGTATCTGCAAAATTAGGACGTTATACACCAGATGAAGTGATTTCTAAAGGAGCATGTGACACCAACGAACTTCCAGATCGCTATGCAGTCTTCAGAGGGAGATAAAAAGCACCATCTCTTTCGAGGGTCTCAGAGACAGTCCCAAGCCTGGGAGTCTATGTCAACAATCTCAGCTCATTTCCTTCTTCCCTTCATACACAATGACTCAGACCCCGGAAATAATTTCAGAGGTCGAGGTGGCCAAAGGCTATGAATCAAGAACACTGTGATTTGTCTTCAGCCCATACCTAATCCTTCTCTCCACAGGTCAGAGTCTTGAACAAAATGCCCTACCTAGAAAACAAAGTTCAGATGTGGCACTCCCCCTAGCCACTTCTTTCCTTCTGCCATCTAGGGTCACAGTAAGAAAAAGGTGGTCTGCAGCTGGGGGAGGGTCCTCACCAGAACACTGCTGTGCTGGCACCCTGTTGTTGGACTCCAGCCTCCAGGACTCTGAGAAATAAATTTCTGTGTTTTTTCAGTTTGTGGCATTTTGTTATAGAAGACCAAATAAGCTAAGATGATGGCTGTTTCTTTATGATTGAGGAAAAGAGGTATTTTTCAATCATTAATAACGGCATGGGAAGATGCTTATGATACAATAGTGAAGAAAGAGGCACCATGTAAAGTTAAACATATACATGCATATGTATATCGAATGTTCCCAATTTTGTAAATATGCATTTATTATTTAAAAGCCTAGAAGAGGGGTGCCTGGGTGGCTTAGTCGGTTAAGTGTCTGACTTCGCTTAGGCCATGATCTCGCGGTTCATGGGTTCGGGCCCCGCGTCGGGCTCTGTGCTGACTGCCAGCTCAGAGCCTGGAGCCTGTTTCAGTCTGTGACTCCCTCTCTCTCTGACCCTCCCCTGCTCACGCTGTCTCTCTCTCTCTCTCCCCTAGAAATAAATAAAACATTTAAAAAATTAAAAAAAAAAAAAGCCTAGAAGAAATTCTCTGGGTGGTTACATGAAAGGTGACACAAAGAAAATGTTGGCATGATAATCAGGCTCCATCCTAGAATCCCTAAGACCCCAGGCCACAGTCACCCCAGTGCTCAGAAAGAGCAGAGAGTGAAGAAAGCACAAATCAGTTCCATCCTCTCCCTAATCGCTTCCAGGGCCTTAGTTCTAGGACCAAGGCCAGAAGAGAAGAAGGCAGGGGCAACTCCCAGGAGAAGCCTGGTGCTCTGCGGTGAGGGTGGACACATCACCGTAACACACAGTTGCAAGAGTCCATTCTGGTTCCACAAACTGGCCAAAATGTAATGTGCAAGCATTGTCTGCTGTGGCTTCAATGGCGGGGAAGCCTCTGCATCAGGTGAAAGCAGGGAAAACAATGTTCTATAATGTTCCTGTAATAATAAGCTCTAGTCAAGCATGGGAAGTGGTTGCTGAGAAATACATGATGAATAAACAGGGCAGCGTGGAGAACATATTTACCGGCTGGCATGCAGGCTCACACTCGGCTGCAGGTCACCCCTCCCCCTCCATACCCACACCATATGAGAGAATGACCTAGCTAGCTCGTCTGTCGTTTCTCAAGAAATCCACATTTCGGGGTCTGTTCCTGGAATCACATTAGGTATTTTTGCTTATCCAGAAAGGTTAAAATCTCTTATGACCCCAAACCAGCTTCATTTTTCTCCTCAGGTTTTGAAAGCAAAACTCAAGGGACTTTCCCCAAAATGAATTATGCAGAAGATATGATAAGATGAGATTCCACCTGCTGCTAAGGGACTCTTCCTTAGAAAAATGTAATCAGATATTCATTTCCTGATATTAACAACCACTAAAAAGGGAGCTCTGATTTCTGGAACAAATACCTTAAGAAGAAAGTTTAAACACATACGTTTTAATTGAATTTCTTCCAAGCCAGAATGTAATTGACAGAATCCTCCATCCATCATGATCCACAGCCTTCTGTAACTCATAAGTTGGTCGATCTACAAGTATGACTTTTCTAGGTTCTTGATCCTCTTATCAACCACCCAAGTTTCCAAGGAGACTCATTAGCAGAGCGGGCATCATTACCGACCACGAAAGTTTGGAGCATCTGCTCTCTATGTTTGTTTGCTTAATGTCTGTCTTACCCCAAGTAGCATGTGATCACAGTGCAGCAGCCATTTCTATCTGTTGTGCTCACTACAGTGGCCATGTAGCCCTGGCACTCAGGGGTACCTGATACATATTTGCTGACTACTGAAGAGGACTAGAATATGCCACCCAAATAATATGCCATGTTGGTATGAGGATAATTTTGAGCTGAAGGCCAACTGAGAGGAAGCAGACACAAGAAAGCTCTCTGCCTTACCCCAGATGACTAAAAGCAAGATGTGCATTTATAAAGGTGACCTTCCCCTTCACCGGGAAGGACAGAAGTCAATCACCAAGACAACTCTAGACCCGTCTTAGGCCAGAGAGAGCACCAGAAGAATCTACATAATAAACTTTGTTAGCTAGCAAAGAACTTATCTTCCCATTTTTTCCCCCATATTTTTACCTTCCCACAACTGACACCCCAGAAGTACAAAGTCCTTTTTCCTGGTCTTGTTATTTCTCAACAAACGTATTGTTCATTTAGTAAGATGCTACATAAGCCCAAGTTCTAATAAGCCCACCTCTTTGAGCTATTCATCACTGAGTGCTCCCATGTGTGTGCACAATGAAAATGTTAATAAACTTGTTTGTTTTTTTCTTGCAGATGTGTCTTTCAGTGGCCTGTTTTGCAGAGCTCAACTCAGAGAATTTAGGATTCTAAGAGAAAAAGATTATCTTTCTTCCTTACTGTACTGAGAAACTGGAGCCTGGGGATTGTACACAGGACCTACCATAAATGAACTCTTAGTCTCCCTGACTGGGTGTCGATGTCATACATAAAAATCACACATTCAAACAGAAATCATGGCAGAATATTATAAGGACCAAATGGTCAGCATAGACATTAAGATTTAAGAAAGGGCAAGGGGCAACCGAGTGGCTCAGTAGAGTAAGCATCTGATTCTTGATTTCAGCTCAGCTCATGATCTTGAGGTTCATGAGATTGAGCCCTGTGGTAGGCTCTGCTCCAACAGCACAGAGCCTGCTTGGGATTCTTTCTCTCTCCCACTCTCTCTCTACCCTTCCCTGTTCACATGCTCTCTCTGTCTCTAAAAATAAATAAATAAATATCTTTTTTAAAAAAGATTTAAGAAGGGGCTCCTGGGTGACTCAGTCAGGTAAGCAGTTGACTTTGGCTCAGGTCATGATCTCACAGCCCATATGTTCGAGCCCTGTATCAGGCTCTGTGCTGACAGCTCCAGTCCCGGAGCCTACTTCAGATTTTGTGTCTCCATCTCTCTCTGCCCCTCTGCTGCTTGCTCTCTCTCTCTCTCTCTCTCTCTCTCTCTCTCTCTATCTCTCTCTCAAAATAAATAAATAAATAAGTAAATAAATATTGACCAAAACTTAAAAATATTTAAGAAAAGGGAGAAATCACACTCTCAGGACAGAAAGTTCTCTCGCTGCGTTTTCTCCTTCTTAACAGTGTTGACATAAGGCTTAGAACAACTGGGAACTCCTCAAACGGTTGAGCCTTCCTGTCTTTGGAAAATACTACACATTCTTCACCAAATCCAGGGACGTCTGCCTCTCCTTAACATACAGAACTGAATTCCAAGCCCTGCAGACTCCCTCTGCTCCTGAATCATTCATCAAGGCATCCCTGCCGCTGCCAGAGTGATGACCCAACACCTCTCGTCCCTCAGTCATCTTACCTCAGAAGCAGAGTTGCTCTGTGAGCATGGAAAGGAAGGGCATTCATTTGCTGATATTGAAATAAATTGAGTCACAAAGTAAGGGAAATGAAAATATTCCCTCCGATATAGGCTGATGTTTCTAAGGCCGCTAGAGAGAGAGGAAGAAGTACCACTTGGCGTTCACTCATTTGCTTCCTTTTTTGTGCAGGGACTGTGTGGTGACCAGCTGTGCTGTGTCAGGGACTGTGCTACGACGGGTGGGGACACAGAGGGAACTGTAAGGGCTCAGTCCACCTCAGCAAGCATATGGCCAACAGAGAGAATCCACAGTAAGTAGGTAATAAAAATAAAGTGGACGAGACTTCTTGTAGGTGAAACCACATGTGCCACACAGCAAAATGGGGACCTACCTCGCTTCAAGCCCTATTTCTATATGAACTCTAGTTTACTCAGAAGGCGTCAATTCCTACTGTCCAGCCTTGATTTTGTATTCAGAACGTTGGGACAGTTTCCTGCCTTGAAGCACTACAGCAAGAATTCAGTGCACTTCCTTATCTAAAGGGCTTAACGAAGTGCACAGCCCACAGGGGATAAGCACTCACTACATTATGAATATTGTTACTAGAAAGAGGGATGTAAGGACCTGAATTGAGATTTGCTTCCCACTGCTTAGGTACGAGTGAAAGCTCAGGACATGAAGTACATATATCTCCTGTCTCCCCACTGTCTGGCTGCAGAATTGCTTCCCTCCTTCAGTGTCTGATGGGCACTCCCTGTATAGCATGAAATTTGACCATTAAGGTGGGATTTAAGCATCAGGACTCAGACAGATGTGTGTTATCTGGCTTTAAAAAAGTCCTGGGTCACCTGGGTGGCTAGGTAGGTTAAGTGTCCGAGTCTTGATCTCAGCTCAGTTCATGATCTCACCATTTGTGAGATCAGGGCCCATGTCAGGCTCTGTGTTAGAGCGTGGAGCCTGCTTGGAATTCTCTCTCTCTCTCTCTCTCTCTCTCTCTCTCTTTCTCTGCCTTCCCTGCTCTCTCTCAAAATAAATAAATAAACTTGAAAAATTAAAGAAAAAAAGACAGTCCTGAGAGCCTCCTTACCTGCCCTTCACCTATGCTATGAATATCCACGTTGTTCTTTACCATTCTATTAAGACGAAGCTGTAACCTCCATGGGGGTAGGTTGCCTAGGTCTGGCTGAAGCAGGATTTTTCGGGGGGCAGGGGAACCAATGGGAACGGAGAAGAGGAGGCTCTGCGTTATACTTCTCCACCTCAGACAGTCCAGATGAACACAAAATCAAAGTCAAAGTAAGTGCTTGCTGTGGTTATTTTTCCAATGCAGAACCTCCCTGTCTCTGGAAGGTCCACAGAGTGGAGCCTGTCTAAATGGGAACCAAGAGACACCGAGAAGCAGCTTAGCTCGGAGACCAGAGCCTTCCAAACGTGTGGGTTCCTAAGACACTCACTCCATCCCCAGTAGAGTTCCCCCAGGCCAGCGTCTGTTCTCTGCTGTAATTCTAACACCAGCACCTCCTGGCAAATAGCAGAAGCTAGATAAACAGTAGTACATAAACGACCACAAAAAATGAATGAATGAATGAACTGAGGAACAAACGAATAAAGGAAAGAAACAGCTTGGGATTTGGATCTCCTTTCAAATGACGGTAACAGTGAATCCTTAAGAAGCAGCAAATGTGGAGGGTGGACGTTGCCTTGACACTGCCAGCAGCAAAGGGGCACCATGGCGCAATTAACTCTTTCCGGGTGGGCTAGTGGGGGACGGGGTGGCCCTCAGCAGTGCAGCCATTACATGCACAGTAGGGGGTCCAGAAAGCTGCCAGGCCGGATTTCATTTTGGAATGAACTCTTATAATTTTTTTTTTTTCTGCTGTTCCAGCAGCGACAACAGCAGATTTACTCTCTTAATTATGTTTGGCTTTGGTTAAATTAGTTTGCATTCCCTGAACGCACACGGAATGGGGGAGGGGGAGCAGGCAGGGGAAGGAGGTGGCCGGAGAAGATGCCAAGAGGTGGAGAGAATCTTCTTAAGAGGATGATGCACATGGCAGAAGAATCAATCAGGCCCCAGGCAGCCGCTGGACAGCTACCGCACAGCGCTCCAGGGGTCCCAAAGGGATGGAGAAAGTGGTGTTCTGCCTAAATCTCCATTCATTCATTCATGCATCCATGCTACAAATATTTGTCGAGTGCCTAAGATGAGCCAGACATCGAACTGAGAGGTGGAGGGAATTGCAGTGAACTGGACAAATAAAGGCTCCCTGACCTCATGGACTTCTGTTCTAGAGAGGAAGGAAGACAAGAAACAAAGACATAAGCAAAACTTTCAGATGCCATGAAATCAATGGCACAGAATAAGGCAATGGGGACTCTCAAGGGGAAGTTCATTACGTTTTGTTTGTTTGTTTGTTTTGGGGTGGTCTCAGCCAATAACAAAAATAACACAACCACGGTGAATCCACGTACTCAGGGCTACCACACATTCCAGACACTCACTAAACCTTTCATGTAATCTTCACAAAAAAACCCTGAGATGAATATAGTTATCCTTGTTTTACAGATGAGGAATTGAGGCTCGGAGAGTTTTAGTTACATGCTAGACGACACACAGCAGGTGACCTCAAATGCTATGTTGCCCCTGTGCCTTTCAAAGTTCTACAGTCAAAAACAGTAACCAATGATTAAAGTACCCACTAAGTACCAACACACAATACTTGCAGCACATTCTGAGTGTCAGCTGTCAGCAGTTTCATCCATCGCCTTTTACAAACCAAGACCCGGAGCACCTGGGCAGTTGAGGCAGCATGATAAATCCAGGAGGGAATAAAGGCAGGATTGAGACTCACATCTGAATGACCCCTCGGTCTTGTCGCGCCCTCCCTCCCCTGAACATAATACAACGCAGTCTTATGAAACTAATATATTTTTTTCCTTGATAACCAGGAGGAAAGATTCTGATGTTAGAATGTCCTGCAGTCACCGTCCAGAGACCCCCTGGAGAGGACCAACATTTCCTCTGCATTTTTTGGCTGTTGCTTCAGGTAACCAGCCCACAGCAAAGCTTAACACTCTTGCAAAGTGACTTTGGGGAATAAACCAGAAGCAGGAAAAAAAGTGCCTAGAACTCAAAGCAATGGGGAAACTATAAAAGGGCCTCTTGTTAAATCGTGGTGTCCTCAAAAAAGACATAAATAGGCAACCCAGGATTTAGTGCTGTGTGTAGATGAAAACTGCCTATATCTTTACACAAGGCCTTCCTTAGTATCCTATCTGATCAGTGACCTATGTTCTTCTATGTTCTATGGACCTCCGGCTGGGATGCTATGGAACTGCCAGCTGCCTCTATTTCCATAACTGCCTGTCCCTAACAACTGCTGAATTAGCTTCTCCATGGATAGCCCAGCCAACATCTCGCACCACCTCAACAGTTAATGGCGTTTTAGAATTTCTATGATAAAACCTGTTCTTTATTCTTTTTAAGACCTTGTCTGTTTTTCACATTCGTAATGGACTCAAACCTGAAAGGGGAATTGTCAAATCAGAATTTTTTTTTAGCAAAATGCCATTATACAACTAGAGCCAGCTGCTTTTAATTTATAAACACTGTAATGTTCCCCAGGCCTTAGATTTTTTTTTAAACAACATCCAGATCAGAACCAATTTAATTCTGAAAGATAGCTAATCAAGTAATTTGTCAAGTAATCTCTCTAGTTCTCACTGTTGCAAAGGGGGTTGGGAGCTGTATATGGATAAACTAACACTTTATTGAAGATTATAAATGGACCCTTCAGGTATATGAAGTGCTGACCTATAATCTCCAGAAACACAATAACTTTGATACATTCATTTAACCACTAAGTTGAGCATTTCAGCGACTCACGTGGGATGATACACTTACTTGGTTAAGACTTGAAGCTCCAAACATGTTTTATATGCAATAATTCTCTTTGTTATTAAAGTTGTTTATTTATTGTTGAGAGTGAGAGAGTGCAAGAGGGGGAGGGTCAGAGAGAAAGGGGAGACAGAAAATCCCAAGCAGAGAATCCCCAGTGTGGGGCTTGAACTCACAGATTGTGAGATCATGACCTGAGCCGAAATCGTCAGACACTTAACCGACTGAGCCACCCGGGCAACCCTACAATAATTCTTTTGAAATGTACTAACTTTTTAGGGACTTATATAGATGAATTTCCAATTTTGGAGAAGTTGAACAGTCTCAGTCTTGATTTTGCAATTTTCTGTACAGTCGTCCCTCCCCATCCTCAGAGATACATTCCAAGACCCCCAGGGGATGCCTGAAAGCACAAAGAGTAATGAACCCTATAGATACTATTTTTTCCTATGCATACATACCCATGGCAAAGTTTAACTTATAAATTAGGCACAGTAAGAGATTAACAATGACCACTAATAAAACAGAACAATTATAACAATATACTGTAACAAAAGTTATATAAATGCGGGCTCTCTCTCTCTCAAAATACCTTACTGTACTGTACTCTACTCACCTTCTCATGATGATGTGAGACGTGTGCCCACATGATGGGATGAAGCGAGGTGAACACCATAGGCAATGTGCCGTGGTATTAGGCTACTACTGATTTTCTGATGACACCTCAAACGGAGAATCATCTGCAATTGACTGCAGGTGAGTGACGCGTCAGAAACAGACCGAGGGAAGGCAGGGCTACTATATTCCCAACACCCTAATATGTACACACTTAATGAGAAACAAAATGGACACAGACTTGAGAATTTCACATATTTTGAGATCATTATAGTCACCCCAAGTTTTCCAACCACTAAACTTTCATTAACCTTGACAACATGATGGAATATAGCCTGCCCTTGGAACTCATGTTCCAGTAAAGACAGCATGGCAACCCATTGACTTCTAATTAGCAAACACTTACATTCCTACTTTGTGCCAGTCTCTGTTCTAAGCGCTTTGTAAATGTTGAATCCTCAGGGTGCCTGGGTGGCTCAGTCAGCTGAGCATCTGACTCTTCATTTCGGCTCAGGTGATGATCTCACGGTGGTGAGATCAAGCCCTGTCTGCCTAAGATTCCGTCTTTTCCTCTGCCCCCCTCCCACTCACTGTAAACAAACAAACAAATACTGAATCCTCGTAACAATCCCGTGAGATAGGAGCTGACTCGCCCCCTTAATTTTTTATTCCTCTAATTTGATCTGACTTGAGTCCTAGCCGGGAGATTCTATTCCTCTTTACTGTGTGGGAAAGAGTCATGGCATCACCCAGGATGCTGTTTTCAGACCTGGGTCACATTGCACAGCAGGTGAAAGCCTCTAGAGTTGGTAACTGCCCCTGGTGTGGTTAATCTTCTACCCCAGACGCAACTAACTAATTACTCTTTCTGAGCAACTTCTCATTTCCTTTCAAAAGAGGCACTGTGATTGTGGGGAAAGCTTGAAGACATTGCCCTGCCAATCTGGGCAGATAAATGCGAAGGCCGGGCATCCCTCCTAGGGGTCCCTGTCCCTGTCACCTTCCCTGTACTCTGGTCATCTCTGAAACTAAGGACCTGCATCTCTGCTCACTGACTTGCAGGCAGGAATTAGGAAAACTCCTGCAAGAAGCGTTCACGGGATGAAGGAGAGAAAGCATGTGATGATACATTGTATTAATGTGCTTGGAACGGGTTTATGGTTGAAATAAACCATGGGCATGGGGATTCCAATCCCAGTTTTGCCCCATGCTTGCTGTGTGACTTTGAGCAAGTAATTTAACTTCTCTGAGCTGTCGCCTTGTCTACAGGAAACCTACTTAATAGATTTTTATGAAAATTGGGTAAACATCAATGATATGATATCATATAAGCACAATGGCCCCTTGTGGTTATTTCATAAATGTTGGGTCTCTCCTCATTTCTTCCTCCTTCCGTGTATGTTACCTATTTTGTGTTTCTAAGGCAACCTGCTACCGTAAGTACCAGATAATAAATAACAAGTTAATATTTCAAAAGGGAAAAGGAAAAGACTCTCTTCACCCCCCAAAGTCTTGGGAAGAAAATGCTCCTACTTTATAGATTTGCCAAGGTGGGCTGATTCCCACCCAGGACATCAGTTCCGTCCCATTTTGCTGCCTCTATAAAGAAGAAGGGGCGCCTGGGTGGCTTAGTCGGTTAAGCGTCCGACTTTCGCTTAGGTCATGATCTCGCGGTTCGTGGGTTCGAGCCCCGCGTCGGGCTCTGTGCTGACTGCCAGCTCAGAGCCTGGAGCCTGTTTCAGTCTGTGACTCCCTCTCTCTCTGACCCTCCCCTGCTCACGCTGTCTCTCTCTCTCTCCTAGAAATAAATTAAAAAAAAAAAAAACATAAAAGAAGGAGAAGAGAAAGAAGCAGCAGCAGCTGCTGCTAACATTTATTTTCTCATTTATTTCCAACATAAGAAAATAGTCCCAAGTGCAGGAGGGAAGAGGACAGTTTGAGAGGTCCCGGTGTTACCACTCTCAGTGACAAGGCGGACAATCCAGAGCCTTCCTCACACCCAAAAGGAAAGAAACTGGACCCCAAAGCCCCTGCTCCCCTTGGCTGAAATGCCTTGTAATAGGATTACAGGTTACATAAGTCAAGGTTGAAAATGGCCATTTTCTTTGTACAGCTCAAGCATTTAATTTTCCAAATCAGGGAACTTCATTTCTCAGTGTGCTCAGTAGAATCTATCGGCTTCCTTCAGGTGACAAAAGAAAAACAGCTGAAAACTGGCATGCGTGCTGCCTTTAATTGAAGCTTCTGTGCCCCTATTCTTGGTCTTTATGGTTTAGGAGATTGCACGCAGCTCTTACCCCCAGGGAAGAGAACAGTGTCAAAGCGCCTTCGAACCGAGGCAGGGTGGGTCTGGTGACCTTAGACCCCGAACTCTGAATTTTCTGGCTTCCGTGGGTTTACATCCAATCCGCAGTGTTCCTTTAGGTGGTGTTTTGTGCTTAATTATACTTAAAGGTTCAGCAGGTGGGATTTCATCTGAAGCCCAAGACTTTGAGCCACCAGCTCCTGGGGTTGTCATTTCAAGCTTCTCATTCCTAATCACATGGGTCTTCACCCAAGATGTGTTTTAACTCAGGTTAAAGGGGGTTTTGTCTTGTAAGCAGCCAGTTTAAAAAGCAAAGTGTTTTGTTTGTGGGGGGAAAAAAGAAACACCTGAATAGATCTAAATCCTTTCTATAAATAACTCACAAATTATTATGAAGGGATTTGTAATGGTTCCATTTGAAATCTGTGTTTAAAGCCCAAGTCACTCTGCTGGGGACGGCATCTGTGACATGCTTCTGGGAGTGATCTGAACCATGATATGGTGAGAACCATGAAGGCAGGCTGGAGGTTCAGAGGGGCCCGGAGTGAACTATAGCAAGCAGTAAAAGGAAGTCAAAGCTAACAAAGGTCTTCGAAAGCTACATACAGTCATTAGAGCAATTAAAGTTCTTTTTCAGTAAAATCTTAGATTTAACAGCTAAAGGCCATGAAGCCACATGGCCCCCCTCAGTAAATATTACCATATCCAAAATCCATTTGCCTTCTTCCAGGAGAATGGCCTTGGCGAAAAGGGGAAACCGTTCTCTGTCTTGCCAGAGGACTTGAAAGAGACCAGCCCTTTCTGAATCTGCTGAAGACCTTGCTTGAATCCCATACAAACAGCACAAAGACATGGCCTCCAGAGGGTTAGGTGGGGGGGGGCTGAAACCCTGGGGCAAAGCTAAGATAGGTTGGCTGTAAACCCCGCGGGATCCCAGGCTGCAGTCCATATGTCCATAAGGCACCTTGGTTGACAGAATGGGATGGTGAGAGGTGTCCAGGCTGAAGGAGGAGGTGGGATAATCTCAGGATGACCATCTGAATGAAGATGGCTGTAGCCCGTCCGAAGCAGTCACTTCACCTTCAGCTGGCTCCATGAAGGGTGCACATCTCCTCCTCCCATCCCCTCCTTAAGGCCTCTCCAGGCACCCCAGCCTCTTTGCTTCCAGAACAAAGGCTGAGCTTCAGAGTTCTGAAGCAGACATCCTGGGCTGCAGCCCTGGCTTTGTGCCTGGGATGCTTGACCTTGAGTCTGTTATTTCTCTGAAATGCTTCATTGATCAAAGGTAAATAATTAGAGTATTCCCCTAACTGCGTAGATAACATCAATAATGAATTCATACATGAAAAGAACTTAAAACACATATTAAGTGTTTGGAAACGTTAGCTATTATTAGGTTGACCCATTTTTGGCTAAATGACAATTCCATATGGTTCAAACACTTATTGAAGTTCTCAGCCTTGGGGTGCCTCAGTGGCTCTGTCGGTTGAGTGTCTGACATCCACTCAGGTCATGATCTCACAGTCCATGTGTTAAAGCCCCACGTCGGGCTCTGTGTTGACAGCTAGGAGCCTGGAGCCTGCTTCAGATTCTGTGTCTCCCTCTCTCTCTGCCCCTCCCCCACTCATGCTCTGTCTCTCTCTCTTTCAAAAATAAATAAAACATTTAAAAAATGTTTTTAAAGGTCTCAGCCTTACTGAAACCTCGTCTTGTCTTTCTTGAGAAAACCCAAGCATCACCTGCTCCTGGAAACCTTCCATGATGCCCAGTCTGGGTTCATTCCCCCATACACCCATGTGTTCACTTACTCAACAGAAGAGTATTGAGCACCAAGGCCAAGTACCAGGAACCGATTATGACCAGTGAACAAGGTCAATATGGTCTTTCCCTCAAAACGCTTAAATCCAGAGAAGACAGTCAACCATGTACTGACAACTGATGGAGTAAGTGTCCCTCCAGGCAAGTAGAGAGACTATGAAAAAACATACCCAGCAATAGCATCCTGATGGAGGACATGGGTGAAGAGCACGGAAATTTTGGAACAAGTCATCTTTACCTAAGACCTGAAGAGTGAGTTGAGATTGGTCAGATGAAAAGGAGAAGAAAGATTGTTCCAGAAACATCTAGACTTTTCTGTGAAGGCCCAGAAGTGAGAGAGAGAGAGAGAGAGAGAGAGCCTGTGGAAGAGAAAGGTGTTGGGTGTAGCTGTAAGGAGACAGAGCCTGTCCTGAAAGGGCAGTGAAAGGGACCACAAGAAGCAGAGCCCTCATCATAAAAGCCCTTGTAAGTCACCTGGAGACTTCAGGGCAAAACTTAAGAAGGAATTTTCTCTCAAGGCTACCCAAGGTTGTACCTGAGAGTAAGTATCTCTCTAATATCTGCCCCCTAGGCATCTCATTCTAGTGCTATCCCTGTTGGGCCTTTATCCTACAGCCAACAGGAAGCCCTTGAAGGGATTTCAAAAGGAAAAAGACACCTTTCCCACTCACTTTGGCTCAACTTGACTGATGGACTGAGGGAAACAAGGGGGGTAGGGACAGAAAGCTGGGGCATTTATTCAGGCAGTGGGGACCCTTTATACGAGCGCCCAGAACACACCGGCTTCCTCTCTAGCATATCACTCATGATGCTGACTTTTAATTGCTCCTTTAATTGTTTATGTTCCACTAGACCGAATCCCTTGAGAACAGAGACCTCGGAGTCTATCCCACTACTCTTACCTCCAGGACCAGCACCGTGCCTAGGACAGAACAGACAGTCAATAAATAGTAACGATTATTATTATGACTATTGTTATTTAATACTTCCTGCTGAAATCCAGACACACAGATGTTCCTGCTATGGTACCTCATGGTAAATCGATTCCATGGAATACTGATCTTCTCAGAAATGCTAAGCAAAGTTTTGGCCATTTGGGGGGAGGCCTATATTCAAAGTTCGAAAAACATTTGCTTAAAAACATGAAATGGGGTTAGTAGACACACATATATTTCTAAACTATCTCTGCCGAGAGGGTCTAGAATCAATAACATCCCAGAACCGACATGCTCACTGAGCACCCAGATTCTCCCATAAGGAGGAATTGGGGTGCCCTGAAAAAAAAAAAAAGGCTAATTCTAGAGCAGGGGTAGTGAACATAAAAAATAAGTCTGGAGTAGCTTGAAGTGTCAGAAAGTAAAGAAGTGTTGGAGCGCCTGAGTGGCTCAGTTGGTTAAGCAGCCAACTTTGGCTCAGGTCAGGATCTCACAGTTTGTGAGGTCAAGCCCCCTGTTGGGCTCTGTGTGACAGCTCAGAGCCTGGAGCTTGCTTCAGATTCTGTGTCTCCCTCTTTCCCTGTCCCTTTCCAACTCATGCGTGCGCTCTCTCTTTCTCTCTCTCTCTGTCTCAAAAATAAATAAACATTAAAATTTTTTTAAAAAGTGCACACACGCACGTGTGCGCGCGCGCACACACACACACCTGATGGGGATATGGGACACAGGAACCAACTGGAAGAACTTCTAACAGCCATTGGGGAAACACTCCAAATAAGATAAATAACACCGCAATGGATTATAACCCAAAGTATAAAACAAGTATCCATAAATCCATAGTGGTATAAATAAATGGTTGAATAAGTAGAAAGGATAGAAGAGACAGATCTCTCGTGCAGAAGAGTTACAAATAATTTATGTAGATACCCCCCTTGCACGGCCGTAGAGTATAACTTCCTCCCTCTTGAACATGGGCTATGCCTACTGACGCCTTTCCAAGCAGTATGGTAGAGAAGAGGGAAAAACAAGAGTAATTTTGTTTATTGAAGTAATTTTCTTCATTGAATAATGAAGAAATCTGACAAATACTACTTCTGCCAGGTGATCAAGCTTAACATTCACACTAATAAACATTTGCTAAGATATGCCTTTGATATCATGTGATGAGAGTGGAACGATACATCTGTGGTTTTCCACCCCAAAACCAATACCCCTTTCTAGCCACAAGAAATGCAACTGACCTACAGAAACTGAGGGCTACTCTGCCAAATCCCTGGCCGGCACTTCTCAAAACTGTCAAAGTCATCAAATACAAGAAGAGTCTGAGGACCTGACCCAGCCAAGACGAGCCTAAGGAAATGTGACAACTAACTGTAAGGTGGTATCTTGGGCGGGAGCCTGGGAACATTACATAAAAACTGAATAAATCTGAGCAAAGTATGGACTTTAGCTAATAATAATGCATTAATATCGGTTCATTAGTTGTGACAAATGTATCATACCAGCATGGGATCTTAACAACTAGGAAAATGGGTGTAGCGTATGTGACAATTCTCTGGACTATCTTTGCAGCTTTTATGCATATCTAAGAGTATTCTAAAATTTTATAAGTCTATTTTTAAAAATTAAATAGTGTCTTTACTATCCAACTTCTCAGATGCTTTAATATGCTGAGATACATTATGAATCTTCCCAAATTAATATGACTATGGGACTGAATAACTGTTCATTTCTCTAGGGCCCTACCTGGTGTCCTCTAGAATAGTTGTGAATAGTGATAATAATAATACTAATAACTAACATTTTTAGAAAGATTCTGAGCACCACGGGTAATAATGTAGTCCCATGAGCCAGACTGCCTATTCACATAATAGCCTCAGCATTTAAAAGCTGCATGATGGTAAGCAAATTCATTTAATTGTGCCTCTGTTTCCTTAGCTATAAAATGGGATTGATAATGCTACGTGTCTCGGGATAATTATGAGAATTCAGTGTGTATATTTGGATGAATGTGTGGTCAGTACGTAGTAAATTGCTCAACACTCATTGTGACTTCTTGAGGGCTTTCCATATGTTGTTTCCCTACATAGCAACTATGATCACATGAGGTAGTAACCAGCTACATTTTTATAGAGAAAGAGAAAAAAAAAAAAAACTAAATAATCTGTCCGGGGTCTCACAGTTAGAAAACTATGGAGTCAGGCCCATCTGGGAGGAAGCCCAAGGCAGAATTTCAAGACTCAGAATCCTGGAAAGAAGCAATAGGTGCCCGACTACCAAACCCCAGGATAGGGAGGAAGTTCCAAAGGATAAGTGAGAGAAACTAAAAACATGAGCACATAGCATCAAAACTAATCTTGGTCTACTCTGCAATTTCATACACACCTTCCTGGTTATTAACTGCCATCTCCCAAATCTTGGTAGAGAGACCACCTCTACTAATGCCATAAATACCCCAATCTCTCTCCACATATTTCCTAAGGACCCGTGCCTGGTGGACTGTTCTCTATCCAGCATTCTCTGTAAGGACAGAATTTGCCTCTGAATGTCCAGTTCACTCCTAAAATGTGGAAGACTTCTTACACACTTTTCTTCCTCTGCCTCTGGCCTGGGAAACTGGACTCTGTACTCGGCAGTCACTTGAAATTAAGTGACAAGAGATTCTGCCATGCTTACTCATCATAAGACTGGGGTTTCCATCTGTCAGCCAACTGCACAATTAGGAAAAAAAGAAAATTCAAAGGAATCCAAAAAGAAAGATTAAAGTCTATAAAAGGCTGGAAGAACCAGAAATGGACTCTTCCAAAATACAGTGTTCTGCGAATCCCCAAACACTCAATGTGGTACCTGAAGCCCCTGTGACCTGCAGCAAACACGATAATCTAAGGTCATAGTGTGTTCTGGGCGCTTAGTAGGGATGGAGCTCTTCTCAAAGGCCAGCAAGGTGTAAAAGAACTCACATGCACACTCTTCCTCTCCTGTGACAGGCAAATACTTGTGAAAGCCCATCACCTATAAACATTGAGTGGGAGGGAGAGAATGGAAAATTCTCTCCACTGGCTGCTTCCCCTCCTTCTCTTCCCACGCTCCTCTTTCCTTCCAGGAACTTAGGTTCCTGTCAACCTGTCGCCCACGTCTCAGTTTTATGTTGAACTCTTCGCATCTACCGAGGATTTATGAGTAACTCAACAAAACACCAATCAAAACAAAAGTAAAAACTTAAAAAATGGCATCTCCAGCTTCCTGAGTCATCTTGAATTGGCCTTCTTTTCTTTAGGCTTCCTAATTCTATAGTTTACACCGTTCCCTTAACATCTGGCATATAAGTAGGGTTCTCAGATGAAACATAGGTTGCTTAGTTAAATGTGAATTCCAGACAAACTAGGAATACTTTTTTTAGTATAAGTATGTCCCATTCACTATTTGTGATATACTTATATAAGAAAAGTATTCGATGTTTATCTGGAATTCAAATTTAACTGGGCATTCTGTATTTTTATTTATAAAATCTGGCAACCCTGTCTATAGTATAAACTACTTTTTCAGTAGATTGCTTTGTTCAAATGGTATCATACACAGATGCCCAGTACACGAACAAATTAAAAGGAAAAGACTGAGATCCAGAAGGGGAAGGTGACTGGATTCTGCTCGGCCCATATTCAAGTGACAGAGCTTAGAAATGAACACAGACACGTGTTTCTTTACTGTCAGGAAGCAAATCTGAAAACCCGAAATGGGCAGAAAAGATTCAGAGTTTCCTGTGCACTGGGGTTATCTCGACCTCATATCACCTTTGAGCCATCCTACAGCTCTGTAAATTGTAGACAATGGATTAATAACATACGTGATTTTTGTAGTAGATGCGTATCAGTTGGGAGAGATTGATCGCTGTGCTGTGGACGGACAGGTCTCTGCACTTCTTTACACACTTATTCCAGCGGACCTCAGTGCATATAAATATACTTTCTCTGAATTCTCCCTTGAACTGGCTGTAACCTCTTACCGGTTCTCTCATTAATAAATGAGTTAAGTGAATCTTTGACATGTGTTGGTGAGATTCACTCTGTTAACTTTTATTAAAAAAAAAATCATCTTTTGGCAGTTTGTCATTCTTCTCTGAAACGAGGTTGAAAAGGAGGTTCTGCCGAAGCAAGGGCAGTGGTGTTACAGGGTCATAAAATGAAATGTAACACTGGGTGGAGAAGAATGGAAGAGAACACATTTCTGAAATATATGCCTGATCACGTGGTGTTCCCCAAGGAAAACTCCCCACCACCCTCCACCGGCCAGACTTCGCAGCCCTGGCCCTGAGGACCAAGTGGGAACTCCCCATCCTGGGGGCAGGCTCCCTGTGCACTTGAGCCCTTGCACGGGGCAGAGCCCCTCTCTCCCCACCTCTTGCAGTGGCTGACTCCAGCTCCGCTTCTGCTCTCGGTCTGGCGTAGATGGAAACTCATCCTGTGGCTCCCATGAGCCCCTCGGGCTTCACGAACCATAGCACTTTTCTCATTGCGTTGCAATTACTGTTTAATTGTCTGTAGCCTGCATTAGACTGCACTCTGGGAGGGCAGCGACCAAAACTTGCTTTGATTTGTTTACTTGTGCATCCGCAACCCCAAGCAGAGGGTATTGGCTCACAGTGAGACTCAAAACACGAGCGTGGAATGAATAAATGGAACTGGAAGCCTAATAGGATCACTTATGCACATGAGAGAGGAAAGCTGAGGGAATCGGATGCACAGGGGGAAAGGCAAGCCTCGGATCGGCTCTGTTCTCTTAGAAAAACACTTTAGGGGACAAGTCACTAAGCTGCCTGCAACACCAGGTACTGTCTCACCCTCACCCAGTGATTTCCTCCCATCTAAGTCACGGAACTAATTAGCATATATTCAAAAGAACAGCATAGTAATTTTCATCATATATATAAAATTTCATATAAATTTAATATATATAATTATATAAAATTAAATTTTATAATAATAAAATTAAATTTTATAATAATAAAATTTATGTAAACTTAAATTATAATAGTGGGCAGGTCCACCTAAAAGCTCACAGTGTTTTACAGCCTTTCTAAAAAATAAAATAAGGGGCCCCTGGGTAGCTCAGTAGGTTTAAGTGTCCAACTTCAGCTTAGGTCATGACCCCCCAGTTTGTGGGTTTGAGCCCCACGGGTTTGTGGGTTCAAGCCCCTCGACGGGCTCTGCGCTGATAGCTCAGAGCCTGGAGCCTGCTTCAGATTCTGTGTCTCCCCTTCTCTCTGTCCCTCCCCTGCTCATGCTCTGTCTCTCTCTGTTTCTCAATAATAAGTAAATGTTAAAAAATAAAATAAAATAAAATAAAATAAAATAAAATAAAATAAAATAAAAGCTATTTAGAAAGAAGAAAAAATATATATTTGAGCCCTGCCTTCCCCCAAGCTGGAAAAAAAAAAAAGCCAATCCACTTAGAAAAGGGGCTTCCAGGAAAAAGAGACTCCCAAACCTTTTCCTAATGGGTTCCTCCATCCCTCCCTTCAATTACCAAGTAAAAGCTCCCATAGAATTCCAGGATCCTGTAACTCTTCACAATTCCCCAAAGGCAACCTAATTTCCAGCCCTCTCTTTCCAAAGTGTCCACTCTGGAGGCTGTGGTTTCCATTCGTAAAACCCAGCTTCTTACAGGTGAATTAGCGAGATGATGTTTACAGCAGAGCGGAGCCTCGGCCAGCATCAGGGGTGCCCATCCCCGTGGCCCCCTGGCGCACCACACCATCTCCTCTGCGGGTACAAGCTGAATCTCCTTGCGGGTACAAGAAGGAGATTTAGGACCAAGCAATATAGGCTCCATTCCACCTACACTTCTCTTCAGACAAGGCCCAGCCAGCCTCAGAGGGACAGCAGTCACTTTGAATGCCTACGATTCCTTCACCCTTCAACAGCGATGCATACCTGTCCCTCCTTTAAATGAATACAACCTAATGGCAAAAGGAATCCTGGAACAATATGCAACGGCCAGGCTGGAGTCAGGATGTGTGCCACCAGGTGGGGGGAGGGGGGGTGCCCAGGGTAGAGCTGGTGCAGGGCCCCCATTAACAGGTCCACGGGATCGCTGCATCCCACTGCCTGCTCAGACGTCACATTCCAGGAAACAAGGCAGGTCTGTCCAAAGACACTCGGGTATGAAAGAATTCCAGGAAAAAACAAGAGCTAAAATATACTGAGGACTGACCATGAGCCAAGCACTGGTGCTAAGTGCATTGTATGCATTCTCTTATCTACTCCTTACCAGGTTTATGTGGTAGGAACCATTTCCGTTCTCACTAGAGAAATGAAGAAAATGACTCTTGAAGATGTTCTAAATCTCCCCAAGGTCTTATAACATGGTGGTGGCAGCAACAGAATTAAAACAAATCAAAAGTTAGGGCCCAACCTCATAACAATTAGGATGTATTTGTTTGGAAATTAGGTGCTAGAGTTTTTATGTCTGCTATCTCATTTATCGCTCGCTGATACTCTGAAGTGTTTGATTCCCTTACAAAGCATAAGGAATGGAGGAAACTGGTCCCAGACCACACAGCCAGGAAATGATGGAGTAGCTTTGGGGAGAGATCTGCCTGTAGCCAGCTGTCAGTGGGACTGCAGTGGGCATGGGGTGGGGGGGCATTAACTCCTGAAGTCATGAAAGAGGCTCTAAGTGCTAGTATTAGCTCCTGACCACCAGAAGCACTGATCTTGGGCCAAGATTTTAAGAGAGAAATCCTCTAAGCTGGAGGAACTTGACTTTCTTGAGATCGAGCTGAGTCACAGGACGTTCAGAGGGCAGTCATTGGGCCCAGAAGCTCCCTCCATCCCTGGCTCGGAAGACAAATACATTCCCCATCTCATGGCTTACAGGAGAAACTTCACAGGGCTGGGATCCTAGGGAACATCTTTGAAGGCAATATGTCCCCATGTAACGACCCTCCCCATTGGACTACGTCAGGAATAGTGCAAGTTGTTTGTCCATTAGACAAGTATCACTTAGCTTTGTTTCAGAAATCACTCACTCCAGTTTGTTGATCTTGTCCACTGTTTACTCATCTCCAATCCCCTTTTCAATTTAAAAGTTCCCAAGCATGGGGGCACCTGGGTGGCTCAGTCAGTTGAGTGTCCAACTTCGGCTCAGGTCATGATTTCGCGGTTCATGGGTTCAAGCCCCACATCAGGCTCGCTGCCGTCCGTGCAGAACCTACTTTGGATCCTCTGTCCCCCTCTCTCTACCCCTCATCCACTTGCATACTCCCTCTCTCTTCCTCTTTCAAAAACAAACAAACAAACAAACATTAAAACAATGTTTCCAAGCCTATATCAAGGCACTGACTCAACTTACTGAATTCATCAATTTCTTAGGAATCAGATGAAAAAATGTTACTGCTCTTAACAGCACAGAAGAATACTGACTTCCCAAGGAATCAGCCATGTTATAAATACTTTGTAAGAGTGTTTGGAAATGAGAGGAGAGCAAATTTACACCTCTGAAGAAAAAGGGTTCAGAGTTCCAATTATAAAGGAGGGTTTGACTGTGAGCAAGCTTGTTTTTATTTTAAAATTAAATTCAAGCTCATTAGGCCGGTGACCCAACAAACTGCCAAGAGCTGATCAGGAAGAAAATGTATCTATCTCATCTGCACATCTAACCAACAATTTTTCAACCGCATAATAATGAGAAATAGAGCAAAAATGAAATAAGAACTGAGCTGGAGTGAGGAAATCAGGGTTATAACTCTATGCTTTTATTTGTTGCTTAATCTCACTGCATCTTGATTTCCTCATCTGTAAAATGGACATAATCACACCTATTTCAGGCTTGCCAATGTCCCAGGGGAGATGAAGAGAGCAATGAATTTAGCACAGTGCTGAGAACACAGTGATTGCTTAACATTTACTTGTTAATAACAATGCTTACTATTCTTTTCACTTTTAATTCCTAAGTAAATTGGGTCTGAAATAGTTTCCAAATCAGCCAAGGGTTAGGAATAAAGAATCTATACCCTTCTACCTTTGAGATTTGTTGAGGTTACCACAGGAATCAATCAGATTCCTTGAGACTGTGAATTGATTTCACCACTTGACTGAGTACCCTTAGAATATAATTATTAATTGCACTTTGGAGAGAGTTTGGAGGGATTTTTTTTTGATCCATGTGGATGTGTAAATTGAGAAGATAGGTGGATGCATATTTTTATACAAGTAGGTTTTATGTATCTTATATATACACACATATATGTATGTATACACACTATACATACATAAATATATACATGCAGATATGTGTATATGTATAGATACATATAGATATACGTGCATATAAATACATACATATGCATGCACACACTGTCATAGGCGTGCACATATAGATAGAAACAGAAATAGAGAGAGTGACAAAGACATATATAGAGATAGATACATACATGTACATACACACATGTACAGACACACAGAATGAGAGTGAAACAAAGGGAAAAAAACAGAGATAAATAGATTTAGCTAAAGGCCCCTGCCCATGGGTGAACAAGATGCAAAATGACAAGAGCTAACTCCTCTAAGTTGCCTTTTGCACCTTACTGTTGACAGATTTATTGAGACCGATTATTAGTCACATAAGGAACTTTATTGTGTTTGATTTATGCAAATACAAGTAGCCGTTGGTCTTCAGTGAAGGTGTGTCCCCAACAAAGAATTCTAAAGCAGGAATACAAAGTTCAAATGCTAACACTTGTCTGAAAGTTAACTTACAAATAAGGTCTGTCAAGTATCCAGCAGAGGGAGGCACTAGGAATGACTGAGGGCTGTGGCCAAGTGGCTGTCTGGTGGAAGGAAGGAAGCCTGTATTGAATCCAGACCGTTTGTTGCCACGTGGGAGAAGAGCCAAGTATTTGCTCAGCTCTCTTGCTTTATTTTGTTTTCTTTGCTTGTTTATTGTTTACTAGGTTTCCCTTATGCTTCTTTCTGTGTTTAGTGGCCATAAAACTGGACGTATTGGTTAGCCCAGACTAAAATAACCAAGCACCATGGACTGCCTGGAGTAAAAGAAATGCATTTTCTCACAGTTGTAGAGGCTGGAAGCCTTTGATCAGGATGTCGGCATGACCCGGTTCTGGTGAGAACTCTCTTCCTGACTTGCAGACACACACTGTGTCCTCGTGTGGCGGGGGGAGCTCTGGTATTTTTCCAATCCTATCATGGGGGTCCCACCCTCATGACCTCATTTAACCATAATCACCTCACAAAGGCACCATTTCTAAATACCTGCACATGGGGAGTTAAGGCTTCAACTTATGAATTGGGGCTAGGGGGCAAGGGAGGGCACAAACATTTAGTCCAAATATTATGTTTAAATATTTAAAAGTACTGGTTAGGCCAACAAAACTCACTCTGTATTAAGAAGGGTTCATCTGACGGAGCGCCTGGTGGCTTCGTCGGTTAAGTGTCTGACCTTGGCTCAGGTGGTGATCTTGTGCTTTGTTGAGTTCAAGCCCTATGTCAGGCTCTGTGCTGACTGCTCAGAACCTGGAGCCTGCTTCCGGTTCTGTGTGTGTGTCTCTCTCTCTGCCCCTCTGCCACTCATGCTCTCTCTCTGTCTCAAAAATAAAAAATGAACATTAAAACAAATGAAAACATAAAAGAAGTGCTCATCTGACTCAATGTCATTGGTTTGTCAACCAGATAGATTCTACCCACCAGGCTTCACCATGATTTACCACTTCAAATTCACAGCACACACATACACACCCATATGCACACACACACACTTGCCTTAGAAATTCTGTCAAATGTTTATGCAGGGGTCCACTCTGTCTTGGGGTGGGAGACATGGAAACTTATGTACAGAGTCATGACCAGATTCCTTGATCGAAGTGAAGGGGAAATCCAGGGTATGGCAAGAGGTGAGAGAAGGCTGTTGGGCAAGAGGGAGGATTTGAAGTTGGTGATCAATTTCATTCACGCTGATTCAAGAGGCAATTGGGAGCCACTGCCTACCTCTCAGGAGGGAAAATGCTATGATAGCAATTACAGCAGTGAAAGCTGATTCCTCTGACTGTATGTGGAATCAACTTGAGTAGGCAAAGCCCGCAGAGAGAAAAGGCAGGTGGAGGCTATTGACAGACAGTATTCTTAGGACTGTGCTATGCGGACAGATTATTTTGTGGGCTCATATGCACTGACTTCCGGTGTGGGAATTTTCTCTCCTCGCCTCGCCCACCCTCTCTTCTCTGCCTGACAGCCTGCTTCACGTCAATCACAGTACCAGCTGTGAAGTGTCACAACCTCCATGAAGCT
Source organism: Proteles cristata cristata (assembly GCA_017311185.1). NCBI lineage: Eukaryota > Metazoa > Chordata > Mammalia > Carnivora > Hyaenidae > Proteles > Proteles cristata. The sequence continues at coordinate 1,386,356 of JAESUZ010004147.1, read as the reverse complement.
CTTGAGATGGTTATTATTGTTATCATTACATCTCCCAAACACTTGCTATGTGACCAATTTTATAGAGAGATCTCTCCCAGGATCCTCACTGTGACCCGAGGGTGGTAGAATTATCATTTACATTTGCCAGCATACTAAACTGAGTTGTAGAGAAGAAAAGTAGCTTTCCTAACATCTCCCAGGTACAAACTGACTTAGCCGTGACTTGAACCCGAATCTCTCTGGTTTCAGTTCCTAAGGAGACAGTTAACCTCCTACTGCTTTGACTCCTAGTTCTTTAGCCCAAATCAGCCCCTCCCCTCTCTGGCTCCAGGAGATCACTGCTCATACCTCTGTTATAGCACCCACTGCATATCTTATCATTAATTACCTGATTCCACATCTCTCTCTTCCCTCTTGAGGCTGTGATCTTCTTGAGGGCAAAGACTGGGAGCTCTTCCTATCTCGGCCCTCCATACGCCTAGCTCAGTGCCAGGCTCCTGGTGAGGACTCAGAACATGGCAGATGACTGAATAAATGCCCATCAGAGGGACAACTGGACACTGGCAATCTGTGAAGCTGTACATAAATGCACCCCAACTTTATAGGAGGGAGCTGTCGCAGAGGACCTTCCCGATGGGTGATTTCCGTCTCCACATATATATAAACCCCTTCTGCAGAAGTTCATTAGGACTCAGGAAAGAAGACTGATAAGTCTTAAATCTGAACTTTGAATCCTCAAGGCCGTGGAACACCTTTAAGAACCGAGCACGGATTTTGGAATTTATAGCTGTTTCACGTTGAGAGGAAGTGTTGCATGGAGGTTAAGAACGCGGGCTTTGAAGACAAACTGGATTGTGTTTCTGACTCCTTCCCTTACCAGTTAGGTCACTGAGGGTAAGCTACTTAACCGCTCCTTGTCTCCACTCTCTCATCTATAAAATCATGCTAATAAGTATCCCAAAGCATTGCTTTGAAGATTAAATGAGTTAATATGTGAAAAATGCTTAACAAAAGGCTATATATGTGTTAGCTATTATTGCATTTTTCTGTTTCAAATCTTCTTGGCAGGAAGAGCCATGGATTTGGAAGTTAAGAAAACTGCTTATTGTCCTGGATCAGCCCCATTCTGGGACCACACTGACAAGTTCTTCCTTCCTTGGGGCGATGGCCCTGTTTTAAGTTTTCATCCATGAAATATACACCTAAGATGCATGTACCATTTCATCATCCCATCTGTAGAATGGGTTGTAAGTTCCTGCCTTGTTTCACTTCACTAAGTTAAAAATAATTGTGATTATGCTCTGAAAAACATAAACCATTGCAGTGTTATTAATATTATTATTATATTCACAAGTTGAACATGTCAAGAGCCATATGGCCTTAATTAATCACAGCTAACAAAGTCATCATTCTAACCAGGAATAATGCTGGATGCTAAAAATAGCCCACATACAAGGATGGGAATAAAACGAACAATTTCTCAGTATGTCAGAAACAGAGCTGTGTCTTCTGCAGGAATGTGAAGCATGCTTTTCCTCATTCTTCCCGTGCTCCACGTGTGCCCTTTCTTCTGGCTTTCTTACTATTCCAGCCTTGCCTGGCATAAATTTCCCTGAGGAATAGTAGCTATTGGTGAATCACGGAAGATTATTGGCTGCTTACAACTAATGAGCTCTTTCATTTGCTACGCTGCAGAAAACCCACCAGATCTTTCATTCTGACTCTCATGGACAAGTGAGCTGTGGAGAAATCAAACCCTCCCCCCCACTGGCTTCCTCATGAAATATTGTATTTAGAGAAACTATGGCTGGCTAACAGGTGAGACAGAGATCATCTTCCTCTTCTCTCTCATCCAATCTTGGTTTGCCTGTGTGCCTCCAAATACTCATTTATCTGTCAGCCCCAGCAAATGAGAAATGCCAGAGAGTTCAAATCATGGCAAAAATAAATAAATAAAGACTACTTAGGAAGAGTATCTCTTGCAGGTAGGAAATTTTCTCCTAGATTTTAAACATTTAGATCCACCTACAAAAGGTGAAGGTGGACTTTCTCCAAAGCAAAGCACTTTCTTTGCCCAACTCCATATATCAAGGAGTTTCTATGCTAAAAAAAAAAAAAGAAAAAGAAAAGTATTAGAAAACAGATACCTTTACATATTCATTGTAGTTTGTGTAGTCATTTAAAGAGAAAAATGAAGAAAGAGGAAGAGGAGGAGAAAGGAAAGAATGGACAGAGGGAGGGAGGGAAAGAAGACAGAAAGGAAGAGAGGCAGGAAGGGAGGGAGGGAAGAAACTCAACAATCCCGAAGTTAGTGGATATCTCTTTCTTCAAATATGTCTCTCTGGAAAACTCTGGGATCTTTAATTACAGCAAAAACACTAACAAAACCTTCTCTCTGTCTTTGGATCTCAAATGCAACTCTGGATAGAGGTCCCCAAGAGAGTGATAGATATAATTTTATTAGTTTCAGTAAGACACAGATATAGCTGTTCAGCGAAGACTTTTATAAGAGGCAGAGAGAAGGCAGAGATAGCAAGAAAGCTCTGAGACAAATAGAACTGCAGGCAGATTTTATTAATGACCAGTGGATCCTGGAAGTTTAGTGCAGTTGCCTCTTTTGAGGTCATATTTTAAAAAAAGAGAGAGAGAACATGAGAGGATTATGAACTCTCTTTTGGTATCCTTTAAAACTGCTTAACCGCTGCTGATGACAGAAGTTCAAAAGAGAGACGTAAGACACAGTTTTGATGTAACAACTTTTATGCCAAAAGCAGAGGTTCGTGGAAGCCCAGAGAAATAAAGGTTATCAGCATTTAGGGAGTATTGCCATGTAGGTTAGTAATGGGAGAGAGGGAGAGAGAGAGAAAGAGAGAGAGAGAGAGAGAAGAAAGAAACCTGCATAGATTCTGCTCACTTAGGGCAGATGGACTGTCTTCCCCATTTGCTAGCAAACTTTGTGAAGAATTAAAACAGTGTCTTTTCCATATTCGAATCCCAGGCCCTTCATGGGGCAGCATTAGGCAGGTCTCCAGGAAAATTTGTGTTCCCTTTGCAAAATGGGATATCACTGGGAGGTGGCTGCTCATCTAGGACTAATTGACAAATCCCTTTTTGCATCTTGTGGTCCTGTTTTAAGTTCAAAAATTTTTAAATGTAGGTATATTTCTCTCACTCTCTTCTCCTTCTCTACTTTCTCAGCCTGAAAGTGTCAGATCACTCAGATACTAGAAGACAGTTGAGCCACAGATGGAAGAAGTTTGGGTCCCTGAATCATTAGGTGGAGGAAAATCACTCACTGTCCACAAATGGCTATGTGGAACCCTATATTACATGGCAGATATTGATATTTTGAGATCTGTTTGTTACAGCCACTATCCTTACCCTAATACACTATTTTTGTATATGAACTTGAGTCATGGGTATTATGGCTTAGCATGAAGGTTTAATTCAACTCTGTAATAGAAACTGTAAAGCAAACCTGTCCAACAAGCAGATATCGAGTGCCAGTTTTAAAGACTGTCTCAGAATAAGGGTGAATAATTGTGGGTAAGTTCTCAGGCTTGCTTTGAGATGGAGAGGAGCTGAAGATTGAGCAGATGTTGACACGAACTACCATGCTACTGACACTTTAAGTCGCCACTTCACTTTTGAAGGTGACTGCCCACCACGCATCTCCAAGAGTGGGTCTCTCTTCCTTGTAGGGATTTACAAAGAGTCTTTGAGCAAAGGACTTTCATCAAGGTCACTGTCTCTGGGCACAACTGACCTCCAGCCTCGCACCTAGACCATGTCTCCTGCCCTGAGAAATGATCTTAAGCCTCTGCAGACCTGTCAAAGAAGAAGAAGAAGAAGAAGAAGAAGAAGAAGAAGAAGAAGAAGAAGGAGGAGGAGGAGGAGGAGGAGGAGGAGGAGGAGGAGGAAGAACTACATGGGAATCGCTGATAAACTGGTATTGATTTTCATAGATCACCGTTGTCAAAAGGATTTATTGATGTGTCAATGTGTGTTGTCGAGAGGATCATAGCAGGATGGCTTTGAAGGATTTATAAGAAATCTACAGGCTTTAATACACTTGGCGGTAAATAACTAACAAGTACTGCACGTATTGATTCTTGTCATGTGGTCAATGCAATCTTTAGCCCACTAATTGTCAGTATTGACAAACAGTTCATGATCTAAATGAGCAGCTGGACATCTGTTCTGAGCAGAACATTTCCAAATGGCATTTTCCTTGCTGTTCCCAGCTTAATGTTGGAGCAGTCTTGCAGGTAATCGGCTGTAGGCTGAGGGAAATGTGTGGTAATTAATTCTTCCTTGCAGTCAAATGTCACTATAAGTAGGGAGAAGGGAGGGAAGGGGAGCCCGGTCACAGCGCCCAAAGTTGGACCTCGGTTCTCAACACATGCACAGCAGTCTCCATCATGGCCCATCTCAAATGCCTCTTCTCAGGAAAACCCTTCCGAAACCACATTATGCACAGAGTTTCTACCCACATTATCTACATTGAACTTTATCTATTCATCTATATATGCTGACTTCACTTTTTTGTGTTATGACTAAATCTTATTCTTTTAAGTTTTTAAAAAAATTTAATGTTTATTTTTGAGAGAGAGCGATACAGAGACAGAGAGTGAGCAGGGGCAGGGCAGAGAGAAGGGGAGACACAGAATCCAAAAGAAACTCCAGGCAGGCTCTGAGCTGTCAGCATTGAACCTGACGCGGGGCTCAAACCCACAAGCTGTAAGATCATGACCTGAGCCAAAATCAGATGCTTAACCAACTGAGCCACCCAGGGGACCCTATTTTTATTTTTATTTTTATTTCTTTGAAAGAGAGAGAGCATGAGCAGGGGTGAGGGGGACAGAGAAAGAGGGAGAGAGAGAAAATCCCAAGCAGGCTTCTCACTGTCAGTGCAGAGCCTGATGGGGTGCTCGAACTCAAGAACAGCGAAATCATGACCTGAGCTGAAGTCAGACATTTAAACAACTGAGCCACCGAGGCACCCCTAAATCTTAGTTTTTTAATTGTATACAAGCTCTTAAAATTTATAAAGAAGATGCAGGATGTCAGTATGGACCTCACTGAGAAGATGATGAAAGGTATGAATGGTTTCCCTGGAATGATTTACAGTTGAATTAAAAAAAAACAAACAAACCTTTCAGGTTTTCACAGAAGGTCTAGGGAATCCATGAACCCCCAAAACAAATATAATTAAACCCAGCATCAGATTCCAGTTCCATTACCTCCCAGATGTCTGACCTCCAATAAGTCTCTTAATCAGTCAGTCTACCCATCCTTAATATAGTAACCAGTTATGCAGGACACTTGGATGGCTCAGTTGGTTAAGTGTTAGACTTCAGTTCAGGTCATGATCTCATGGTTCTTGGGTTTCAGCCCCATGCTGGGCTCTGTGCTGACAGCTCGGAGCCTGGAGCCTGCTTCAGATTCTGTGTCTCCCTCTCTCTCTGCCTCTCCCTGCTTGTGCCCTCTCTCAACAATAAATAAACATTTAAAAAAATAAATGAGGGCCACCTGGATGGCTCAGTCGGTTAAGCGTCTGACTTCGGCTCAGGTCATGATCTCACTGTTCGTGGGTTCAAGCCCCGTGTGGGGCTCTGTGCTGACAGTCAGCTCAGAGCCTGGAGCCTGTTTCAGATTCTGTATCTCCCTCTCTCTCTGACCCTCCCCTGCTCACTCTCTCTCTCTTTCTCCCTCTCTTTCGCAGAAATAAATAAAAAAATGTTAAAAAAAAAATAAGAAGAATAGACAATTACTGCATAGATATATTGTAAGGATTAGGCACATTGGTCCATGGGATGTACTTTGCACATAGAACCTACTCCCCCCAAAAAATTGTTGGTATCACTGAAGACTTCTCAGTTCATTTCTTCCTTCATGTTGTAAACATTTGTTGAGCACTAATGAGAGCCAGGTATGGACTTAACTGCTATATCCCAAGTCAGATCCATTCAAATCCAGCAGAGCCCCTTGTTTATCACAGCTGCTCAATTAATGCTTTTTAATAGATTGATGAGGATCCTGACCATAAGATGGAACAGCTGTCATATCATTCTACTGTATTATTTTAATCAAGCATTCAAACACTGCTACCAAGTAAACTTTTCAATACTATGTATAAGCCTCAAATGTATCCCGATTAAACTTGAGGTAAATTTTTTAGAGAAAGGGCATTTTTCATAACATATTTTCTTTTCTTTTTTTTTTTTACAAATAGTTTATTGTCAAATTAGTTTCCACATAACACCCAGTGCTCATCCCCACAAGTGTCCTCCTCCATGCCCCTCCCCCATCCCCCACACATCCATCAGTCCTCATTCAAGAGTCTCTCATGGTTTGCCTCTTTCCCTTTCCCCCACTATTTCCCCCTTTCTTCTCTCCCTTGTTCCTCAGTTAAGTTCCTCCTATTCCTTCTATACGTGCAAACATGTGATATTTGTCCTTCTCTGCCTGACTTATTTTGTTCATCATAACACCCGTAAGTTCCAACCATGTTGCTACACATGGCCAGATTTCATTGTTTCTCATTGCCATGTAGTATTCCACATAACATATTTTCTATAACAATATCGGATCTGTTATTTCTGTGGAATGACATATTTTAAATCCAGTTTTCTATCCCTAAATGTATACTCGCTCCCCCTTAAACATATAAGTTTAACAGAATATAAACACATAAATGGTTAAGAGAACAACCATTTCATTTATATTATAATGCAGACATACATCAACTTATATCTAGCTGTTCTATAAAACATTTTGCTCTCCATTGGGGGAAGAGTGCTATAAAAACACAATTAGTAAATGCAGGTAAAATGAGTGAAGCCAATATATGTACACTTGATCTTAGAAGGTTCTTTTTATAAACGTGGAAGACTGACTATACAGACACAAAGAATATTAGATTATTTTAGTCAACAAAATTATCAGAGCTCATTTCTAGGTTTATGGAAATATTTCTCATTGTTTTTATCAACTGTTTTTCTTTTAGGCTCAGAGTCCTATGCCATCATGCCTTCATCCTTATTTTGCTAATGGGGAAACTTGGTATTTGCACAAATAATCTGAAACTCTATCACCCAGATGAACATTTCTGTCCCATCCTTTATAATTTCTCACCGTATGTTCTAATTATTGAGGTTTAGCATGTTGACATTAACCCGGCATAGAGCCCCCAAGTGTCTGCAGACAATGACAGACACTCCATTGTCAGAGATGTAGCTTCTTAAGAAAGTGATATCCTGTCTGATCTTACAAATGTCTCCTATGTCCAATTATCACCAGCCATGTGGGTGAGTGACAAGATATCAAGGGGAAATTCTTTCCAGATCAGTTTCTTTCCATCTCTCCTTCCCTTTTCTCTGAACGCAGGAAGTGCTCCTTATTACGTTCTAAGAAGCATAACATTAACTTTGTGGTTGCAGTTAAAGTTTTAATATAACACTGCCTGTTTGGTTCCCCCAAGCCCAAACCGGCTCATCTGCCCACCAGGGGAATTACAACTCTTCTTTGAGCCAGGATTCAATCTCTTATCATATCCCTATGCAAGAGAAACAGGAGAAAAATGAGAAATACTTAAGGTTGGAATCCATAAATGTCATATGAGTTTATAAAATTAGGGAGAAAAACAAGAGAGGGTAGTATTCTAAAGTCTTTGGCTTTGAAAAGTAAGATGGTCGTGAGTTAGGATTGGGAAGAGAACAAAGTATAAAAACACTATGATATTTCATTTTCATTATTATGAAAACACGCAACAATAATTGCACTCGCCAGAAGCTTTCTTCCTAGAAATACTACATATCATGCCTACATTTCCTCAATCTTCTTCATAATCTGGCAAGATGGTTAAAAAGCAAACATTAGCATTCGGATTTTACTAATGGGATATAGAGCGTAGTGGATGATGTTGACGGCAAGTACTTCTGGCTCTTTGGTGTGCCTCAATTTACTAGGCACAGTAATATTCATAGGATAAGAATATTCATAGTATTTTATGCAGTGGGTTATTATGAGGATTACATGGGTAAGAACCCAGAAAGAGGCTTAGATGAGATTCCAACACGAAAGGAAGATTCAGTAAACGTGAGATATTATTACTATCAGAATGCACGATACACAAGCAAGAGAGAGTCACCTTCACATTTCCTTTGGAGCCTCACCACTCAAGACAGGAATAAATCTCTCAATTCCATTCTGCAACCACCTACTCAACAATGGTGCTACAGAATGCACCAGAAACCCATAAAAGGAGTATTCTGCATTGATATAGCCCGTCTCATTTGCAAAGCCCTTCCATATATGCTCTCTTCTATGACCGGTGCAACCATCCTGCAAGGTTTTCAGAGAAGCCCAAGGTTATTACATTTAATAAGTGAGAAGTCGGAGAACCAGAGAGGACAAAGGACACCCCCAAGGTCACCGACCTGTTAGAAGTCAAAACAAATTCAAAACCAACTTCATTACTGTGGCGTTACCTGTAGTAAGTATCTCTGGGCACTCCCCCTTTTTTTTTTCCTGACCCATACTGATCTTACTAATAGAACTTTGATTTCCTTCTGGAAGAACCGGTTCAGTGTGTGCAGGCCTGGTGTGATGGTAAGCCGCACCACCTACAGAAGCCGAGAGCCTGTCACGCTACTCTTCCAGGTCTCTTCTCTACCTGCCCCCGTGCAGCCATGTGTCAATTGGGGAGCCTAGATTTGAATGGTCGGATGCCTTTTCCTGTGACTGAATTTTAAATAGTCAGAAACAAAGTTATGAGAAAGAGTGGTTTCAGTCCAGTGATTGCAACTGGTTAAGAGCATGAAGTCATTTCCGCAGCTAATATCCTATGGCAGCTACTGTTCCAACTCTCCAATGCCTGATTCCTTCATCTCCTTGCACATTCTCCCAACAACCCCTGCAGCCCTCCAATAAATGATCCCCCACTTAAATTAACAAGACTTGCAGCCTGTTTTCTGCAACTAAAGAGCCCGAGGTGATGCACCAATGCTATCTTCTTTGTTCTCTCGTCCATACCATCAACAGACACACTGAGAAATTAACAATTTATCAGACAATTTATCAGCTGCCATGCTAGGAATTATGGTATGGAACATAATCCGAATGAAAAAAAAAAACGTAAGTATCTAAGTGAGCTAAATTTAAAAAAATAATAGGAAAACATAAAGAAGTGCCACAATCAGAGATACAGTGATGGGCATCGGAAAACAGGCAGATAGGAATTACCGAGAGAGAGGAAACGAAGGCTTCCTGCAAGAGGCTTCACCTGCGTCCTGAAAAAATCAGCAGGATTTGCAATATATTTGAACATGCAGAGTCTAATATTGGGCAGAAAAAATAAACATTGGTGCAAAGGCAAATTTACTTTCCTTCTAAGAAGTAATGGCTGATTTATGGAGAAGAAGGTGATTTGGGGAAATACAGTTCTACATATTTGGATCATTCAAATGTATTATGTAGTATTTGTTCACATCATGCCTGAAAATTATCACAGAGCAGGAGAACATGAACTTTAATAAGTGTTTGCAATTACAAGTCCGAAGCAAAGTATTATGTTTTTTATTGCAGTCATCACATTCATCACTGGGATGAATGTAAAATCCTGCTGGGTTTAGAACCAGATCTTTCTGACTAAAACCTATAATTATAATATATTGGTCAGGACACTAGCCAAACGAAATACTTCAGATTCAAAAATCCCCTCTAAATTCTCCCTGACATGACTGATGTCATTGGGGGTGAAGAAGTATAGAAGAGCCTTCTTCAGTGTTCTTCCTGTATTCAAAAGGGTTTCCACCATCCAAAAAATGTCATTAGGATCTTAAGTACTTCTCAATTTTTATTGAAGTTAAATAGAATAAATCTAAAAGGTTTTATGGAATATATTGAAATATACTATTTCTTCCAGCAAATCTCTATTTTCCCCAAAGCCTATTTTGTAAGATTCCCATACCACAGGGCCTTTGTACAAGCTATAGTTTCTATCTAAGCTGTCCTTCCTTGACTCTTCTCTTACTCCCTCTGTAACTCTCCTTCAAGTCGCAAGTCAAACATCATCTTTTTAGAGAAGCCCTTTAGAAGCCCCTCAAAATCAGATCCCAGTTGCCTCTCTCATAGCTCACTTTGCTTTTCCCTCATAAGTGAGAAGGTTATGACTATATATTGGCATACTGATTAGATTAATGATTCTCTCCAGCCGGACTGAAAAAATTGGAAAAGCAGTGACTATGTGTTACTCCATTGTGTCAGCTTTGTTGAATGAATGGATAAATGAACAAATAGTTCTAATACATCTGCCTTAAAATCCTACTACTTCCAAAGCCAATGCAAATGACTTCTATGTGGATATCAGTGCAGTCTGTTTTCCTTTACTCAATGTACTTTTCCCAAGGTCAAAAATATCTTTGTCGTGGATCACTTTTCTTCAATTATATCTTGATTTGTAACTCTCATTCTCTCTGATGACAGCTTGTTAATTCATCCTGTTTTTCTTCTCTTGTCCTTCACAGAAGGAAGGACACAGCCAAATCGGCTTCTCAAATGTACGAACTCTTACAGGCTTCTATTTTTCTTTCTCTTTATGTACCTACTCTCAGTTTCTTGTTTCCATCTCTCGTTTTCATGTATTTTGTTTACATATCCATTGTCATACACATCATCCCAGCGTAGAAACATTCACTTCTTCCTGTCTATGACATGGATACATACTTTTATTCCTGCACCCATCACCTTGTATTATTTGTATTGGCTTCAGTCTGTGTCATCTACAAGACCGTGAGCTCCTTAGAGGGAGACATAGGCCATTTCTGCCTGGGAGCTCCCTTTTTTTTTTTTTTTAATATTTTTATTTATTTCTAGGAGAGAGAGAGAGAGACAGCGTGAGTAGGGGAGGGTCAGAGAGAGAGGGAGTCACAGACTGAAACAGGCTCCAGGCTCTGAGCCGGCAGTCAACACAGAGCCCGACTCGGGGCTCGAACCCACGAACCCCGAGATCATGACCTAAGCGAAAGTCGGACGCTTAACCGACTAAGCCACCCAGGTGCCCCTGGGAGCTCCCATTTTTGAGCACAGTGCCTGGCATGTGACACACCTTTGATAAATACTGGTTCAACTGAAATGCTTCAAATCATTTTTTGGAAAGGACTGCTATATCGGCAGATCCAATTCAAAATCTTGAACTTGACTGCATTTAATCTTGCTGTTTCATTTTCTTCCCAGCTCACCTTCCAACTCCCTCCGGATATAGAGATGTAATCCCTGTTTTCTCCTGTCTTCTACATGATTCGATGTCACAAATATGATTAATGTGCTACTCAACCTCTTGCCCACATCACTAATAAGAACGTTAAAGAAGAGTGGGCCTGTTACTAAACGCCATTCCCGCGAATGGCACGTCTCTCTGCCCCTTGTTTACAATCTGTAATCTCTTTGAGGTTCCATGGGGATATTCATTTCTATAACCAGTTTGAATTCACTTTGCAAGTCAGATTTCAGGAGACCTGAAGACTCAGAACAAAGGCCTGCTCACAATATAAAAGCAGAACCAGCTGCTCCTGATTTGTCATCTAAAATCGACATTCAAACCAAACGTATATTTTCTTGCTCTAGAATAATAACACATATTTATGTGGCCCTTTTCTGGGTAGAAAGCTCTGTTCTAAGAACTTTATATGTACCAGTATTAATATTTTTTAATCCCCAAAGTAACCATATGAGGTAGATGCTACTATTATCCGCCTTCTACAGATGAGGAAACCAAAGCACGAGAAGATTCAGTAACTAACGCGAGAATTCAGTCGAGATGGTCTTGCTTCCGAACTGGTGCCAAGCTATAATGGTGCTAGGAAACTGCTGACTTGAGCTTCTTACCTGTAGCAACTCAAATGCTCTGGTTATCCACTGTTGCATTTAAAAACTGTCCCCAACACGGGGCGTCTGGGTGGCTTAGTTGGTTAAGCGTCCGACTTTCGCTTAGGTCATGATCTCGCGGTTCGTGGGTTCGAGCCCCGCGTCGGGCTCTGCTGACTGCCAGCTCAGAGCCTGGAGCCTGTTTCAGTCTGTGACTCCCTCTCTCTCTGACCCTCCCCTGCTCACGCTGTCTCTCTCTCCTAGAAATAAATAAAAAAATAAATAAATAAAATAAAAAAAATAAAAAATAAATAAAAACTGTCCCCAACAGGTGATGCTTCACACAACAGCCATTTTATTATATCTCATAATTTTGTGTGTCCCTGTCACTTCACCACCTGCCTGGCCCCTTGATGGAGACAGCTAAAAAGATGGTCTCTCCTTCTCATGTAGTCACAGGGCCTCTCCACATGCTCCCTTCACAGGGTAGTCACACTTCCCAAGGATAACTTGGTCATCAGGGAGACAGACCAAGGTGGAAACTGTTGGTCCACTTACGGACTGACCGGATGAACAAGTCTAGAATTGGTACCACATGAGCTCTGTTGCAGCTCCTTGGCTAATACAGTCATTGACTAGCATGAATTCAAAAAGAGGGGAAACAGAGCCCCCCTCTTTTTTTCATGTCTATTTATTTATTTTTGAAATAGAAAAAAAGAGAGCGTGCGTCAGTGGGGGAGGGACAGAGAGAGAAACCCAAAAAGGCTCCATGCTGTCAGCACAGAGCCCGATGCAGGACTCAAACCCATGAACCGTGAGAACACGAGCTGAGTCGAAATCAAGAGTTGGACGCATAACCAACTGAGCCTGCCAGGCACCCCCAGAACCTACCTCCTGGTAGCAGAAATGTCAGCAAATCTGTAGCCTGCTTTTAGGCAGCTGAACCAAAATACAATATTGTGTATTTTATTTCCAATTTTTTATTCTTTCCTTTTAAAAGTAACATTACTTATTAGGAAGTAAGGTAAAAAAAAAAAAAGCAGCCATGTTTATCTATCAGGTATTTCTATAAGGCATTTTTATCCATGTTGCGTCAATAACCACCTAACTGAGCTATGTTGAGGTTCATTATGGTGAAGGTTTAAGTCCTTCCATTAAAAAACAAGTACAATAAGGCTCAGAGAGGTTGAGGAACTTGCCCGCGGGTGACTTGGACTTAAACCCAAGAAATACGTTGTGTGTATTTTTCTTTTTAACTAAACTGCTTCTTATGATTTTATAGGATCATTGATTGGAGTGAAAGGGAAGACACAGTATGTGGACCCACATACACAACTTAGCGATGGGGTGACTTGAATTTGGTGTGACCTGGGGGATGTGACCTTCCCTCACAGCACCTTTGTCTTCCCAATTTGTAAAGTGAGTGGCCTGAGCCACCTAAGTGTTTTCCAAACTCATGTGTCTTGAAAATCAGTGTATAAAAGGAAAACCAACATTTTTTTTAAGTGAAGTCGTATAAACTAAAAAAACAGAACACATCTTATGTAAGGAGGAGGAGAACTGTGAATCTTTAGCCTCAGTTGTGGTGGCCTATTTCTGCGTGTGTGTGTGGGGGGGGACTGGATCATACCAAAAAATGTATTTCCCACTGTAGATAAAAGAAAAGCATGAAAGAAAACTGGGCTAGGTGATATTTTATGATTTCTTCCAAATCAGAAAGCTATGATTCTGGGAATAATGTTGATTTCAACCACAAGTTTGTATAAAACCAAGACTATATCGAACTTGCTTTGTTTAAGACCCTGAATAAAATGTCTATTTGTTATAATATATTTGACATATTTATCAGGTCACATATTATTGTTCAAACTCAAAAAACCTTCTCTACTCTTGGTCAAATTTTGGTAGAAGGAAGGAAGGAGTGAAGGAAGGAAGGAAATAAAATGCCTTCCCTGTATCCAATCTTCCTGCACCTCAGGGCAAAAAAATCTCTGCCAGCAAATATTCCCAAGCTCTAGCTCACACATTCTGTATTCATTTCAAGCAGTATTTTTTTAATGAAATTTTGCTACCTCTAGAAATCAAACCTCAAGAGAACCTTTTAAAACACAAGTGTGAGCAATAACATATCGATGCTAAATTAATTCAGAGGATACAATCTACAGAATTAAGGAAGTGATTTAGGGATACACGTATCGAATTCTGGGACTGGGTGACGCGAAGGAAGAAGTTTCCTTTTATGCTGAAATTCCACGATTCAGCAGTTCTACCGACGCTGACAGACACACACTCCAAGGGGTTAAGAGTCCGCATGAATTGTGGATAACCTTGTTTCTCTGATCCACTGGATTTTGTTGGCCAGAATATGAGACTTGGTCATTTTTCTTCTCTCAAATATAGAACAATGCAGCCTCTTCCCTGTATACTTGGCCAACAAGCAAGATAATATATTTTACTCTAAACACAAGGACATTTTATTTTGGAAAGTATCGATTTCCGAAATTTCTAGAAATTGGTACTCCGTAAACAGCATCTGAGAAGCAAAGCTAATAGTTTTTGGGTAAAATATGTAATATGGCTTGCTCAAAAAATTTAAAAATGACATCGCAAATATCATCTTGGTGGTTTTCTGAGTTTAATTTTCACATAATATATTTATGGGGCACTTTACTCTCTTTTAAGGTACCTTTTTTCATTCACTCATTCAAAAATATTTATTGAGTACTGGGTTTGTAGCAGGCCTTGCCCTTGGCAATGGTGAAGCAGACAAGGTCCCCTGGAGTTTCCAGATCAGCAGAGGGGACGACAAGGAACAAGAAAACAAATAAAAGAACCAGATCACTGCAAATTGCAGCAGTGTTAGGGAAGCGAAAAACAGCTTGTGTTGATCAGTGATGGCTTCAGATGTGCAGGTCAAGGGAACATCTAAGGAAATGACATTTGCGCTGAAATCTAAAAGGCAGAAAGGAGGGGCTCTTAGGTGGCTCAGTCAGTTAAGCTTCCAACTCTTGGTTTCAGCTCAGGTCATGATCTCAGGGTTTGTGAGTTCAAGCCCCACATGGGGCTCTGTGCTGACAGTGCAGGGCCTATTTGAGATTCTCTCTCTCTCTCCCCTCCCCCCCACTTCTGCGCCTCCCTCTTTCAGTCTCTCTGTCTCTCTGACTCAAAAATAAATAAATAAATTTTAAAAATAATAAAAAATAAAATAAAAGGCAGAAAGGAGTCAGCTCCGTGCAAACCTGAGAGCAGAGTTTTCCTGGCAATGAACTTGCTGGGGCAAAAACCCTCCAGAGGAAACAGTCCCGGTGTTGAGCAAGGGGAAAGGCAGATAGCAAAGAATCTCATATAACCAACACTTTCTTTCCATGTGGATATGCTGCCTCTAAAAGCCTGCTTTCTTTTTAAGCTTATTTATTTATTTATTTTGAGAGAGAGAGAGAACACAAGTGAGGAAAGGGCAGAATGAGGGAGAAAGAGAGAATCCCAAGCAGGCTCTGCACCACCAGCACAGAGCCCACTGTGGGGCCTGAGCTCACAAACCATGAGATCATGACCTGAGTCGAAGTTGGACGCTTGACTGCTTCAGCCACCCAGGTGCCCTAAAAAGCTTATCCTTAATCCTTCTAACCCCAATCCCTGGTGTTCTATATTGTGAGGGAAAAAATAAAAGAGAGAGAGAGAATGAAAGAGAATTGAGAACAAGTACAGTAAAGTTTTCTGCATGGTACATACTCAAAATAGCTTAATAATTTTTTCAAATTTTTGTTTAAGGTTATTTGTTTATTTTGAGAGAGAGAGAGTGGGGAGGGCCAGGGAGAGAAGGAGGGAGAATCCCAAGCCGGCTCTGCGCTATCAGCGCAGAGCATGCAGCAGGCTTAAACTCACAAACCCTGGGGCGCCTGGGTGGCTCAGTTAGTTAAGCATCTGACTTCGGCTCAAGTCATGATCTCACAGTTCGTGGGTTCGAGCCCAAGTCAGGCTCTGTGCTGACAGCTAGCTTGGCCTGGAGCCTGTCTTTGGATTCTGTATCTCCCTGTCTCTGACCCTCCCCTGCTTACACTGTCTCTCTCTCTCTCTTTCTCAAAAATAAATTTAAAAATTTTTTAAATTTAAAAAAACCCCCACGAACCCTGAAATCTTGACTTGAGCTGAAAATGAAGAGTCTCACACTTAACCAACTGAGCCACCCAGGTGCTCCCCCAAGAGCCTGATATTTAACTCTTATTTTTAGAGGCACTTCAGGACAAAGATCGGACTGATAACATCGGATTGTATAGAAATATTTTTCTTTCCCTGGAGCCTGATTTCACCAAATGCCAAGTTTCCATTAGCATGGTCTTGTCATGTTCTAAATATTTACAAGCTTTTTTACTTCTTAATCATCATTTGATAATTTAAAAATTGGGTTGACTAATCAGCGAAAGCTTTACAGCTGCAAAACAAACCAAAAAAAAATTGCTATTTTTGTGAATGTGCAAGACTAGAGTCGATTTTCCCCAAAATATTTCACCCATTTGGCACCTTCTCCGTTCTCCTCCATCACCACTCCCACTCAATCTGAGGACCGACCAGCAGCCGCAGAGAGCCCTTACTGGAGAAGGCTCTGATTAGCCATCCCCAGGGTTCTGGTAACAATACTGTGTTTCCATATCTCGAGCAAATTCTGTTTTTGTTTTTGTTTTTCAAAGGCTGAAAATAGCCTTACAAGCCACTGGCCTTTTACATGGAATATTTGAAAGAATTTTATCTTTGGTATCTTAAAATGGAAGCCATTTCAATGTTTTCCTTCTGGGTTTTTTTTGTTTTTTGTTTTTTTTTTATAAGGAACTTGCCAATAAAAATCACTGGGCAGATTAGACATCTTTCCTGAGCCTCATTTTCTACAGTGAAACCCGTGCCTCTATTTTCAATAATGCAATGGTAGAGTGAAAAGGAAAGAATCCTAGAACTCGTCTCTGTCCTGAGGCTTTGGGCATGCTGTTCCCTCTCTCTGATATACCCTCTCTCACTCTTTTCCCTTGACATACCTTTAAAGAGCTTTCAGATGAAGTGGCTTTGGCCCCAAAGAGACCTAAGCTCAAACCTCAGCTCTTCCGACTTTGGAGCTCATTTGTAAAATAGGCATGAAAGATGACTTATTAGGATTGTTTTTAAAAAGAGGGGGAATAAATGAGATAATCTATGTATAACTGTCTGTATACAGCTGAGCTGCTGCCTGTGCTGAAGAAGATCTGCCCCGTGAATATAAGCAATTAATTTTGCAGTAGATGCTCTTTAATCTGGAATAAGAGGCCTGATGATTAGTAGGTTAACGGAGCATTGGTTAAAGCAGAAGTAGCATGGCCCGCTCGCCATGAGCTTTGGGCAACAACCAATATGTCCTATTGAGAAAAGGAAGCATGTTCGCAAACCTAGGGAGCATGGTAAGCAGTGGACATCTTAAGATTGTCCACTCTGCTGGGGAGCTCAGGTGGCTCAGTTGGTCAAGCGTCCAACTCTTGGGTTTTGGCTCAGGTTGTGATCTCACAGTTTGTGAGTTCGAGCCCTGTGTTGGGCTCTGCACTGATGGTGTACAGCCTGCTTGGGATTCTCTCCTTCTTCCTCTCTCTCTGCCCTTCCTTCTTTCTCTCTCTCTGCCTCTACCCTGCTCACACACACTCTCTCTCTTTCTCACAAATAATAAATAAGCTTAGAAAAAAAAGATCTTTCACTATATTTTTTTTCAGGTCCCAGTTTAATATTTTCTCTCACGGTCTTTCCATACACTCTAGGTAATCTTAGTTTTCTCAGTCTGTCTCCCCTACTAACAGCTAGGGTTTACTGAGCACATACTATATGTACATTCTAACATTCTATATAATAGTCCAATAAATAAATACTGGTGTTTTCTTCAAGACCACACAGCTAGCGATGTCAGTGGTGGCTGACAGAGTATAGCTCCAGCCTTCCTGTAGGTAGCACTACACAGACCTGATAACCTCGCACAACCACAGTCTGTCAGGACCCTTTGCACACTTGATCCACATGCCCACTTCATCTGTCTTCCTGCGCAGCTGAGCTCCGCCAGGTGAGAATCATCGCAGATGCTCAATACATTTGAGGTTTCCAAACCCCCATTTTCACAGAGAGTGGGGTGAGGAGAGGTTTAGTGACCTGCCCAGTGGGCAATGCCGATCTCAGAATGTGGGTCTCCTCACTCTGCAAGCACTTTCTCCTCACTTCATCAAGTTCCAAATTGTGTTGGTTTCCTTGCTCAACATCTTCCTACTTGTTTGACAGCATCCTGTCTCTGAAGTCACAGCCCCAATCCCATCCCCAACCAGGTCTTAAATTCTGTTTCCCAAAACCTGATTTAAATCTGTGATACAATGAGAGTTTTTAGTGCATCAAAAAAAAAAAAAAAAAAAAAAAAGGTGTTCATATTAAAGCATCCAGAAAGAAATCACAGAAGCCTACAGCCCGTGAGCTGCTATATCTGTGCCAGAGATGATGCCAGCACCCACGGCACCAGGCTTCATAACTACCTCTCTTGTGGAGGCCCCACAAAGCCATACCTTTGAATTGAAAAAAGAAAACCAAATAAATAAATAAGTAGGTCTGCTGATTAGCAAGGTATTGCAGCTGCTGTGTAAAATCCTCCCACATCCAACTTCCCTCATATCATCATCTCTGATGTTTGTTTCTTCTTCCAGCAGAGATGAAGAGAAAACTGAATTGTGCTTCTAGTGTACAATCTTACCTAATTATGCCAGCTGATCACTTAAAAGTAATGTTTGCACACAGATCGGGAAGACGCTTACAAGAACCAGCTGGTTGATAAAGGCTATAAGTGAGGATTTGATTCCTTTTCAAAGAAGTGTTAACTATTTACATCTATTTTTAAACACGGCATCACAGCACCAGTGACAGTGTGGCGCTGTGAGACTGTGCTACACTCCGGTTCCACTGGGTGGGCAAACGGGAGTGAAGGAAGACCCCACGTGGAGACAGTGTGATGCCATCATTCACCACCGAGGACAGTGTTCGAAGGAGCACAGACTACGGTCTTTTGGTTTGGGACACAAAGGAAAGATTAAGAAGAGTTCCTTGGAGAGAGAGAGTGTGTATGTGTGCATGCATGGGCCCTCATGAGCATGGGTTTCCTTACAAAGCAGAATGGTACCAGTTAATCACCACTCGCCTCTGGACATAGCAGACTAGTGTTAGAATACGGGCCACACCACATGCCAACCTCATGCCTTGGCCAACTTACTTCGTGGGTGGTTATGATGAGTCCACTGCTAAGAACTGTCTTAAGCCACATGACACGGTCTTATTGAATCCACAGAGTAATCTTGTGTGGGAGGTTATCAAAATCATTTTTTGTAAGTAGGCTTCACACCTGGCGTGGGGTCCAACATGGGGCTCAAACTCACAACCCTGAGATCCAAGACATGAGCTGAGGTCAAGAGTCGAGTGCTTAACCGCCTGAGCCACCCAGGTGCCCCTCCAAATCATTTTTTTTAACTTGAAGACTATTAAGTGTCTCTGTCCAGAGGAAAAGTGAAATTTGAAACTAAATCTGTGTGATCTCAACTTTGAACCCAAAGTCTGTGTTGTGTTCTTAGCCTTTAACTCCCCCATTTGATTCTCCCTGTTCTCTCACAGGCCAAAGCTTTGGCATCTTTAATCTGTCCAATTTCTGAAGTATATGCCCACAGCACAGGTATTCATCCATGCTTTTTAATATGAAGGAGGATTTTCTTAAGTCAACAGATGGTGCTGAGTGCCGATTATATCCCAGTACAAGCCTGGGTGCTGGGGATATGAAAGAGAGTAAGTCAGTGGGCATCTTAGCCTTCTTAAGGACCTCACAGGGGACACATAGAAGAAAGCAAGCATTACACTGTTAATGGCATCTAAATGGTACCTGGCACATGGAAAGTGCTGCATAAATATACATGGGATCACAGAGAAGTATTTCCAGTGGAAGCTGAGATACTATGTTTAGTAAGTTTAGAAAAGGCAGTCTTCCTGGAGGAGGTGGCTGTAGAGAAAGCCGTTGAAAAAATGAGTAGTTCACCGGGCATGTAATGGGGGAAGGAAACTCCAGGGGAAAGAGACTTGCTTCGAGGTAAAATGGGATTTAAGGACTTGGGATATACGCAGCTCCGATTATTTTTCTGAAATACAAATCTTAGATATGGCCATTCACTGAATAAGGAGATGAACCAAAAAACAAACAAAGAAAATAATAATAGTGCAAATGATAACTCTGAAACTGGAGCTAAGGTTTCCATATTAGCAATTCAAAGGATAAGGAACATGGAAAGACTCTGCCCTTTGCCTAGACTTTACATCCCAAGTCAAGCGTGGTACCTTGAACATCTGTTGGCTACATCCAATCTGTGATCCATGTGGGTCTTTGGGCGACCACATGATATCCAAAACAAGACCAATGCAAGACCTTGAGGGTAATGCAATGATATATAATGCAAGACCTTAAGGATAAAGAAGAAAAGTATTCTTTCCTAAAGGTAATGAGGCCGATGCACAATTTAACTCTAAGACTGTTCATATAATCGGATAGAGGGGTCACAACTGAGCATGCATAAGTGGGGTGGCCACTCTTCCTTTCATCTATACCAATGGCAGACATCCCTTCTTGATCTATTGCTCTCACCTGGAATGTAAATTCTTAAGGGCAGGGAACTTATCTATTTCTTCACTGGTATTTCCCAGTTCCTACAATATTGAGCACATTGTAGGTGCTCAATAAATATTTGAGGCATGAATGAAATGATCACTAATTTTTTTTAATTGAGCCCAGGATTACTACGCTTCCAAAAACTAAACCAATCACTAGGAGTGACCTGCTGAGATGAAATTGATAGGCTTTTCTAGTGAAATAGAAAACACCCTGGACTCAGCTCAACAATTTTTCACCCGAGAAAAAATTTCACTCCCCACGACTTGGTTCTATCACATCTGCATCAGAGTCATGATAAGAATTAGATGATATATGAGGAGTGGCTCAGTTGGTTAAGCATCTGATTCTTGATATTGGCTCAGGTCACGTTCTCGTGGTTGTGCAATCGAGCCCCATCCAAGTCAGGGTCCATGTTGAGTCTGGAGCCTGCCTAGGATTCTCTCTCTCCCTCTCTCTCTGCCCATCCCCATCTTGTACATGTGTACACACATGCACATACACTCTATCTCTCTCTCTCTCTAAATTAAAAAAAAAAATTAAACAAAAGATTTAGATGATATATGAGATGTGATGTAAGGCCAAAGTCTTTCCCAAGATGGTTAATAAAGCCGGCGTTGGTGGTATAGTGGTGAGCATAGCTGCCTTCCAAGATGGTTAATAAATAGCAATTTTATTTTCATTTTCTCTAGAAAGTCTTAATAAGATTAAAGAACTCCAAATTTGCTTATTTAATCATTCATAGACTGATTTTTATATGTGGGTGTATATACAACACACATATATATTCATTATATATTATCATATATAATCATTCTGCATATGTAAATTATTAAAATTAGTAATATTGCTTTAGTTCTAATGTTCAATCTCACCTATTTATGGATTACAGGTTAGATAGAGAAATGGGTAGATAGAAAATGAAAGAAAGAAAACAGAAAAGAAAGAGGGTAGATCCAGACAGAAGACAAAAACAATATTCAGATCGTAAGTGGGCAGACTGGTTTTAAATCACACACTTATTACAAAAGGAAAGTCATTGGAGCACATTTAGTCTGAATAGTGCAGCATCTATAACCTCCCGGGCTTTCCCTCAAACAAAAGCAAGGGGACAAAAATGTAAGTCCATTTCGGCGATCCCAGCCACTTAAAACAAAGAAGTAAATATTACAGTGCAGGGTGCCAATCTACATCTCCTACTTCCACAAATGTGTCCATACTGAAACTTCTACCCCCAGAATATGAATATTCACCAGCAAATGGATGGATTAAATTGTTATGCAAAAGACATTGTCTCTCGGGTGTATTGCAATTCCCTCTGCCTCACTCTGGTGAGCAAGGCTCCTCCCGCAGATGGCTTTCTAAGATAGACACAGTTCTCCACAGCATTTCCAACAACTGCTAAAACGGAGTTCCAATGTACGCCGTGAAAAGGGGAAAATCCTCTTTCTAAGCCCATATATAATTTATTAGCTGATTCATTTGACTGCAAGCGCTTGAGAAAAATATGCTCTTCTTCAACAAGCTTAAACATTTTGGGCAGGACCAAGGACAAAAAGAAAAAATAAAAAAGGAAAAGAGAAAGGAAAAAGGAAAAAGGAACAGAGAGGATACGCTAAATGCAAATGGAAAGACCTTGGGGAGGCTTCTGGACTAACATTTGAACTGCAATATCTTGGCGGGTAATTCAAGATTGATTAAATACTGAACGAGGCTTGATTGGTGTAGAGGTTCAATCATAATCAGCATTCGGAGACAGAACCTAAGAGGGAGAGGAAGATTCCCCCCACCCCGTGAAAGCCTCGAGGTCTGAAGAAAGCACCAACCAGACCCACAGAAAAAGCATGTAGACAATTCACATTCTCTATTCATCTCCACACCCTGCCCTACCTAGACAGTGCCCATAAAAAAAACAAAAAAACAAAAAAATGGAGCCCCACCACCACCACCACCACCACCGAGACACAGGAAGCCTGCTCTAGAGTTGTGCTCTGTGGTGGCAGACACCGCCCACCTTTAGCCAGGACAGAAGGTGGCTCCACTGTGGGTCATCTTACAGTGACAGCTGGGACGCAGTGGATGGACACCAGGGCAGCGTGGAGGGGCTGATGCAGGCTGATCTTTTCAAAGGGAATTTGGAGTTAAGCAAGATGAAAGAAATAACTACTAACATGCATCTAAAAGATATCATTTATTATTTGCTCTTAAACATACTCAGAATTTTCTGACCCTACTTAGGAAGGGAAAAAAAAAAAGGCAGCCACAGGATGAGAACAAGCATCACAGGTTGAGGAAAGTCTACAATTCTGGCATGTTCAGCAAGAGGCTTGCAAGGCTTTCGATTTAGTTCATAAGATTTGTTAAGCAGATTAGTGTTGAAGAGTCCTTATTTCTGAAAATGGCCAAAAAAAAAAAAAAGAAATCTGGAATGTGAATAGATCATAAAAATTCTCTTGTCTGCTTGGAGTTCAATATTCACATTTTGCCAGAACTGCAAAATCAACATTATCTTGTTTTTCTTATTCCAAAATTTTGCACATATGTCTGTGCTTTAATAACTGGAGAGGTGGGGGTGGGGGTGGGGGGAATCCAAGCAGGAATCACAGAGCTTCGTGGAAAATCCCCAGGGTTATCAGCATCTGGGATGTCACCCTATCCACGTGACATGCCAGACCTCAGGCCCTTCAGTGATTTTCCAACCTCTTATCTCCTAACTGACACAAACGCCTCACATCAGGCAGGCAGGCACAGCTGGCTTTCTCCTCTTTGAGTCTTGGCTGTTGCCACTTTTATCTTCCTGCTCTCTTCCTGGAATCTTCCTCTTGCCCGAATTGCACTTCCGCCAAACCATTTCTTTTCCTTTCTGCCCCACAGTTCACTTCCTCCCTTTTCCCGGTGTCTCTCTCTCTCTCTCTCTCTGCTCTTCAATCTTTTCCCTTCTAGGAGCACAGCTCTAGAAGAGCTCTTTTTTTTTTTTTAATGTTTTTTTTATTTATTTCTAGGAGAGAGAGAGAGAGAGAGCAGGGGGTCAGAGAGAGAGGGAGTCACAGACTGAAACAGGCTCCAGGCTCTGAGCTGGCAGTCAGCACAGAGCCCGACGCGGGGCTCGAACCCACGAACCGCGAGATCATGACCTAAGCGAAAGTCGGACGCTTAACCGACTAAGCCACCCAGGCGCCCCTAGAAGAGCTCTTATAGACATTCTTTACAACATCTTTTTGTAGGATGTCAGCGGCAAGCCATCAACTTAGGACAAAATACTACCTAACCTTCTAATCAGACATTAAAGGCCACCTCCACTTGGCGCCCAGAGGGTTTGTATATTAATACTTCTTTCATGCATTCTTTTCCTCAAGCCGATGGACTCACTCTTTCTTCTCTGCCCCTGCACCTCCCTGCACATTTTGTGCATAATGTGTCCATGGTCTTAGATACTCTTCCCTCCACCTTCTGGAGGAAGAGTATCTCTCTGGATCCCTCTGGGTAGGAAGCATTCCTCCTTCCAGCCCCTAATCTGTAAATTTGCTCTTGGGTGTGCAATTATGTGCCCACGTTAGATGTGCAGAATCTATGGGCAGGGTTTCATTGCAGCCAGGTTATGAGACACTTGACGGCAGAGTCCTAGAAGGCTTTTCTTCCCTCTCTCCCAGAGTTTAGGCAGAATGAAACAGATGTAGAGAGATGGTATCATGATGGAAGAAGCAATCCTAGAACCTTCCATTTTAGAATTGTGGCAGGACCACATACATTTTTTTAATTCCACCTGAAAACACAGGGAAGGAACAGAAAAGGTGCAAGTTCAGGGGTCAAAAGGAACGGAAAAGGTAAAGTAGATAAGATCATTCAACCAGGTTTGGGGAGGTGAGAATTGAATGGTGAAGTAGTAGTATCTTTATTAAAAGAGGAGCTACCGAGACTATGGCAATGTGCAGAAAGAGATCACAAGAGAAGTGAGCCAGTTCATCCGACAGAACCCCAGAAAGGCTCAGAACTTGGATGTGGCTGAAGAAGATGTGTGAAGCATGGAATTAGGAAGGGGAGGCTCTGTTTATAGAGCATTTACATGCTTAGATATATCCCTGGCCCCAACCTCTTCTTACCTAGAATTCCTGTCTCCCCACAAGAGCAGAGAGTTGGAAAGTTCTTGTTTGTATTGACTTAAAGGATCCCCCAGCCAAAAAAATAACTCTAGAGACTCATGTGGGTCCCTCCATCGGACACACCATCTGGCTACCCAACCCCCCAGTGGTATGACCCACCAGGCAAAAAGCTTTACTCATGCACTCGGAGCTTATCATTAGCTTTTTAGCAGCACATGTTTTACATGAAGGATAATCAAGGATCCCCAGATTTTAAGCAAAGTTTCCAACATGAAACAGAAACAGTCACAAATAAAAGGGGGGAAGGAACCCAAAAGAAAGAGACAATGCAGGAAGCAAAAGAAAACTTAAAGAAAAAAAGTACCATCTGATTTTTAAAACCATGTGTGTCTACATGTTACTTTGATAAAATATATGTCAATATAAAAATAGAGTACATTTTTGGGACTATAACAGATTTGGGTTTGAAGTATGATTCCCATGCTTAAAATCTATGTGTGATGTTAAAAAAGAATCGAATTTCTCTGACCTGAGATTTTGCATCTGTAAAATTACCATGGTGATATACTAACTCATAGGGTTGTTTTGAGGATTAAAAGGAAGAATGCAACATAGCGTGTATACTCTGTGCTAAATAAATGACAGGTACCTAGGGAAAGTTTTTTTTAAGGCAAAGCTGGCTTTAAATTTTTTTTAATGTTTACTTATTTTTGATAGAACACAAGGTGGGGAGGGACAGAGAGAGAGGGAGACACAGAATCTGAAACAGGCTCCAGGCTCTTAAGTGTCAGCACAGAGCCTGACACGGGGCTCAATCCCACAGATCATGAGATCATGGCCTGAGCTGAAGTCCATTGCTCAACTGACAGAGCCACCCAGACGCCCCTCTAGGGAAGTTTTTAACACCAGTAGTTCTGACCATGTTTTGGAGTGGCAGACCCTTCAGAGAGCTTGATAAAGACTCTGCATCCTCTTGCTAGGAAAACAAATACACGTAGGTACACAGACAAGAGATTACACATAATTTCAAAGGAATCTCAGGCTCTCTGAAGCTGTAACAGGAACTCCCCAGGTTAAATAACTGATCTAAACAAAAAAGTCCTTAAGGGCAAGGATGTTCCTTTCCATTTCCTTTAAATCAACTGCAATGTTCAATGATACTTATAGTTTTCTACACCTAAAGAGTTTAGGGGCGTCTTGGTGGCTCTGTCGGTTGGGCATCCGACTTTGGCTCAGATCATGATCTCACAGCTTGTGGGTTCAAGCCCTGCGTCGGACTCTGTGCTGACAGCTAGCTCAGAGCCTGGAGCCTACTTCAGATTCTGTATCTCCCTCTCTCTCTGACCCTCCCTGGTTCACGTTGTCTCTGTCTCTCAGAAATAAGTAAAAACATTAAAAAAATTTTTTTAAAGTATCTGTGATTTCTAAGAAAAAAAAAAGAGTTTAGAGTAGGGGCTCCTAATGGGCTCTGGCACAGATAGAACCTAAGAAAACACTGTTTTCTCCTGCAGAAACACTCGTGGATCTCAAAGAAATGCTGAGCAGCCTTTTCTCAGGATGGACTGACTGCCTCCATGGAACCTATCACCAGCAATCAAGAACTCATTAAGTATTTATGCAATGGGGTTGACTAAAACGATGTAGAACTTGTAGTCAGGCTGACCTAGTTGGGATCCTGGCTCCATTACTTCTAAGCTGCATGACCCTGGGTGCCTTACTTAGCGTCTCTGAACTTGTTCTTCTATCTGAAGCACAAAGAGCAAAAGGAAAGACTGGACTTTCCTTAAGAGTATAAAAAGAGCAGTGAGGATGCTGGTGTGACTGGGGTAGAGTGAGGGGGAGTGAAAGGAGATAAACTCAGAGCCAGGTCATACGGATCTCACAGGGCATGATGGAGATTATAGATTTTCTTCTGAGGAAAAGAAGAAATCATTGGAGGGTACTGAAGAGAACAGAGATGTGATCTGACCTACATTTCAAAAACTTACTCTGGCTATTGTGTGGGAAAGACTGGGCACAGAAGCACACGTTCCATTGGTGTCCTGGACAAGGGCAGTGATGATGATGGTACTTGTGATAAGAAGAGTCAGACTCAGGACATCTAAGCTATACTCTAAGATGAAAGAAATAAAGAAGAATCCAAGTAGCTGAGGACAACTTCTTAAAAGAATGTGGCTTCTGCTATGAAGAATGTGACAGGAAGTATGCCAGTTGTTTCGTTCTTTCTCAGTAATCTGACACCCTGGATTTTGGCTGAGACAATGGCCCAGAAAAAAATATTTAGTCTATATATTCCATCTCCCCAGCAACCAAGCATGGCTGTGTGACCATGTGACCATGTTCTAGCCAATGGGAAGTCAGTTAAAGTAGTGTATTCATCTACCAAGAGATGTCATCCAGGGAAAGGGGCACTACTACCTTGCCATTTTTCTTCTTTTCTACATGCTCATAATATAGGCATGACCAGAGCTGGAGTGCCCATCTTGGACTTGTGTGGATCCAGTGTGCTGAGGCTGCACCCCTCAGGAAAGATTATGTCCTCACTGATCCTGATATATCCCAACTACCCCTGGATTGCCCACATCATGTGAACAACAGCTAAATTTACAACTCTTTAAAATACTATGATCTTGGATGTCATGTCCCTCAAAATTGAGCCTAATCCTAACTGAATCAAAGAACAATAGTTTTTAAAGTATAAAATTCTTTTTTTTTTTAATGTTTTATTTATTTCTAGGAGAGAGAGAGACAGCATGAGCAGGGAAGGGTCAGAGAGAGAGCGAGTGACAGACTCTGAAACAGGCTCCAGGCTCCTAGCTGGCAGTCAGCACAGAGCCCGACGCGGGGCTCTAACCCACGAACCGCGAGGTCATGACCTGAGCGAAAGTCGGACACTCAACCGACTAAGCCACCCGGGGGCCCCTAAAGTATAAAATTCTTTAAAGAAAATGTTTGGTCATTTGCCAAGCACATTGACAATAACTCTACTTATACAGTATAACTTCAAAATTCAGAGTGAAATAAAATTACACACCCTGTCTTGGAAATTGATTAAAATAGAGATCAATAGATCAATAGATCAATGCTTTGAATTTTTGAGCAACATTTTTTTAATGTTTTATTTATTTTTGAGAGAGAGATCGTGAGTGAGAGAAGGGCAGAGAGAGAAGGAGACATAGAATCAGAAGGAGGCTCCAGGCTCTGAGCTGTCAGCAGAGCCCGACGTGGGGCTCGAACTCATGAGCTGTGAGATCATGACCTGAGCCAAAGTCAGACACTTTAACTGCCTGAGCCACCCAGGCACCCCATTGAGCAGCATTTTGACAGTGAACCTGCAATGCTCTGAGAAAGGCAAGAGCCTTTAGGATTAGAATCATCAGACTCAAGAGACCTCTCTAGACGCTACCAATAGTGCTGAAAATGTGGGCATAAATGACATAAGAGTTGGCTGGGGGATGAAATTTTGAAAACCTCTCCATGCCTAGAAACCAAAATTGCAGGGCCATCTGAACAATTTGGGGGGAAAAACCTGTAAGTTGAGGGACTCAAGAAAACTCAGTATCTCCAGAGCACCGACTGTGTGATTCCACAACTTGACTTGAATATTCTTAATCTAATCATAAGGAAAATGAAACACTGATAAAAAGACCGGATAAATCTCAGATTGGGTCTTAAAAATAACAATTGTATGAATGAGTAAACTTTGCTAGAGATCATAAACCTATGTGGTTGGCCTGTAATGTGTTTTGGGAAAAAAGTGAATGAAATCTCAAATTTTCACAACCAGGATTTCCAGATTCTCTTAAGAAATCAGACCTTGGGGTGCCTGGGTGGTTCAGTGGGTTAAGTCCAACTTTGGCACAGGTCATGATCTCACAGTTCATGAGTTTGAGCCCTACATCAGGCTCTGTGCTGACGGCTCAGAGCCAGAAGTCTACTTCGTATTCTGTATCTCTGTCCCTCCCCCATTTGTACTCTGTCTCTCTGTCTCTCTCAAAAATAAATAAACATTAAAATAACTAAAAAATAAAAAACCCAAAAGAAATCAGATCTGTCAGGGGTGCCTAGGTGGTTTAGTCAGTTGGGCGTCCAATTCTTGATTTCAGTTCAGATCATGATCCCAGGGTCGTGGAATCAAGCCCGGTGTCAGGCTCCACACTAAGGAGAGGCTGCTTGGGATTCTCTCCCCCCCACCACCCTCACTCAGCCCCTCTCCCTCGCCTGCTTGCTCTCTCTCTCTCTCTTTCTCTCTCAAATAAATAAAAAAATATTTTTAAATCACATCTGGCATGACTGGGCCATCATGCCTCCAGGACATGGTTTAACTGAAATGAAATAAGGGCTGTTCCCTTTACATCGGTCATATGCCCTGCATTTTAGCCATCAGCCTACTATTGTCTTAACCCCCATAAGCATGTGACTCTTATAGGCACTAGATATAGAAGGTAGGATCCGTGAGGGAAGGAAAGAATCTCTCTTGGCCACATCCTATTTTTAGCATCTACACAGTGACTGGCACATGAGATTATTGGTTGAAAGAACAAATGAATATATTTCAGAAGAGGAAGTTGAAATTCAGAGAGGTTAAGTAAACTTGCCCAAAATCACAGAGCTGGTAGATGGAATTCAAACACCAGACCCCTTGACTCCAACTGTTTGTTACCTGTTTCACAGAGACAATGAAGGAAAAGTTCATTTCAGGCATCTCCTCTATTCCAGAATACAGGCCTTGATTTTTTAAATTGAGGTCATATTTAAGTACCATGAAATGTTTGGATCTCAAGTTTACAGTTTAACTTTTGAAAACTGTGTATACCTATGTAACTACCAGCCTTATCAAAATGTGAACATTTCTATCACCCTAAAAAATTCTCTTGGGCTCCTTACCAGCCGATCCTACCTCCACCTCCCCAGAGGTAGCCAATGTTCTGGTCATTCACCTATTAATATAAATAGAATTATCACTATATACTCATTTATTCCAGCTTCTTTCAGTAACATAAGATTTTGAGATTCTTCCTGTTGTTGAGTGGATCAGAGTTTGATTTCTTTTTATTGTTGAGTCATGTTCCATAGCACAGACAACCCCAAATTAGTCATCCATTTTCCTGCCATGATTTCTGGCCATTATTTTTCTTTAATGTGGCTATAAATATTTGTGTACAAGTCTCTCTGTGGACATATGTTTTCATTTCTTTTAGGTAAATACCTAAGGATGACATAGAGTTAGATGTAAGTTTCATTTTGTAAGGAATTTGCCACCGGGTTTTCAAATATGGTTGTACCATTTTATACTCCCAACACCAATATATAAGAGGTCTAATTACTCTGCAATGTCACCAACCAGCCATTCTGTATATGTGGTATTTTGCTTTAAAGTGGCTCAAAAAAGAAACTGAATTTTCAGAGCTAGGACTCTCCTCCCAGCTTCACCAGACAGCTGTCCCCCTCAATTTCACACTTATATTAGTTGTCCCACAGCGATGTGCTGGTAAACACTTAACAACTGGCACTTCAGGGGTGGTGGGGTGGTCTTTGCTGATTTCTGCGGTGTAAATACACCCACTAAAGACAATGTTGAGCTACCTAAACTAAACACAGAATTGGGAAGAAATTCCGTGCACACTGGGATCTTGTATTACTCTCTGGTACTTCACAGTGATATTCAATTAATACAGAAGAAACTGCATTTGCCAATGACAATGACTGTATGAATAAATGTGCCCATGCTTTGAATCAAGGTCACTGACAAAGAAGAGAGAAGGGTTTTCCCATTCCACTATTGCCTACACTTGCAACATTTGAAGAAACTCAAACTGTTGAACTTAAGGGACTCAAATCTAAACTTCATTTGCCCTAATTAAAAAGCCTGGCTGGGAAGATGAACCTGGATGGTAAAGGACCCATTGGGCCTGAAGGATGGCTGGGTTTGGAATCACATGCCCATTGTAGTTACTCTCAGGTCCCAAGGAAGTCCCTAAGTCCATTTGCCAACTTGGCAAATTTATCTCCTCTCCCTGGACATCAGGGCCTCTCAAACTTGGGCTTTATCTTGCCTAACCGTTGTTACTTTGTGTTGACACCTGCTATAAACTGGCTGCTCTCGCGGCTCAGACAGGAGCCAAATTATATTTGCTGTTAGATTTCCTCCCTATTTCCAACACTGTCTTCTTGCCTAAAATACCCTCTTCATTGCTCTTCCATTTGCCCACCCAGATTACTCGGATCCACCATTTACTGACTTTCATCTATGTACCAACATCATGCTCAAAATATTGCATACGTAGAATCATTAAACACTCAGAACAGTATCCCCATTTTAAAGATGAGATCACAGAGGCTCATAAAATTGAAATAATCCCAAACTAGAAGTAGTTCTTAACTCTTTTTATAACCAAACTTAGATTTAACCAAAGCCCAAAAGCTTCCCATTTTGTAGGCAGGACTAATTAAAATCCCTAAAACTCAATGAAGACACTCCCAAATTATTAGCCCTTATGGTCATTCAACCTTTTACACACACAGAGCTGTGTCTGGCACAGCGTCATACCTCATCTTTTGTGTCCCAAATAGTTGTTAGGCCAGGCCTGTTGTGGAATTATTCAGTTCAGAGATAAAATCCTGGCCATTTACTATCTCTATGGTCTTAGGCAACTTAACTAATCTCAGAAGATTTGCAATAATAATACCTACCTTGAAGAACTAGTCTACAGATTTAATAAAATAGCATATGTGAAGCATTAAGTCCCTTACTGGGCACACGGTGGGGGAGTTGGGGGGGAGAGGCTAAATAAATTAAATGGTCACTATTATTATTTAGGTCAGAGCCTGTCATTGAATGGTACAGTAATGGCCCCCAGTAAATAATGCCTCCTGTATCCATGCCTTGGCATTGTCTCTTCCCACATTGACACATAAATTTGGTCCTTGGAACATCAGTATGAAAGTACAGACTGGAAAGCCACTTGTACACTGGGATTGCTTTCTTGGAATGCTGCCTCTCCATGAAAAAGCCTGGGCTAGCCAGCTGCAGACATGTAGTCTAGCCTAATACGCAGCAACAACTGCCAGACTAGCACACCAGGCCATGTGCAACCACCCAGCCCCAGAAGAGCTGCCAGAGGACTGCAATCACATGAGAGATTCCAAGGGAGACCAACAGAAGACTGCTAAGCCCAGTGCGGGTAAAGTTGTTGATGCACAGGATTTTAAATGAATAAAATGGTGGTGGTTTCAAGCCACTAAACATTGGAGCAGTGTGTTAGACAGGGATGTGTCCTTCATATGAGAACTTGCCATCACTTAGCACTCGAGCTCATACACAGAAGCCATGTGATGCACATCCAGTGAGCTCTGTAAAGGACAAAACTCATGCATGAGATTGATATCTCTGAAGGCAAAAGCGAGGCTTTATGCTTTCATGGTATCTTACACAGCCTGGACTTAGAGAAGGCACAAAATAAGATTTTTCTCAGTAAAAGAAGCTTGATTCCACTTACATTTAAAAAACATCAGGGGCGCCTGGGTGGCTTAGTCGGTTAAGCGTCCGACTTTCGCTTAGGTCATGATCTCGCGGTTCATGGGTTCGAGCCCCGCGTCGGGCTCTGTGCTGACTGCCAGCTCAGAGCCTGGAGCCTGTTTCAGTCTGTGACTCCCTCTCTCTCTGACCCTCCCCTGCTCATGCTGTCTCTCTCTCTCTCTCCTAGAAATAAATAAAACATTAAAAAAAATAAAAATAAAAATAAAAATAAAAAACATCAATGATTGTTTATATGACCATGTGCGATTTTTAAGCATCTTCTGGGTCACTGACCTCTCGCACAACCTGGGCGTTTTCTGACATAGAAATATGTGAACCCAAGTTTTCATCGAAAAGCACATTCTAGCTCCAATGCTGGAAGAAGTTGATCATCTCCCTTAACAAGGGGAAACCAGAAATGGAGATCAGTGAGCAACAGATGCAGAGAATCGAACTAACCTGCCTTTCCTTCACCCAGGCCGCCTACCTCAAATACCTCAGCATGTGACCATGAGGGCACTCTCACCATGGCCTTATTGACATTTCTGTGGCTCCACATCTGGAAAAGCAACTTTTAAACTTGATTTCACAAGTGCACCTGTGGCTCCCTTTGGCCCTTAAAGGCACAAGATACATAACTATGAAGCCCACAGCTAAGAGCTTTGTGTGAGGATTTAAGAAGCACTTTTGGGATGTCAGCGTAAGCGTACTTCTTCTTGGTGAGTGTTCACAGAAGGACACCCAGGGTGGACTGTCACCCTCCAGAGAAGGCTCTGGCAGAAGCACGTCGCTGCAGAGCTCCCAAAGAGCACTGGCATCACAAACTCTGACACAACCATTTCTCTGCCTGGCAAAGCAGGAAACTTCCAGTGTGAGGCTCGGACATTAACCTGACTTCCGTTAATGCTAATAAATGAGTCAGCCTTCGACACAAAAGCAAAAACATCATTCTGTGCATTTTGGAAGAACTTATTCTAAATGCCTGCTTGGCCGATAGCCACATCAGTGACTCTGCCTCAGAAGGCTCCAACTGTCTTCATTTTTTAATGTTATCTATCTATCTATCTATCTATCATCTATCTATCTATCTATCTATCTATCTATCTATCTATCTATGTATCATCTATCATCTATCTATCTATCTATCTATCTATCTATCTATCTATCTATCTATCTATTTTGACAGAGAGAGAGACAGAGTGTGTGCTGGGTAGGGGCAGAGAGCAAGGACACAGAATCTGAAGGAGACTCCGGGCTATGAGCTGTCAGCACAGAGTCCCATGTGGGGCTCAAACTCACAAACCGTGAGATCGTGACCTGAGCCGAACTCAAGACACTTAACCAACTGAGCCACCCAGATGCCCCGTCTTCATTTTTTTTTTAAGTCTCCTTCTCTGGGACCAATGGGGGGGTGGGGGTGGGGTAGAATTCGGCTCTGTGTTCAAGAAAAAATCCCACTAGAGAGAATAGCAGTTTTACCCAGGACTGCAAATATTCCAGGAATGAGAAAAGAAGGAAGGAGCGAATTAACCATTTTCCGAACTTCTTATGTTCTAGGCATTTGATATGCATGCTTATACTCCAGCCAAACCATGCCCTGGCTCGGTGGGAATTATTTTCATTATAAATAAGAGGAAAATGAGTCTGAGATGGTTAAGTAATCTTCTTAAATTGAGTACAAGGTAACAATTTAAGTTATTTGTCCAGGTTAAGGAATTTGTCATGATTCACTAGGGTGGAGGTGGGCAGCTAATTAAAGGCAGAACAGGTATTTAGAAGAATCCAGCCAATATTCTTTATTAGAAGTTTTAAACTGAAAAAAAACCCCACCATTATTGAGAGTTGCCTCTGTTTCAGAGACTGTGCTATCAACTTCACATCTCTTTTCTTATTTAAACTATAAGGGAGGCTGGGTGGCTCAGTCGGTTAAGCATCCGACTCTTGGTTTCAGCTCAGGTCATGATTTCATGGTTTGTGAATTGGAGCCTCACCTCAGGCTCCCCACTGACAGCTCAGAGCCTGTTTGGGATCCTCTCCCTCACTCTCTCCCCCTCCCCTGTGCATTCTCTCTCTTTTTCAAAATTAATTAATTAATTAAAAATTAAACTATGAGGAATGAGGAAATTACTACCCTTGATTTGTAGATGAGGAAACATTTCTGCCTGAATCTGGCTCTTTGTGAACAGACCCATTAATAGTACACACATAGACACACAAACACATACACATTCACAGACACACATACTTTTGGGGCTTTTGAAAGAGGCCAACATTTGCATGGAACTCAGTAAGTCTCTGGGAAGAAAGGGACCTCAAAAGTCTTCTATATACTTGAGTGCTAGTAATAAACACCTTCTGTTTCTTTAACCTTCTTTAGTTTATAATCCACTTGCAGAGTCTTGTTTTGCCCTTCCAACAACCTTATCCAGAAGGAAATGTAGTCACTTTACAGATGAAGAGCTAAGGATTTAAGAAATTGAGTAAATTACTCCAAATTCATCAGCCAATATTGGCAAAGCCAACCACTAGACCCAGTGGGTCCTCAGCACCAGGGGTAAACTTGACAGAGACATGACTTTGAGTGACAAAGTGTAACCTAAGTTTACCTATGTACTATGATCACAGCTATATAACTATACACACACCTCACATTATTTTTGAATGAACCTGATTACAAATTGATGCAAAAATACATGCCAATATTTTCCATCTCATCTTTCCCAGCCATTAAACATTTATCCAGGAAGCTGTACGAGAAGAAAACTCCCAGAAAGTCAACACTGGGGAAAGGAAAGAGTGTAAGAGGAAAGCGGTGCCTACCATGTGTCCTTTGCAGCACATCGACAACACAGAGACTGTTTGGGACTGTGTGAGTGACACAACATTTCGGTGGTTAGAACATGAACTTTGACCCTGGATGACACATTTGGCATCTCTCTGTCTCAGACCAAGACACTCGACTCACAAAGACTATCAAATGTATTAGAGCCCTTGTACTGTATGTATAACATGCCCAGGGTACATGTTATACATGTAAAGCTCAGAACACAAGAGCTTTTAATATGAGGAAGCTTGCATCTTCTTCTCTAAGAACAGACAAAGAGGTCTCCTTCTCTTCTACCTGAAGCAATTGGGGTGATGCCCCATTTTCAGCTTACTGGTCCCATCCTGAGGAGACCCTACAAAGAAGCAACTGCCACCAGTGACATCCTCGATTAAGAGTACCCAAGGGCATGGGTGCCTGGATGGCTCAGTTGGTTGAGCATCTAACTCTTGATTCTGGCTCAGGTCATGAGCTCACAGTTCATGGGATTGAGCTCTGCATCAGCCTCTGCACCGACACTGTGGAGCCTGCTAGGGATTCTCTACCTCTCCATCTCTCTCTGTCCCTGCCCCATTGATGTGCGCTTTCTCTCTCTCTCAAAAAAAAAAAAAAAAAAAGTAAACAAAAAAAATAGCCAAGAGTATTTGCTTGGTTGCATGTGCCTCCATTTCTGCATGCACACCCAAACCCAGGTTCCGCGAGACAGACTGCATCTCATGCAAACTCATAACCTGTGAAATTGTGTTTTGATTGGGTACACCACATATGCCCAGCCTTATCTACCCAAGTCCCTACGGAAAATTATAGAATACCACTTTTTTTTCCTTAACCCCCGTAGAAAAAGATTCAGTTATTACATTTTTTAAAATTCAGGGCAGGCATAACCATAGCTAGCCTTGACATTTCTGAACAGAGCTGAATTTCCAGGGAAAGCATAGCTAACACAACCAGTATACCGAGGTCTATTTCAGAAGACAGAAAATGTGAGTGGATTCACAATATCCCAGAAAAATCAATATTTTCCCTTAAATATCTGAAGCCGATGAACCAAATATTTAAATTCGATGATGGCATGATTTATTCACGTTCTCCCACCTGGCGAAACAACTTTTTCAATGGCATTATACATCATGTGTGCACCTACTTAACAGGTGTTTGATAATCCTTCAGAAGATGTTCCATGTGAATAAGATTCTAATTCTCACATAGTTACCTTTGATCGAGAACATTACTTTCCATCTTGAAAGCAAACAACATTGGGGTGCCTGGGTGGCTTAGTCGGTTAAGCGTCCGACTTTCTTAGGTCTGATCTCGCGGTTCGTGGGTTCGAGCCCCGCGTCGGGCTCTGTGCTGACTGCCAGCTCAGAGCCTGGAGCCTGTTTCAACACCAGACTCCTCTCTCTGACCCTCCCTGCTCACTCTCTCTCTCTTCTTCTCTCTCTCTCTCCTGGAAATAAATAAAACATTTAAAATTTAAAAAAGAAAAAGAAAGCAAACAACACGCAGAAAATACCAGAAGGCATTGTATAGTAGGTATTCAAACCCAGATTTAACAGGGCCTTTCCCCACCTTTACTCTCCTTTTTTTTTTTTTTTAATTTTTAATGTTTTATTTATTTCTAGGAGAGAGAGAGAAAGAGAGAGACAGCGTAAGCAGGGGAGGGTCAGAGAGAGAGGGAGTCACAGACTGAAACAGGCTCCAGGCTCTGAGCTGGCAGTCAGCACAGAGCCCCACGTGGGGCTCGAACCCACGAACCGCGAGATCATGACCTGAGTGAAAGTCGGACGCTTAACTGACTAAGCCACCCAGGCGCCCCACCTTTACTCTTCTTTAAGACAGGGCAAAGTGTGTGAAAAACGGTTTGTAAACTCAGAAGCCCTACACAAATATGAGTTGTTGTGCCGGAAAATAAACTTTACATTTATCTTAGATTCAAACAACGACAAAACTCCAGAGTTGGGAGGAAACCAGGAGGTCACGGAGTCCAACCTCCCATTTTCAAGTGGCCCCTCCAAATGAAAACCAGATGACATTTTCAACAGACCACTTTCAAATTAAATGTCAACGGCATATGATGCAGCCTAAAACATCATAAACTCTTAGAACACAAAGCTCTTCCCCATTTTCTCCAGGAGGCCATCAAGGCCCACGTGGAATTCATATATTCATT
Source organism: Proteles cristata cristata (assembly GCA_017311185.1). Taxonomy (NCBI): domain Eukaryota; kingdom Metazoa; phylum Chordata; class Mammalia; order Carnivora; family Hyaenidae; genus Proteles; species Proteles cristata. The sequence goes on along the minus strand of JAESUZ010004147.1, from coordinate 1,349,207 downwards.
CTGGAAGTCTATAAAGGCGTATTGCTGGGTACCTCTTGGGAAACTCATCTATTTTCATGGCTTTGGCGAGCACATTTTAAGGTTATAATCCTTGCGCATGTTTTCAAGAGTCACCTTTGTAATTCTACCCACATATTATATTTGACTCATAGTCAACAGATATAAAGCATAATAAAGCAACCTAAGCCTGGAATCCCAATTGCTCATTGGGAATTTAAAAGTTTGGCCGCCAAATACCTCCAACGTGCAGACTGGAGTAGTTTCTTGACCTTGAAGGGGCTTGTTCAATGAAAGGAAGAAGTCAAAGAAATCACACAATGGGTGGGACTCAGAATGTCTGAGAGAGAAAGGGAGAAAGAGCAGGGAGGAGCTGACCCTGTAGAAGAAATTAATTTTCAAAACAGACTTTAATCATAGTTATTCATCAATTTAAAAAAATGTTTCATGGTGTAAACAGTTATTTAAAATATGTAAACCAGCGGACTTACAGTTGTATACTTTAACAGAAATGTGCTTAATTTTTTTAATGTGCACACTTATTAAGACACTCAAAAACCTTTTGAATATACACTATGACTGACTTTTGAATAGAAATTTAAAATGTACAGAAGGCACCCATAAACATCACTGTGTGTGGTACTTTCCACAGTAGCCTTTCAGCAGTGGGTATTATTAAGACCTCCATCTTACCAACAAGACTTAATAGCTTCAGCTCTGGGAACCACAGTGTGGATTCTTATTTTTTAAAGCTCCACCAATTTGAAGGAGCTCCTTCTTTGTAGGAACAACTGGTTGTAGTTAAGAGGTTAGTTTCAAGTACTAGAATTCCCAATTGGATTTCAAGCTCTACAGTGCCCAGTGTCCTCACCTGTAACGTCAGGCTATAATGAAAATTAAATTAGTGAACGTATCTAAAGCTCATGAAGCCTAGCAGAGTTAGTCTACTGGAAAGGAAAACTGTTGTCATTATACTAAAACAGAAAGGAAACACTTCAGAGTGAAAAAGAAAGTCCACCATAATCTCTTCACACAACCATTTTTCTTGTACTTTTTTCCTTTCCTCATTGTTAGCATAATTGTAATCATTCAGTATATACAAATCTGTGCTCTGTTGTGTTTACTTAATATAGAATAAACACTTTTCTCACAAACACCATGTTCAATATCTACATCCAGAAAATTTATTATAAGTAATCATTTCCTTAGTTTTTAAACAATGAAGTTGCTTCCAATTTCAGTGTTAAACATAATGCTGTAATAAACATCTTCGTGAATTTAGCATTTCTACGTACTAGATAATTTCCTAAGGATGCATCCCTTATGTGTATTCTTCTTAAGGACAGAAACCCCGTCTTTCTTCTTTATTACTAACTCCCCAGGAGACTAGTATAAAGTCTGGTTCCAGAAATAGTTGTTGAATGAATGCATGAACAAATGAATGAATCACTTCAACAGATTCTATATGTTAAATATTGGGTGAAAATGTATATGTCATTCACTAAAATGTAAATGCCAAGTCACAAAAAAATATAGCACATTCTTATTCTATACATTGTGTAAGGTATCAGACAGCACAAAAATGGACCACATTGTTTTTTTAATTTTTATTTCTTTGCAAATCAAGGTGTGCCTTCCCTGTTAGAAGCAATTATTGGTGGATCAGCAAGTAGGTATATAGATTAAAACTAAATACCTCACTCCTCTCCGTTTCCCTGGGTGCCTCATTTCAAATTCCTTGACCAATGACATCCTTTCACTAAAAAGACACCCTTTCAATCAAGCTTTATTGACATTTTTGCAGTTCTACATCTGGAAAAGAGGACTTTTAAACTCTATTTCCCAAGAACTCTTGTGGCTCCCTCAAGGCCCTTTAAATAGTAAGATATTAAAGATTCGTCTTTTATTTTGCTTGTAATTTTTTTTCTAATTCTGCTTTTTATGATGTAATTGGAATATGTCCTTGATGCACAGAAGTTTTTAATTTTTAAGGAATCAAATAATTGACTCTTTGCATTCACAAAAACATTCCCCATGCTTTTCCTCACCTGGAAGCTCTTTGTCAATGACTTCTGGAGGTAGTGGTTCAAAGTGCTACCTCACTGATCTTACAGCCCAGCTTCTTCACAGCATTAGCACATTCTTCAGAGCCCCTGAAAACATGGCTCTTCTCTGACCCCTACAACCTAATGTTTTCTTCCACCTACATTTGTTTGATTTCAAGCCCGATAACGTATTAAACGTTGAAAGCAAATGGAATGTGGTCTGCGGTTAAAAGGTACAAGGGGAAAAACTATATCATGTCCTGTTTCTGCTAATGGTAGGTCAGGAGTAAACATCCATAAGCAGATGCGGTGAAATCCACTGCCCGCGGGGGTGGGGATAGTTCACTCTGGCTTTTTAAGAGTCAATATAGTAGACATGTTGAGTGAACATTTCATCCCAGACCCAATTAGAGGGCACTTCCTCAGATTTGGGGTCTCAACATCATCAATCTAAAGCTGGGGAGGGGAGATACCACATTGGTGGGTCTTTGCTTGCAGAGAAAAGAAGATCTAGAGGGCTTGCCCAAGAGAAGTGAGGTGCAAGGTGTGAGCAGACTCCATACTCCCAATTTGACACTGAGCTTCCATATTATAGGGTAGCTCTGGTAACTGCAACCATAATGGACCAGATGCCCCTGAGGTCCCTTTTCAGCTCTGTCATGGGGAGAGCCTATGAGCATCTGTTTCTTTTGGGCATAGAAGTGTGTTAGCCCTCCCTCTCAGTAACAGCTTTCCTATCAAAGGAAGCCAGGCAACAATGCATAGAACACACTCTCCTCTCTTGCCTTCCATTAGCAGGACCAAGGACCAGGCACATGTTAGGTGCTCAATAAATGTTTGTTACGGCTGACAATATGAGTTATAACATAGGCTACTTACAAAATACAAAGTTGCCTATTATCTCACATGCACTCTTTCTTCCAGCAATAAATTCCATGATTACAGCAGTTGTATAATCAAACCAATAATAACAGCATAATGACTCGTGGAATTCCTATCTTATGTATGCTATCTCATCTAATCCTCAATTTTCAAGCCAGGTAGGTATTATAAATACTGCTATGGGGTCACTTATGAGGAAATCGAGTGCTGGCGAAGTCAGTTTGCCCATGAAGGAATGAGCAAGTAAGCAGCAAGCCTGCATTTTTAGGCTAAATCTCTGGGATCTCAGCTCTCAGATTTTTCTATATGCCATACTGTCTCTAAGACTTTGGTCCATTCCTGACATTCTTCACGTCGCCTACTGCACTGGGTTTGCCAACAGATGAGAAGCCTCACCTGTAACACGCAACCCCTGCTACATGGCTGACTCAGGTTTGATAATTTCACACAACAGATAGCCCAATAGTGGCAGGTTTTATAAATAGAAGGCAAAGTAAATTCTTTCTTGGGCTGTTGATAAGCGAAAGATCAAACTCCCAACAGAACTAGCAGCATTTTTACTTATTGGAAATGGGGCTAAGATTCTATCTATACATTTTTATGGCCTACATGCATAGAAATCAGACTTTTGAAGGATGTGTTCCTACCTTCTGTGGTAGTTTGAGAGAATATTTCCAGAGTTATAAATGCCCCAAATATGTAAATTTTGGAAACACTTATATGTTAAAAATACCATAAAGCCACCATGTGTAAGCATTGCTCAAAGCAGGTAGAAGGCAAAGCCACATTTGCAGTTCGTAGGCTCCCTGGAGCTCTTTATTAATTCTATTGTGTCATTTACATGAAAATGGGCCTTCCTTTGTATTAAGACGCTAAAGCCACATCACATGGACAATGCAAACGAGTCAGCAAAGAGAGCTTTGTCATAAAAATATATAATTTATTTTAGCAGTTTCTGTGGATTTTTGATACCGAAGTCTCTTTATGACACTGACAGTCATCAAGCGGATGTTTGTCAAAGTACATTTCCCAGATGTCTAAATAAAACAGTTTTTGCTTTGATGAGTTTTATACTGAGAGCTGGAAAAAGACTGCTCGATTTGAATTTCTCTACGTTTGGAGTATGTATCATCTTTCTCTTTCCAATTCACCTCTCACCGAAAATTTGAAGAGTTAACGTTCAAGTTAGTTGGACTCCAGTTCATGAAAAATCTCCTATAAATGTTTTCATAACAAGCGAGGAAATAATATTGTAGAGGGCAGACAAGTGTCTCAAAAATAACAGAGATTCAACTGATAAATGGAAAAAAGCAAAGACAGACAATTCAGAAACAAAATTTAATGACTTATAAACATATAGGAAAAATACTTATCCTCACTAGTAAGCCACAGAATACAAATGAGAATATCAACATCAAACAGGCTTAGTCTAGCAAATCAGCAAATGTTTCTTGCAATGATACTCAGCAGAGGCCAGAGCATGCTCAAATGGCCATCCTAAGGCACATGTATACTAATCATTGTATCAACTTGTTGGAAACTTGGTCACGATACTTAGTATGAAAAGCCTCAGAAATGTCCACACTTTGAATTTGTGACTCCCTTTACAATGTTACCCAAACTGTGGGAAAATCCTTATAATCAAAGTTACTCACCATTGTAGCATTAAAAGTTGCTCACCACTGTAGCATTAAAATAACAACAATCATTACAACTTTACCAATAAATTAAGTCATCTTATTGACTGAAAAAATAGTCAGAAAGTGTTGTGAGATATATTCTTTGAGAAACTCTTTAGAGGAAAAAATTACTGCAAAAGAAGTAAGCCAAATACTGTCAAGTTCTTGGGTGGTGACATGCTGGATGGTATTTATATTTTCAATCTATATACTCACCTCTATTTTTCTTATACTCTACCACAAGCATATATTGCATTGAAACTAAGTACAAAGTGAATTATAGAAAACAGAAAACAGACAACAAAACAAAACAAAATTACATAAAGAGTCTTGATGAGGGGCGCCTGGGTGGCTCAGCTGGTTAAGCCACCAACTCTTGATTTCATCTCAGGTCATGATCTCACGGTCATGAGATTGAGCCCCAAGTTGGGCTCTCCTTGGGATTCTCTGTCTTCTTCTTCCTCTGCCCCTCTCCCTGCCCCCCCATCTCTCTCCCTTTATCTCTCTCTCTCAAAATAAATTTTTAAAAAATAATAAACTTAAAAGTTTTTTTCTTAAAAAGAGTCTTGGTGAGAAATCATCACTAAACGTTTATCACTCCACCCACATCCTCTTGCAGTTCCGGGTGCTGTGAAGTCACCGGGTGGCAGCTGCCGCCAGACCCAGGTTTGGAAAAGAAAAGGGGACGTCACACCCAATGGCTGCATTTTCTGTTGTCTCCGAGCTGCCTTATATCTCATCAGGGCCACCAGCAAAAGCCTTCCTGGGCACTGGCCTAGGAGTCAGTGCCAGTATGGTGTTCCCATCATTGAGCCCCTCCCCCCTTCAGGGGTGCTCAGTGAAAATGACTTTGAGATAGAGAATGTTCCTAAAAATGCCTTCCAAGAAAGTGGCCAAAGATAGCATACCCCACAGCTGACCACAGGGCACATGGCCATTATGGGGCAAATGGCCATGACTGTGGTCCGAGAGTTACCCAGTCAATGAAAAGAAGCCACCCAAGTTGAGACAACACTGATGAAATGAACCAAGGTGGTACCAACCCTGCTGAGAGCCCTTCCAAACACCCGCCAGACAGGGCACAGAGCGCTCTCTCATTAAGTCTTCACAAGTAAAAGACCAACAACACACACTTATCACTCCATTTCAAATCTGGTATTGCATAACATGGCTCTGCCCCAATCATGCAGTCAGTTTGGAGAAGTCCCACATATACACACTATGATTTAATTAATGGCATTTGTACCCAAACTAATTTGAAATTTTAATGTGTGAGAACAATGTCAAGAATCTCAGTATTCAAATATTTAACAAAACTTCCTGAGAAGACAACAGATGTGTTCCATGTGTTTCCGGAGACACAAGAATGGAAACATGGATGGAGCTGCAAGAAGGCGGAGCCTAGGTGAGTGTGTGGAAGGCTTTTTCCCCTTTACAGACACAGAGCAGTGGGCAGCCTAACCCACCTCAAGTTGGACAGGAATTTAGCAGCGGCTGCAAGGCAGTGTGGAACGATATAGAAACAATCATCTCCTCCCTAAACCTTCTCCTGCCTCCTTCTGTGTAACCCTCATCTTGGCAAATGACACCTCTACCCACATACTCACTGAAGACAAATATTTGAGTCTTCTCTTTCCTTTACCACCAGATCTAGTCCATCAGCAAAATACATCTCAAATTCATCCACTTCTCCCCAAACTCACCACCCCTACCCTCCCCCACACCAGGACCGTGTCTCCAGTGCAGACCGGAGGAGCGCCCTAACTGTCTACGCTCTTTACTCCCTGAAATTCCGCTGCACGGTTGCCAGAATGATGTATCGACAGTAAATCAGATCATACCACTCCTCTACTTATCACCTTCCAGAGGCTTCCTAAAGCACCACAATTAAATCCCAAATTGAAATCCTTTTTCCTGGTCTACAAGGACCAATAAAATCCAGCCTCCAACTGCCTCTTCAACCAAATCTCAGACTATTTGTTTCAGTCATATTGGCTTCCTCTCTCTCTCTCCTTTTCCTTCCATGCTTGCCTTTGACTTCTGCTTAGAATGTTCTTCCCCGAGATGTTCACAGGGCTGGCTTATCCTTGCACAGAAGTATTTGTTTCAATATCAGCGTCCTGGGTGCGGGGTGGGGGGTACTTCTCTAATTTTCTATCTAAAGTAGCCCCAAACATATTCTCTCGCATTCCCTTTCTTATTTCTTCCTATCACTTAGGTCACTACCTGATATTTTCTTTTATTTTTTTAATTGATTTAGTTCAAAGCAAGCTCCAAAAGAGAGTACATCAACCCTGTTCATTGCTTCAGTTAAAACTTGCTTATGCCTGGCACAAAGCAGTTGTTTAATTAATACAAATGGAATGTGTGTGAGATATACTGTATCATGACCAAATTCCACACAGGGTGAACACAAAGGCACTATCGAAGGAGCCGAGTGACTCACTGGGGAGCGTTCCTAGAGAGTTGTGTAACTTCCTTCAAACCCTTCTGACCCAACTGATGTATTAACCCTTTGGGAGCCATTAAACAATACAGTGACTAACTTTATCTCAAGTGACGCTTCATGACATGACTGCTTCCTGATTATCAAAAAAATAACACATTCTCTGAAGTGTAGCCGTTGAAATATGATCATCAAGACTACAGACTACATGGGTGTTCGTTCCTATTGAACCTCCTGCCACTCTCTGGCCATTTCATGGGGGGAGATCCTGCCCCCTACTGGAGAGTCAGCACCTTGAAGGCAGCTTTACATCTGGTCGCTATTACACGTGATCCCTCCCCGGACACAGGCACACCTCATGAAAGGCATTTCCACACTGGTGACTCACTTCTTTGAAAGTGTGAAAACCATGCCTTTCACAATGCTTTCAAGAAAACGAAGCCCTTTCCATCCAGAAACTCAAAAAAAATGTTAATGAACTTTGCTTCTATTCATCCAGGTATTTCAACAGGTGCTATGCTATCTATATAGGTCTTTTGGTGGCCAATAAGGCTTGGCTGTAGGAGAACATGAAGACAACAGACCCTAGAAAGGATGAGAGCCTTTGCAGGTCCTGAGAAGGTGAGAGTAAGAAGCCCTTTCTGTGAGTCTGTTATTGAAGCTGTCAGTGAGCAGTTTCCTGCACATAGTAACACCTAGCCAGAGGCAACATGGGGTAATGAAAGGGTCACAAGCTTTGGAGTCCAACAGTCCTATCTGAATCACAGCTCTCTCATCTACTAGATGTGCTCCATGGCCAAGCTATTTATTTTAGCTGGAGCTCAATTTTTCCTACATGAAGAAGTACTCTGGTAATATCTATGTCATAGAAATATTCAGAAATTAAGTAAACTTATGTATGAAAAAGCTTTTAAATGCCTTGGCATCTAAGAGATGCTTAATTTAAATGAGCTTATTTCCTCTCTTTTCTGAGCGCAGAGGAGGATGCCATTTTCGCTGCAGAAATTTTGCAGGACCTGAGGATGTCAGATTTCCCACACTGCAGAAATTCAGTCTAGGAATCAAAAAGAGAGCAAAACCATCACTCAAAATCGCCACTTGCCTCACATAACCACCCCAGAAACTAGTCCCTAGAATGATAATCCTTTGTAATAATGGCTTCCTGGGCTCAGCATGGCTTAGAGAGAGGGCGCACCAAACTTCTGGAAGGGAAGGATGGTGGGTAGTGGAGCTAAGAAATGCAGTAGGGACATAGGAAAAGAACGAGATGGTGACTTCAGTTCAGGACTTGGTGAACTCATGGTGTCCGTCCAAAATCCAAATGAGCATTTTCAGGAAGTATTTGGATATACAAACACTGAAACTCTGGAATGAGTTTAGGTCTGCAGGTAGATACTTAGATGTGATGATACAGGTGACAGTTAAAAGCATAAGTGTGTGTGTGTGTGTGTGTGTGTGTGTGTGTGTGTGTGTGTGTGTGTGTTGGCAGGGAAAGATATCACCCAAAAGAATATGTCAAGAGAGGGGCAACTTGTTAAGAATAGTAAATACCAGGGTGCCTGGGTGGCTCAGTCAGTTAAGTATCCAACTCTTGATTTTGGCTCAGGTCATGATCTCATGGTTCATGAGCTGGAGGCCCGAGTCAGGCTCTGTGCTGGTGGTGTGGAGCCCTACTTGGGATTCTTTCTTTGTCTGCCTCTCCTCTGCTCACTCTCTCACACTCTCAAAATGAATGAATGAATGAATGAATGAATGAGGAAATACCTTCGTTTTTAAAAAAAAATTTTAATGTTTTATTGATTTTTGAGAAAGAGAGAGAGAGAGAGACAGCATGAACAGGGGAGTGTCACAGAGAGAGAGGGAAATACAGAATCAGAAACAGGCTCCAGGCTCTGAGCTAGCTGTCAGCACAGAGCCCAATGTGAGGCTTGAACCCACGAGCCGTGAGATCATGAGCTGAGCTGAAGTTGGATGCTTAACTGACTGAGCCACCCAGGCGCCCCGGAAATACCCTCCTTTATGGGAGAGGTTGAAGCACTGGAGTGCTGGTGAATATTTAATGCTCTTGGGCTTAGAGAGGGGTTGATTTTTAATACTTGTTAATTTCTATGTGTAAATACTCCACTGTAGCCAATTTCAGGCTACCGACGTGACATCGACAAATTCACAGTACTTAAAGATTCACAATAGGTTTTCACAAGCGTTTAGGAACCAGACCAGCATACCACACATGGCAGGAAGGAAAAGCTGAACAGTGAAACAGTCAAGGAAGTAGAAGGAAAAACTGAAAGAACAGTGCTATGAAAACCAAGGGTCTTGAGTTTCTCAGCAGAGACTGTGACAATCACAACAGCAAGGCTCAGGAAGTCAACACAAAACACACCATTCGATTTGCCAACATGTAGGTGAGCGATGCCTCTAAGAGGCAGATTCAGCAAAGGAAGAGGAGGGGAAGTCAAGCTGCCGCGACTTAACAGGGAACAAACAGAAAAGAAGTGGAGACAAGTGTAGACAACTCTGAAATCAAAACACTGGCTTAGAAAGGGCAGCAGAGAAATAAAGCCATGGCAGCAACGGGGCGCAAGATCAAGGTAGGTACTGACAATAACCTGAGAAGCACGACCAATTAAATGAAGAAGGGCGCTGCAACCAAAACATGATTGAGGACAATGGCCATCATGTCAACAGGACAAGAAGCAGCTCAGGTGGTCAGGAGCGCCACCATATGCTAGAGAAAGAAAAAACACTTCTGAGAAATGTTCCTCCACCTGCTTTGCTATTTCCATTGAGAACAGGAAAGAAGTGATGATGACCCTCCTTGATTCCTAAGGCCGAAGGCAGTCGGGAGCAATCCTGATTCTGTCACATTCGAGCTTTGTGATCTCAGGCAATATTCATTTCCTCCGCTGGAAATTAGAGACAATAACAACTTCATTTCAAGGGGTTTTCATGAAGATGCGATCACCTAAAACATCTGAAGGACCTATCAGAGAGCCTGGTGTGCACACAGTACACCCCACATACATTTTCGTTTCCCTGCTCCACCCCTTACCAAGAACATTAAGACATTTAAACTCAAATTACAAAGGTATCCTGTGTTCTACCCATGATTGGGGAGGAAGGAAATGTTCCTTCTGCTGGGTAAGCCATGCGGATCCCAGGGCAGGAGGGGATAAACAGGATGGACCTTTCCTCCCCCGCCTCACACTCATGTATTGCACAATGAAGTGGTACATTTTTATAATTTTTTTCGTTTCATTTATTTTTGAGACAGAGAGACACAGAGCACAAGTGTGGGAGGGACAGAGGGAGAGACACACACACAGAATCTGAAGCAGACTCCAGACTCTGAGCTGTCGGCACAGAGCCCAACGCGGGGCTCGAACCCACAAACCGTGAGATCATGACCTGAGCCGAAGTCAGGCGTTTAACCGACTGAGCCACCCAGGGGCCCCTGACGTGGTAACTTTTTATATGCATGGGCTGAGCTGCCCCATGCAGGGATATCCATCCATAAAGCACTTGGAGAATCATCTGGACAAAAGATGTTACATGACTGTCTAGGATCGTTACCAGTCACGTGTTCTGTAAGGTATGATTCATGGGAAGATTCGAAGTGTGTATGATTTCAGAAGATCATCGTACCTAGGAAATTAACTTGCTCCAGCTTTCCTAATTCTACAGTAGTTATTTTTAAGATTTGATGATCTCATTTCTTATATTAATTCAATACAAGAGTAACATTTGTTTTAAATCTCTAAAGGGTTCCTTTGGGGCCAAGAACTTAACTTTATTTATTTTCTTATGGTAAAGATAAAGTCAGGTGGTTACAAAAGTGTAAAAGTCAGACACTATTATTTAAATCCAACAAACTGATCCAAAAATTTAAATAACAGTGGTTACTGTACCCAGGATTTCATATAAATATTGAGTTAAGCTTATTTATATTACTTGGTCAAAATTAGGAAACAGGAAAAAGGAAAGGTCACTTTAAGGGTAGTGAAAACTGGCCCACATCCCCATAATGGGATAAGAGTAGCGCATCGCTTTCCAGTAGGAAGCAAGCAAAAGAAAGCCCGTTAGCTTCCAAAACCCTTTTTACTTTTTGAAGTGTGCGTGCGCTGCCATTCTTCCTATCACGTAGGGAAATCCTAGTCTTTACGTGATATTATGCTAGAAAGATTAAGAAGCCATAGTTCTATAATGTTAAGTTATATATAAATTCTATAATTGATACTATATCTAAATTCTACAATTTTAATATTTTAAATTTTAGTTAATAAATTCACAAATATAGCCTCCTTATAAAAATACGAAAATATCTGGGGGCGCCTGGGTGGTTCAGTGGGTTAAGCATCTGACTTCGGCTCAGGTCACGATCCCAAGGTTCGTGAGTTCGACCCCTGTGTCCGGCTCTGTGCTGACAGCTCAGGGCCTGGAGCCTGCTTCAGAGTCTGTGTCTCCCTCTCTCTCTGCCCCTCCCCACCTTGTGCTTTGTCGGTCTCCTTACTTATTCAAAAATAAGTAAAACGTTAAAAAAATTTAATGTGAAAATATCAAATCAATCAAAAGTCACAATCAATGTAACTTTCTGTTCTGTATCCTCTCCTTCCACTGAAAATAATTATTATCATTTTGTGTTTAATTTGGGTGTTTTTATTGTTTATTTTCCTGTGCATTTAAATACACTCATTATATATACATATATGTTTTATATCTGTAACAGTTATGGGTGTGTATACAAATAACTGCTTTGTATATATAACAGTTACATAATTTTACATATATATCTATATACACATAGAAAAACCTGTGTTGTAGGGGTGAAAGGAATTTATAATACACTAGATTTCCTAAAACTTACCATTTTTTTATGCTAAACAGTACCTTTTAGGCCTTTCTAGGTTAGTATATTCTATTTTATTTCATGTAATGTAGTGTTTTACTCTGTAGGATACACATATTATTTAGGCTTTTCCCTTTTGGTGAAGAGATATTTGCAATAAATATATCAATGAGCTCTAGTCTCAATATATGCCGCACTTCTAAAAATCAATAAGAAAAAGACAAAAAAAACTCAATAAAAAAAATTGGCAAAAGGGGCACCTGAGTGCTTCACTCAGTTAAGCATCCAACCTGGGCTCATGATCTTGCAGTTTGTGAGTTCGAGTCCCACATCAAGCTCTCTGCTGTCAACACAGAGCCAGCTTCAGATCCTCTGTCCCCCTCTCTCTCTGCCCCTCCCCCACTCATGCAAGCACATGTAGTCTCTCTTTGTCTTTCTCGCTCTATCTTTCTCTGTCACTCAAAAATAAATAATCAAAAAAAATCCTTTATAAAAAAATTGGCAAAAGATATGAAGAGCTAGTTTGCAGAAGAATACACAGACAAAAATATATTCAACCTTAGTATTATTGAGAACAGACGTTCTCAAATGGTCCCCAAAATCATTTCAGGAAATATATAAGATCAAAACTATTTTTATCAGAATTTTATGTTATTTGCTATTTTCTCTGTGTTGACTTTTGTAGTAATAGTGCACACAGTAGTGGGGAAAAAAGCTGGGGAGCCTTAACACAAATCGAGGCACCGGTACCGAATCTATAGGAGTAATTGTCTTTCACTACCAGGCACTTAAAAACTAAGTTTGATGAGGCAGTAAAAATTATAAATCGTATTATATCTCTACCGTTGCGTATCTGCCTTTTTATCACTCTGTGGGGGAAAAAAATGAGAAAACTGTGAATACTTCTCTCAGAGGCACTTCTGTGACTGCTGCAAACTCAACTAGTGGCTTATTTCATTCAATACCACTTTAGGTGAAAGAGCATAGTTATTCAGATGTATATTTGGCAGATGCTTTCTCAAAAAAAAGCAAAGTGAGAGGATCACTTTAAGAAAACCAACCGATAGTATTTGTTGCCAATGATAAACGTTGAGCTTTCAAGCAAAAATTAAATGATGGGAAACTTATATCCTCCCCTCTGAGCTTGACAGCTCCCCAATTCTTAAAGACTTTTCTGAGAAAATTGGTGGTGATATTAACAAATGTGATTCTTTGCTCTTACATAATGAAAAGTGTTGGATTTGGAAGATGGGCAAAATTCAGTGAACAGATATTTTCCAGATACCTAACACACGGTATTCCAAATTCATGAGTGGGTGGAACGAGCCATTCAACGTGCAAGATTGACTAATGAATTTTAATATTACAAAGCATGAAAAATTCACTGATATGGTTTCAGATTTCACATTGAAGCTCATCTTCAAGAAACCATCACTTGTAGAGTGTTAGTATAGGAACAAAGAAGAATTATTTCAAAAGCCTATTAGAATATGCCTCCCTTTTCCAACCACAAATCTATGCAAGGCTGATTTTCTACAGACTTTCTTCAACCAAAACAACATATCAGTAGATTGCATGCAGGAGCCAGTATGGGATTCCATCTATCTTCTGTAAAGCAAGCACTGTATTCGTAAAACAATGCCAATCCTCTCACTTAGCTTCTAATTTGTTTGAGAAAATATAGTTTTTTAATTTAAAAAATGTCATTTATGTTAACATGTAATAGGTTTAGTATTGCCATTTTTAAATGAGGAGCAACCTTTTAAAAAATTTCTCAGCTTTAATTTCTAATATGGTGATTCTTGATAGCTATATCCCACAGAAGCAAAAGCTCTTAAGGGTTCTCAAAATTTTTAAGAGTGATAGAGGGTGGGGGGTGGGTTCCTGAGACCAAACACTTTGAGAACCTCTGGTCAAAGAGATGTAAATTAAATTTAGATATTCTGTTTGATCCATCAGCTAGGCTAAAATTTTCAAAATTAAAAATATCAAGTGTTGGTAAGAGCACATACTCTGATTGTTTAATGGGTTATAAATGTGTACAGTCACTTTGAAGGACAATTAGACTGTGTCTGTTGTAGGGACTGACAAACTTTGTCTATGAAGACTAGAAGAAGTGGGGAAAGACTTATTTATATTTAAAATAATTATATTTTGGGGCGCCTGGGTGGCTTAGTCGGTTAAGCGTCCGACTTTCGCTTAGGTCATGATCTCGTGGTTCGTGGGTTCGAGCCCCGCGTCGGGCTCTGTGCTGACTGCCAGCTCAGAGCCTGGAGCCTGTTTCATTCTGTGACTCCCTCTCTCTCTGATCTTCCCCTGCTCACGCTGTCTCTCTCTCTCTCCTAGAAATAAATAAAAAAACATTTAAAAAATTAAAATAATTATATTTTGGGGCGCCTGGGTGGCTCAGGTGGTTAAGCATCCGACTTCGGCTCAGGTAATGATCTCATGGTTCATGGGTTCAAGACCCATGTGGGGCTCTGTTCTGACAGCTAATGAGCTCCAGCTCTCAGAGCCTGGAGCCTGCTTCAGATTCTGTATCTCCCTCTCTTTCTGACCTTCCCCTACTCACGCTGCCTCTCTCTCTCTCTCAGAAATAAATAAAACATAAAATAAAATAAAATAATTATATTTTAATGTTCAGTTGCTCTGCTCTTAAGTCCCTATGAAAGAAATACTCACACCTACATAGTATCTACTATTGGCTGGGTATTATTCTCATCACTTTACTTAGATTAGCCGAATGAATTCGCACAATAGTTTTATAAGCTAAATACTGACAGTTTCTCCATTTTACAGGTGAAGAAACTGAGGTCCAGAATGTTAAGTAACTCATGTAAAGCCACATAGCTAATACACAGATGTTGGCTGAAGCAGTACTTTGTATAGCAAAAATCTAGGAACAGTCTAAATACTCAAAGACTTTAAACATTAAGTTTGCTCTGGTTGGTGTATATCCTCATATAGGTTTCTTTACGTGGTTTCCTGCCTTCATTTCTTTGCCCATTGAAATTTGCTGAGTTACCTCCAAAGCGTCGTGTTCTCTTTAAAACTTCCATTGACCATGCTGGTCCATAATGATCCCCATTCTTCTTAATCCCCAGAGATGATGATGAACATCATCATCAGTGTGTATGGAGTTTAATATTGCCTAGATATGTCTTCTATCCCCTAGCAAACCAGAAATGCGTTAAGGATTGAGAATAAATGGATCTCAGTCTCCCATTTTATTCCTTAGAGCCTTTCTCCATCTCGACCACCTCCACTGCTACCACTTCCATCCAAGGCACCATCTTAGCCTGTCTGAACTGAAAACAATCTCCAGATCAATGGACCTGCTCCCTCCCATCTCGCTTTCCTGTGACCTGTTTCCTCCACAGGATCTAGGGTGAGCTTTACATAAAGTTTACTTTAGACAAAAAATGTAGCTCTGAAACCTTTTAATGACTTCCCATTGGATAAAATTATAAATTGTCACCATGGGCTGCGAAGCCTGATTCATGTGACCTGACTTCTTTTCCTACTGCTGTCCAGGCTCAATCTGCTCTGGGTCCCCAGGGAATGGGTTCCCTGTGTCATTCATTCCCTGTGAGGGACTGAGTCATTCCCGCTACGGAGCCTTTGCATATACTGTTCTCTCGGCCTGGATGTTCTTCCCTGAGATGCTGGCAAGGTCCATCCTTCGACTTCATGAGAGTCTTTGCTAAAATGTTTCCTTATCAGGGAGGCTATGCCTCTCCATCCGGCTCCTTTATTCTCTCTTCCCTTCTGCAGCTTCAACTTACCAGTTACCAAAATCCAGTATTCCTTATACATGCATTCTCTCACACTCTCTCCCCTCCACCCAGCCTACAATGCTGCCGGAGACACAACTGCTCCATAAATATATTGATGGAATGTGTCTCAGTCTCCTTCTAAGACGGAAAGCATTCTGTCCCTCATAGGATTATTGTTGATAATTATTGTTTCATTCTTAAACTATAGCAAGAAATGCCAGGCATACTGCTGAACACTTTCCCTACATGATCTCACATAACCTCCACCACAATCCAATGAGAGTGTTATAATCGTGATCTCCCACTTTACAGATCAGGAAACTGAGGCTCAGAGGGAGAGAGTCATTTGCCCAGGTTCACAGCCTGCGGGAAGTTATGGAGGTCATAGTCACGGCCAGAGATGCCTCCAGAGTTAACTGGAATAAAGAATGAGCAGTGAGCAAACACACTGGAAGCGTGGAGCTCTCTCTGCAGGCGAGGGATGGCTCTTGCCACGACTACTCCCCGCAGGACTCGTGCAGGATGCGATAACGGTCCCGGAGCCGGATGTGCGCGTGTGTTGACATTCCAGGTGAGCAGAGCCTCAGTGCGTCACCGTCCCTGTGCACAGAGGGGCCAAGCAGGTGGAAAAGGGCTTTTCCCCACAAGGGACTTTCTTAAATAGAGTTTGGGAAGGGTGTTTGCTAAGACCATATTCTGATCAGATAACAATTTGACACTAATTCTTCTATTTTCGGCTGGCACCGAACCCGGTCCGGCTTTATCACCCGTCGGTTATCTGTGTGCCTGGAAGGAACTCCCGGTAAGGTACAGGAAAAAGGTGGGGGTATTGTTGGGGCTTCCTGCTGGCCAGCCCACTGGCCTATTGTTGCCTTTATTTTTTTAGACTATCACATCACAATTATTTTGGCAACATCCTTTTTCCATCCTGGACCCAATACAATATTTATTGAACTACACAAACTGCGTCAATACGCAGTGCTTTCTGTCTTGTTGCCCACGTTCTTTAGGACATTTCTTTTTTAAATTCATTAGAAGACTGTGCTGACTGCCATGTGACCAGCCAACCCTCCAAACTCGAAATCATGTATTTTTAAACCAAAAGAGGCCTCCAGTAGAACCTTGCTCAACCACTACATTTAGAGAAGGAGAAGAAGAAGAAGAAGAAGAAGAAGAAGAAGAAGAAGAAGAAGAAGAAGAAGAAGAAGAAGATGACGACGACGACGAGCATTTCTTGAGATTATGATGGGCATCATCTCATTGAAGTACCACCACGTCCATGACTGTTCATGTATTTCCCATTTTGCAGATGACAAAGGTGAGCTAAGGAAAGGGGTGTCGTTACACTCTCAGTAAGTCACAGATGGGTCCTCTGGTCTTGGGAAGCCCTCCTGTGAAGCCTTCTCACTAGAGATGGGAGAAATGACTTATCCTTGAAACATTTTGCCACTTTAACTTGTGATCAACTGAGATGTGTGAGTAATGGCCCTGCAGAGCAAGGAAGGATCCCATGCTCCTTATCAGGACTGGCAGTAGGTGTGCCTGATTCATCTGGGTCCCAGTTAATAAGAGCCAGTTAACTGCATTTTGAAAGCCAGGAGCAATATGGCCGTTCTGGGGCTGCCACAAACCCTCATTCCTATTTTCCCACCAGAATTATTTCCATTTGATTACAAGGGTGAGTCTTCACCCTAGAATCAACATCATAAGAAATACTCTTTTTTTTTCAGTAGGTTCACACCGCTCAATGCTTTTCCCCCAACATTGTCACTTTGGATTCTTTAGCTGTGGTGTCACCAGATCCATAGACTCGGAGCCTAATTACCAAGAACATGCAGAGGTGGGTGGGGCCATCTTCATTTCCTTCAAAATAGGAGGCTGAGGCCCACAGAGGAGGGTCCCTTTCTCTGGACCACACAGTCACGTGGTGGCAGAGGAGTTACTCAAAAAAAAAGACGGAGCGTTTGTTGAAAACCTGCTATGTGATGACACATTTCATAATGAAATAATAATATAATAATAGAAATAATAAAAAGTGCAAGCTAATAAAAATTAAGCTTTTATAATTTGTCAGGCATTGTGCAAAATGCTTAATGCAAATTTTAAGGAAATAATCCTCCAATTTAGAGGCAAGTACTATTACTGTCCCTATGGACAGAGAAGAAAATTCTCAGAGAGGTAACTTAGCCATGGAGGTAGGATTCAAAGACCCAGCCCTATCTGGTAACATGACCCTTGCTTTACTGCAAACATGGGGTGAATGCACACAGAATGCTACTCTCCAATGCCCTAACCTAGCTGAAAAAGGATCTTCCTAACTATGGATTTCTACTGAGATGAACACTGAGAAAGATAGATGGGCTTGAGTAGCTTGGAAAGTAATATTGTTTTCCAGTTCCACAGTCACTTTCCTTTACCTGTACTTTTCTGTACCATTTAAATACTGATGGGGACTTTTAAAAAATGTGTAATAGAAGCACTTCCAGACCAAATCAAAGCCTTGATCATTTGGGTACTTAGAGACTCACTGTCACTAAGAAAACAAAGTCATCCCCCCCGTATGAACAGATATGCACCCTTTCAGTTCAGCGAATATCAGGGGGACCCAAAGGTATCTATGTACTTGATCCCCCTCTGCTCAAACAAAGAAAATGATGCCTGATCATCTATGAATACAGGATGCCAGCATGGTACAAGTGGTCTGGTTTTAAATGGCCATGCCCTTATAAATAGGGCCCAAAGACTGCCACCCATCAGCTGTGTGACCTCAGACAACTCACTCCACGTCTCCAATCCCCAATTGCGCATTTGCAGAAGTACAGATGGACTGAACAAAATGAGTGGTCTCTCCCATCCAAATGCCCTATGGCTCCTTGACAGATTGTTCTAAGATGATCTCACTCAAATAGCACTTGTTTCATGACCAGCCTATTCAATGAGAGACTCTATAATGCTGGAGCAATTTTGGCAGTGATCCACATTTGTGGACTAAGTCACAGTTGGTGAAGTATTCACAGTATATTCACAGTATATGTAGCAGTATACTGATCTCAGCAACACTGTGGTTCTTTACTACATGGATCCATATCTCCTCAGTGGGAAGAAAAAAAAAATGAACACCCCAGAGGCATAACTACAGCTACATTAAAAAAAATCAATCTAAAATAATTTGACAAAAAGGTAGGTGTTAGTCCTGAAACAAGGATTTTGGAGCTTAACTATAATGGATAAATTAACAATAAGGACCCCACCACCACCGCCACCACCACGCAATTTACTTCTGGAGAACTTCTTCCCATGCTTGATTAGAAGTCTATAAAGAACATATACATTAATCATTGAAAAGTTCAGAATAATTTTTATCTTACCACTGGAGTCTTTCTAGTATCTTCTTACATCCACTTTACTGATAAGGAAACTCAAGCACAGACTCACTAAACTGATCAAAACAGGTTAAAAATAATAATAATGATGTACAGATTGTGATGTTCAGTCATACCCCAGCCAGTTCTACCCAAATCACTGTAGCTCAGGGTTTCTCAGCCATGGCACCATTGATGTTTTGGACTGGATAATTCTTGGTGTAGATGCCCGTCGTGTATGTTTTCTGATATTTAGTAACATCTCAGACTTCTGCCCGTTACATGTAAGTAGCTCTCCCCTCTGGTTTAGACAAGCAAAACTATCTCCAGACATTGACAAAGGTTCTGTTTTGAGGCAAAAATGACCCCCAAGTGAGAAGCAGAGCTACAGATGTTCAAAGAAGGCCAAAATGGATTAGCCTTCAGCTCCCCTGGACTGAAGCAGATCTGGCTCAGGGCTCCTCGCTCCTTTGCAGGTGACTCCATTCACTTCCAACTCTCTCATCAATTCCAGCAACATCAATGATAGTATTATCATGGCAAAGCCCTGCTTTAAAACTCACAAGCCTTTCCGTGTTGGCTACGGAATCACACAGACAGCTTTGTGCGACCTCTAGACATGATTTCAGCCCCTGCTCAGAGCAGATACTTCCACCACATAGTAGCTGCACGCACTCCCCAGACGCACTATGCGTTGCCACTCCTCCTTTGCACATACTGTTCTCTCTGCCCACAATGCTGTTCCTGTCCTCCCAGACAGATACTGTGTGATGCAGCCTCCTGAGCCAATGCACCTTCTGTGAACATTCCACAGGTGCTCAAGAGCTATTAGAATTGAACTGAATTGACTTCTGGCTCAATTGCCCCAGCAGCTGACCTCCATCAAAGTACCCAAGCATCTTCAGCTTCAGCTTCCTCGTCTGCAAAATGGGCACGGTGATGCCTACTTCACAAGGTTTTTATGAGAAATAAAGCACATCAAATGGCTGCCACATAATGCATGTTCAATTTAAAATTCTTTTATCTTGCTTTTATCCTACCAACCCATGGAAATTGTTTTATAAGAATAGGCTCACTCTCTTGGCTATAAGATCCTCACACGTTTGATATACAGAAATAGAAACAAACGCCTTAAAGTCTCCTTCTCTTGAATCCTGAGTAATATTCCACTTTTTTCCATTTTTGGTGTTTGGATCTTTCCCCTAAATAATCGGAGACAGGAATACAAGTTGGATACCAGGGTAACTATAGAAACAGTCCTATCTTGTGGGAATCAAAAGAGGCCTCCAGCTCTGGCCCTGGGTGAGTTCTTTCTAAACAGCGCTATCTGCAACCCACACTGTTTGCAACTGTCAGTAGTTTTCAAAAGGCTTCCAGTTTCCCACGGGAATATAAGGAAATTGGAATTATTAAACCAAACGATAAGAGAAACAGGAACAGTGTCACAGCCCTCCACCCCTCAAGTCCAGCAGATTGGAAGTTCTTTGTGTGACCCTTAGAAGGATGCCAAGCCCCGCAGAGATTGGTCACCAGGAAAAGGAAGAGGATACCGACGGTCACAGCCACTTGAGCAAAGGAGCCATCCATCACCAACGCTTCCCGGGCAGCCTGGACATTTCCAGTCACAGAGGGCACCAGATCCGGCCGGCCAAGGACAGAGGAAAAAAACAACCTTGCCTCGGCTTTATTAGTTAAGTGAACACATTCCTCAGGAGTATTGATGTATTGACTAATGATTCTGACATCCAGCGTGCTGAGAGCTTACATGTTTAAAGGGCAAGAGTTACAAATCAACAAGTTATTAATTTAATTCCTCTTTGAAAAGGCGCCAAAGGTAGAGAAAGCAGAACTAGAGAAGAGTCTGCCACGTTCGCTTCAATCTAACTTCACCCCCCACCTTCTTAGCTTGCGCATCTTCCCCGTGAGGGTGTTGAAGGCGGGGCCGGCCAGGGCAGCTTCTGAAAACAGAAGGTCCCAGGACCCACATCCAGATACTCTGCCTCATTAGGTCTTGGTTTGAGCCGGGACATTTGCATTCTTATCAATCACTTCCCACGCCAATTAATTGTGATGCAGGTGGCTGCGAACCACTTTGAGAAACACGGTGCCACAGCTGATAACCCGGTTCTGTCCTGCTTGAACAGGACCGTCCCCGGGACACATCTTCCATCTTTTTGGTGTGGAGTGGGACAGTTGCTTGAGTTCTTTCTGGGGTGGGTAAAAGCAATCTGTACCACTTCTAGGCCCAGCTCGAAGACCTCCCGCATCACCCTCACACTGCCTGTGGCTGTTGGCTGGTGGGAGGCAGAGGACCCAAGGGGCGCCCTGGGCCCAGGAGGCAGCCTAGAAGTCCCTGAATGATTAAGTGGAGCAGAATCCCAACCCACGCTGGACTGTCACATGAGTGCGAGAGAGGGAGAGGGGGGGAACAATGTTATTTTATGACGCCGCAGAGATTCTGAAATTTTTCTTAGCATCATTAGTCTAACCTGCCAAATTACTGTTCTCTCTTCTGCAATCTTATTAACTTCATTCTAGAGATCCAGGGTAGAGGCGTCTGGGTAGCGCAGTCAGCTAAGCATCTGACCTTTGGTTTAGGCACAGGTCATGATCTCATGGTTTCATGAGTCCAAGCCCTGTGTCAGGCTCTGCACTGGCAGCGTGGAGCCTGCGTGGGATTCTCTCTCTCTCTCTCTCTCTCTCTCTCTCTCTCTCTCTCTGTCTCTCCCCTGCTTGTGTTCTCTCTCTCTTAAAATAAATTAATAAAAAAATAAAGATCCAGGGTAAATGTTTTAAAGGCAAAACTGGTAAACAAACAGAGGAAAGTCCAAGTTGATTCATCACATCAAAATCCAATCCTTTCCTCAGATGTGAGGATGAAAATGCCTTAAAGCGTAATAGATCTCTTTGACTTTCTTTGCACATCCCAGTTTACACCTTAGATCTCTACCAATTTTGGCAGGCAAGAATTCTACCACTGAACCACCAATGCAGATCTCTACCAATTTTGGTGCCAAACTAATACAGTCAACCTTAGACTCTGGTAAAATGTGAAGATGAAGACTGAGATAGGTAATCATCCCCAAAGAAATTAAAGGCCCCTCTTGGGCACCAGAAATACAAAGAAATCTGCCATGAAGCCAGGAACTAGGAAGCCATAGCCATCTCTTAGGAGAGCCTTCATTTGGCCATCCTGAGACCCTCTTGGCTCCCATGAATGTGTATTCAAATCCACTGCCTTCAGGCCTATGGCAGAAAGAGTCTGCCTTCTTAACTGTGTGACCAGCCTGATGTTTCTGATGTTTCCGAGCTCAGGATACCCCACAAGTCCCTCTGGAGACTCATCCAGAAAGTTTTCACAACCCAGCCCCAGCAATAGTGAGGATACACCCAGCCATTTTCCATCTGGTGAATATGCCCTTGCCTATGAAGCCAGCCCTTCGGATGGAGGAGAAAGCATTCTGAAGTCAGCCTCACACCAGGAGAGTGGCTGAGTTAGAACATAACAAAGTTAGTAGACTCAGTAGTCCACCACGTGACTGTGTGAGGTTACTCTGAGCAGGATTCAATTTGACTGTGGAAAAGAGAAGAGAAGGGTCATTTGTCCCAGAGAGCTTGGGGACAGGATCTTCCACTCACACCTCCTGCCACAGTGATCTTCTTACTGCGCCACAG
Source organism: Proteles cristata cristata (assembly GCA_017311185.1). Taxonomy (NCBI): domain Eukaryota; kingdom Metazoa; phylum Chordata; class Mammalia; order Carnivora; family Hyaenidae; genus Proteles; species Proteles cristata. The sequence continues at coordinate 1,326,499 of JAESUZ010004147.1, read as the reverse complement.
GCGTTCCAAACTGATTCCACCCTTTGAGTTTGCTTCTGTCTCTGGCTAGAATATTCTTCTCCCAGACCTTCACATGGTTCATGCCTCTGCTTCCTGCATGTGGCCACTGTTTCAATGTTCCCTCAGCGAGACTTCCCCTTGTTGCCATTTCTAAATCAGTTGCCCTGACCCCAGTCACTCTAACCCCTGGTCCCATTTCATTTTCCTTCAAAGGCTTTATCACTACATGGAAGTATAATCATTATTGTTCTAGTCTAACAGGATCTCTACAGAGGACTGGGTAATAAGAGCTGGAGAAAAGGAAGGTGATTGTGCAGAGGGGTTTTTTTCTTGTTTTTTTTTTTCTTAAGTGCCGTTTAAAAACAATCAATACACAAAAAGGCATCAATGGAAAGTGCACATGAAACAAGGTTAATGAAAATGTGGGTTACAAGCAACACACTTCTCCTGCAACTACACTGGAAACAACTGGGATAAAATAAATATGAGATTTAGATGATGGAATGATAAGTAATGGTTCTTTATTTTTTGAAATTCTATATACTACTTTACATTACTGTATTAACTTAAAGAATGCATTTAATCAATAAAATAAGTACATAAGTATGTAAATCAACTAAATCCAATAAATAAACCAAAGACTATTGTAACATTCTGAAAGACCATAGAGACTATCTGCCCTCATACCCTCATTTACCAGAGGAAGGAACTGAGCCTCACAGGAAAGTGAATTGCTAAAGATCACACTGAAGATTAGTCAATGAAGAGAGAGAATAAAAAGCCGAACTTGGACCCCAGGCCAATGCTTTCCTCCCTGCATTGTGTTTCATAGTCAATCCAGCAAAGCAGTTGCTTGAGAAGGGAAGACCAAAGTGCTCATAACCATGAACATGCAGAGTGTAACACAGAAACATGCTTTGTTCACATGGGGCCCTCACTTCCTGCCCGACACCTTCACTTTGCTGCTTTTCTTTAGCCCAGTCACTTGCTCTCTTTGAGGTTGTTTCTTCTCCTGAGACAATGATATGGTAATGATGACGGTGGTGAGGATGGTGGTGATGATGATGGTGGTGGTGATGATGATGGTGGTGGTGATGATGGTGGTGGTGATGATGATGGTGGTGATGATGGTGGTGGTGATGATGGTGATGATATTAATGAGGAGGATAATACTGATGATGTCACTGGTGATGATAACCGATGCTACCATGCAAATTCCAGGCACCATGCGAATGCCTCAGTGTTTCATAAGGATTGTTTCATTTAATTTCCACTCCACTATGAGGTGGGCATGGTTATCATTACTGTTATGACTGCCCCCTTTTATCAGGTAAGGAAGTGAAGCCTAGAGAAGTTAATTAACTTCCCCAAAGATACTCAAGTAGTAAAATGATTAAAATTAGAAGTTAGGGTCAGGCAGGCCCGCCTGAGTTGAATTCTAGTACACATATTGCAAAAATCCTAAGAAATGGTTCTCAAATGCCTGAAGTTTCAGGAAAAGTAAATCATGCTATGCCAATCCCTCTGAAATGGAAGTAGCAGTATTTGCCAACTTTCTTCAAGAGAGGGGACTTGTTATGGACTTCATATCTGTGTCCCCCCAAAATGTATATGTTGAAATGTTAATCCCCCAATGTGACAGGGGACAGGGCCTTTGGGAGGTGATTAGGTCAAGAGGGAAGAGCCTCCCTGATGGGACTGATGTCCTCATGAGAAGTAAAGTAGACCAGAGCCGGCTTTCTCAGCCACGTGAGGACACAGCTAGAAGGCCACAAGCCAACAAGTGTATCTCACCAGACACCAGATCTGCCAGCGCCTTGATCTTGGACTTCACAGCCTCCAGAACTGTGAGAAGTAAATATTTGTTGTTTAAGCCACCCAGTCTATACTATTTTTGTTACAGCAGCCCAAACTGACTAAGCAGAGGTTGTTCCAAAGAGAAAATGAAATCATAGGTACAATGGAGCTTCTGCAACTATCATGTTCTAGAAACACCATGTAACAGCATTCATTTATCTAATCCTAAAACCTCCCAAGGTAGTTACTGTTACTACCAACTTTCATTTAAAAATGAGAAAGATGATTCATAGTCAAATAACTTAGCCAAGGAATGGTTGGCTTGGGATTCAAATGAAGCAGCCTGGCGCTACCGCCTGAGATCTTAACCACTGCATTATGTTTCTAAAAATTATGAATATTATTGAAACAGGAAGTTCCCAGGTCACAGGAGTACAGTTTATGTGCTTCATCTCTTGAACTTGGGGTTTGGTCATAGGTAGATATGCACTCTCCACAGGGATACCTTGGATCATCCCCCACCTTAACAACCTAAAGAGAACCCAGCTGTTGTCAGTTCCTAATTTGAGATCGGTCTAGAAGAACAATATGGAGATCCAAGAGCCTTGCTCAGTAAGTTCCTTGAGTCTGTTTCCCCTCTTGCAGCCTTTCCTCCACCAGGTATCTCAGTCTTTGCAGACTTGTTCATTCAGGGTGACAGTGACACGAGCTGATGTGAGTGGGTGCCCAAGCTGAAGGCCGGCCAGCAACAACATTTAAAATGAACAGGGCTGCTCTCCCCTGAGCCCAAATGCTTAACTGGAAAAAGCAAGTCACTGGGCTTTTTGTTTGTCTGTTTTTGTTTTTTTACAAGACAGCTACAGAAACAGGCCACCAAATTCGGAGGCCAGTAGAAGGCACGGAAGAGGCAGGGGATTCACAGTGTTTGGGGGAAGAAACAAAACCATATCAATATGGCAGGAGTGTTGAGAAAGCCCAAACCCAGGAGTCTCCATAGATAGTCAACAGGCAGCAGAACCCACTGCATTCATTGCAAGAAAAGGATTTGAAGCCTTAACTAGAGTCAGAGGTTGTTAGAACCGGAAAATATCATAAATGCCACATTGGTTCACTTCCTCATCCTACATGTAAGAAAAGTGATGGCCAAGAAGGTCAGTGACTCCTTCAAAGTTACATAGCTGTCTAAGGGCTCTGCATCTATGTAGAGGGTGGTGTGTGTGAATGAAGGGTGGCCTCACCTGGAGGGTATGGAACCCCCTGGATCACTCCAACTTCCCTTAAAATGGCCCTTCTGCCAGGTGCAAAGTTTCTTTCTGATCTGACCCCACTATCTCTGCTGCCCACCTCCCGCCTCACATCTACTCTGTGCCCACAACCCCAACCTCCTGGTTTTTCTTTAACTTATCAAGCCCTACCCGAGGGCCTTTGCACATACCTCTTCCTCTGCCTGGAATGCTCTTTTCTCACATACCTACATGTCTCCCACTGCAGTGTGCTGGAACCAGCTCAGATCTGGTCCCTTATCACATTTTCAGGAATTTTGTGAGACAGTTGTTAATATACAGTTAAAGAAGTTACTATATTAAAAACAAAAGTAATAAAACACAGTGCATCCAAATTATTTTGCTGCATCTCACTGGTACCTGTGCTCCTGAGGTTATTTATGAGTATTGTATCAAGATGGTGGGAACACAACTCCACGTTCGCAACTTCCTGTTGGTAGCTTGCAATTGTCCATCGTGGGCATATTTACACCACAGCACGTGCTACCAACCAGGGATTGCTGTTTTGTTTTTCTAGATTTACCAAAACAATGGACAAAAATACCAGTAATGTAGATAAAGCATAAAAGTGTGCCATTCCAGTGACCATTACATTGTAACTAGCATGACATTTGAGGACATATTCATCCAGCGTCGGAAAACTCTTATCCTGTGGAGAAGAACAGGAACTCCTGACATTGATGAATGGGTGAAATTCAGATATTCATCTCTGTTGTTTCACTTTTTCTTATTCATTAAGGTAAAAGAAAATATCAGCCAACATTCACGTCAGAACCACTCTTGTCAGTTAAAATTATAGTCCGGCAATGATTACAAACAAGAGTTTAGTAAAAATCAACAAAAGCGTTTTGGGAGAATTAAATGGCCATATAGAATTTGTAATAAAGAGCATTGTGTATTTCATTATTACATGTAAACTGTGAACTATATATCCTTCTGTCAGTAAAATTTATTTCTAAAAACCCATATATGTAAACATGTTTATTTATGTATTTGTTTTTTAAAGAACCAGTTGCTAGTTATCAGCACACCAGGTGGTCTCTCGCATTTTGTCTGAGTCTCTGCTTAACCTCCATTGGCTCAGAGAAGTCTTCCCAGATCAAATTAGCGGGGTCCATCCGGCTTTCTACCCCCTGACCTCATTTGCCTTCATATTATTTTATCACTACTTAATGCTATATCGTTATGTATCTCTGTTTACCTGTTTATCTGGTTCCCCCACTAAATTGTAAGTTTTAAAACAATAAGAAAAAGAAATAAAAATGAAAATCATTTGTTTTGGTTACTGCTTATGTTTCCCCTTGCTGAGAATAGATGTCTGGTACGTAGCAGGTACTTAATAAATATTTTTGAAAAAAATGAATGACTTCAACTGGTCCTCTTGGCTTCTTAGGTAAATTTGTGGCATCGTTTGTTGTAAGTCAACATTCATAGGACTCTAGACCCCTCTCATAGTGGGATGCTCAAGAACACTTGCAAGTAACCTAGAAATCAGTACAAGAGGGGAGGAATAAAGAAAGAAAAAGTTTTTACAGCTTCTGATCAGTGTTGCGTAGCTAGCCTGTGACTATCACACAACTTTCAATATCGTTCCATAAAAGGTGACAAGATCTACAAGTAAACTTCCTATGACATCTGTAAACAAACCAGGGAAGCCACCCTATTTGAACCAGACCGACCAAATCCCCTGTGGGGTGGCTTTTCTGCGTCTAAGGTCACATTCTAAGAGTCCCATTGACAACCCAGTGGCCAAGAAAAGCAACCGGGCAGGAGAGATGCCGTTGTGTGGTGGGGTGTCAGACAAGTCAAGAGACAGAACGTGGAAAACACTGTGAAAGAAGATGGCGTGTCTGCCTACAGTGTGTCTCCATGACACTGGTCTAGCTGAGCCCCTGCAAATAGTGAGCCCAGCGACGAGAGGACCCGGAGCCATGAGGTAATTAGCACCCAATATTGGGAGTGGAGAAGACAGAATGAACTTGTTCTTGTACAAGCTCAGAAAAGGACTTATGACTGAAAGCAACTAAAAAACTGACTTGGGCTTCATTTTTTATATTCCTTCTGACACTTGGAACTCTCACACAATCGGAAACATTGTCTGTTCACCTGAAGATTTTCTGACAAAACATACTCTTTGTTCTTAATGCTTCCTATACTTTTACCTTATGCCTTAGGGGGAAAAACCCCATGAATTATTTGAATTCTAAAAAAGTTTTCTACAAAAAAGTAACATTTTAATATTCTATCATTTGTATTTTAAGTAAATGCTTAGTCTTAAACCTCTATATTCTTTTAAAAATTCTTAAAACATTTTTTTCTAAAATTTATTTGTTTAATTTTGAGAGAGAGAGAGAGCACACTCAAGCCGGGGAGGGGCAGAGAGAGAAGGAGAGAGAATCCCAAGCAGGCTCCACTCTATCAACACAGAGAACCTGACACAGGGCTCAACCCCACAATCCTGGGATGATGACCTGAGCTGAAATCGAGTCAGACGCCTAACCGCTTAACTGACTGAGCCCCACAGGCAACCCTCTATTCTAAGAAAACATCAAGAGCGGCTGACAGCTTTTTTAAATGATTTTCTTACAGTATATTATATAAACCATAACATTCATATGTTTTCATTTTTAATAAATGCACCAAGTTGTACATCATAACTGTAAGCAGTCTGAGCACGTTTTCCTCATGCCCATTGTGGGAACTCTCATTCCAACCCATATCCACCCACATAGTCCCACGATTCGTGTGTGTGGTCTTCTGTAACAATTTTTTAGCATAATATCCTTAAGGGTCATTCATGCTGTAGCACGTATTAGATTGCGTTCCTTTTGATGGCTTGAAAGTATTTCACCAAATGGATATACCACATTTTGTTGATCCATTCACCAGTCAACAAACATCTGGATCACTTCTACATTTTGACTATTGTGAACAATGAAGAGCATCAGTTTGAAATATCTTCAACTCCCCACAGAAACTGGGCAGAGTTGTGCAATACTAAAAACCCATGGAAAATACTTACAACAAAATTAGAAGATCAAAAAGGTGTTTATTACATATAGCATGGTAATACATAGACTAGAAAACGTGCAGATCTTAGAGTACAGTTTTAGCTCATACTTAATGAAAAAAATGTTTGGGATGTATTTTCAGGTGCAAAAGTAGGTTACAAAAATAAGAAGTGCAGGAAAATTCCAAATATTTATTTCTATTTCTGTTTATAATTGTATATATTATAGATCATAAATTCTGTCAATGACTCTGGGTTCTGAATTCTCAATGCATGTTTTACAATAAGACTTTAACTTACCATCTCTGTAAAGCTATTGTTGTCATTGCACATGTGCAGATATTAAAAATGGAAGCATCAAAATTTGCAGAAGAGGTGTAAGTGTCTCGGAAGAAAACGTGAGACAAAAATGGATCACTCTTTAACCTCTCACAGTGGATGTTTCAGAGTAAGAGTCAGGGAGATTGTCCATCTAACAAGATTAGGTACCTTCCCAAGAACTATTCAAAATTGGGCACGCTCACGTTGGTGCTATAGTGGTGAGCATAGCTGCCTTCCAAAATTAGGCAAGGTCTACATCGTGCAAAGCCTGCTCAGAGCTCGGCACCAATTTTTTTTTTAATTTTTAATGTTTTATTTATTTCTAGGAGAGAGACAGAGACAGCATGAGCAGGGGAGGGTCAGAGAGAGAGGGAATCACAGACTCTGAAACAGGCTCCAGGCTCCGAGCCGGCAGTAGAGCCTGACGCGGGGCTCGAACCCACGAACCGCGAGATCATGACCCAAGCGAAAGTCGGACGCTCAACCGACTAAGCCACCCAGGCGCCCCACGGCACCAATTTTTTTAATGCATTATTTCGAAGAATGCTGTCTCACCAACATGTTTGACGGCACAGAGGTTATACTACTTGGAAAATCTTGGACAGCTATGAGTCAAGGAACAACTCTGAAAAGTTAGACCCTGAACAATGAAAACTCTTAGGAATACATAATCAATTTACGTTCCCGTTTATGTACATTCCTGTTTATGTATGTACAAGAGTGATGTTGGATTTTTAAAAAATGTCAAAGGCTAAAAAAAGCTTTTTTAAGAAGTATAAAATAAAAATTCTATGATAGGAAAAGATGGCGCTGGGGGTGTGGTGAACCCCCAAACACAAGCAGGTGGGACAGGCTGCGAACAAAAGACACGCATGTTGGCACTATCTGGGCAGGAAGAAGCAGAAGGAGACTATGTCTCATTTGATGGCACAGACAATAAGAGAATCAAGAATAGCTAACATGTATCCACTGGAAAGTGACGAAGGCCAATTTGCAAACAGCAGCTGAAACTGATAGGCAAAACACCAGAAAGCTAATACCACCAAAAAAAGTCCACCAATACAAGGAGTACAAGGAGGGGATGTGGCTCGAAGAAGGCTTCTGGGCTGACCACAAAATTCTGATCTCAGGCTTAGCCAGATAACCTCGTCCTAACTCCTTATGCTGTACCAAATTAACTACTGATTCAAAAATAATTGTTTAGAAATTATCACGGTTACATGATGAAAAGCAGATCCCTACTCCAGACTTACAATATCAGAGAGTGCGAGAGCAAAGCCAAGGAGTACTTAAGACGATTCAAGTTTATGCGGCGGGGTGGGGGTGGGGGGGCACCTCATGATTGATAGTACTTAAAATTATTTTTAAAACTCAACTACATTTTAGAGTGAATCATAAGTTTAGTCAGTACCAATCCTTCTTCCAATTTTATAAAAGGAGATTTTGTCCAACAAAAGAGCGTCTATCTAGAGCCATCTCCCGATCTAGACTGACAGAGAGGAAGGCCTAACTGTTTCTCGGCGATGACTCAGAGCCCTCCACCAGAAGGGCTGCGAAGGCCAGCAGAGTGAGGACACATCCTGTTATGTAAGCCACAGCCAAGGACAGGCTCTCCCCAGGGAAGACAGTCTAACTTTGGGGGTGGGCGCGCTGGCTTATGAGGCAGCTCACACACTAGCAAAGCCATCATCCATGTAGGGGGCTTTAGAACCTAAAAAGTACTCCACACACCCCTCCTCCTCTCCTCCTCCTGTTCTGATGTGGGATACCAAGAACCTCTGGTCACAGATAAAGGATGCATAATAGAAGGAAACTGAAGTTCAGCGAGGGAGGCCAGATGCACAGATATGGGAGGGTGGCTGGGGCTTTGGCCCACATCTTTGCCTCCAGTCCTGCTACCCTCCTATGCCCCACCCCCAGCCCCCTCCAGCCAACTCGAAGCCACAAAATCATCTTGCATTACCATCTTTTAGTTTGGATACACTGACTATGGAGACAGAAATTCTTAAGTGCCCTATGTGCAACAATTTCTTAAACGTTTAGTATTCTCGGTCTATTTCTTTCTCTGAAACAACTACCGAGTTGATTGATAATTTATGCAAGGATGATGTTCTGCTGCATTTAAATCTAGGGGTGCACACCTCTGCCCTAATGTCGCCTCTAATTTTTCCTACCTCATTTTCCTTGAAGGAGTCAAAACTTGATAGATACAAAAAAGTAAGAGCAACTAAAGCCTGAAGTGTAAAGACAAAGAGCCACTAAGGTCACCCGAATGTGTCCGTACTGCACCTGTTCTATATGGTAGTTTTCTCTACTAATAGACGATCAAATGTAAATCCTAATGTACACTCCATTTTACATGCAATATGGGTTAGTTACTGTTGCTATGGAAACCTTCACTTTTGCATTTACTGATTCTAATTCTGTGACATTTGCTGACTTTAGTACAATGTAAAGTTTATAAATATAACATAAAGGTTTGTGGGGAGGTTTTTTTTTTTTTTAGGTATTCAATTTGCATAGATAATTCCATCACAAATCTCTAGGTACATTAGGAGGAAGGCATTAAAGTGATGCCAGCTAACAGCAATCAGCAAACAACAGGCTATTTCTAGAAATAACTACTTCCATTGATCCCCAAAAGTCTCCTTTCACTAACCAAACATATACCATTGCATAAGCCATCCAACCACTGATTCAGAGTCCCAGTATAGATTTGTAAAGTAATTTTATTTGTTCGAGACATTTTCAAGTCTGTTACCTTATTTTCACCTTAACATTGACCTGGTGAGAGAGACCACCGGACAGGGTTTGAGGAAAGAAATGACCTCACTTTAGGGACTATAGTAGACCCTTGAACAACACAGATGTGAATTCCTCGGGGCCTCTTATGCACAGGTTATTTCCCATAAATATGGTCCAGTACTGCATATGTATTTTCTGTTCCTTATGATGTTCTTCATAACATTTTCTTTTCTCTAGCTTACTTTATTGAAAGGCTAGGTATTCTGTAGAAAATACATTAATCAATTGTTTATGTTATTAGCTAGAATTCCAGTCAACAGTAGGCAATGAGTCAGTTTTGGAGGAGTCAAAATGTTTACCTGGATTTTTAATTGCATGAGAGTCGGCGCCCCTAACCCCCATGTGGTTCAAGGGTCAACTATATTTCCAATGCAGGGAAAGCAATCTTTGATTTTCAATTGGAGCTTCAAGGGGCTCACTGAACAAATCACCCCCTTTTCCTTTTAATTCCCAGTCTGTCATTCTTGCGTTTTTTTTGGAATCTAGCACAATTTCTACCCATGGAATAAATGCATACTCTAAATGTCCCTACATTTCTCTAATTCCTTGATTATTGTCACTTAACAGATACAGAAACTGAGACCCATAATCATTATGCAAAAATATCAAAAGTCATCTAGCAGTGAACTGGGAACATAAATGCATTCATAAAAATTGATTGAACTGACATATATTTATGATGCTCACCCAACACTTTTGAGGCATTTCCACAGGCAGAGGTGAAATGCTACCTCTCTGTTACAGAGTCACAAAAGAATGATTTTGTGAGTCTCCCCAGGGAAAGCCAGGATTCAGGTAGCCACACACATACATATTTAAATATAAAAGAGAGCATGTACACGAAGCATTTTAAGTGGCTCCATCAAAGTCTGTGTATGCAATAAAAGGAACAAATTTAACCAATATTTATTGAGCTTCTATATTGTGTCAGACACTGCTTAGCAATCTTAGAGCAGTGAAGTGTCTATAGTTATACCTGAAGAAGGAAAGAGGGGATGAAAGAAAACTATAATGCCATACTTAAGGCTTATAGCGGAAAGGAAGACAGGCCAACAAAATGGCAAATGGGTTTAAGAGAATCACAAGAGCTTTTCAAAGATAAGAGGCACTTGAAAGAAAACAGGACTACTAATCACCAAGAAGAAACAGGGAAATAATGAGACTCAAAAATGGGGAAGAGAAATGAACTCAATCAATCTTTGCTTCAAAAAAAAAAAAAAAAAGAGCAAAGAATGTTGAAAAACGGGTAAGTAATAAAGATATCGTGAAAGTAGAAGGTAATCAAAAACAAGCTGGGGGAGGAGCTTGGGAAATGCACAGCTCTGGGGAGGTGGATAAAGCTATGAAGGGGGTGGCAGAATTGATGGACACAGAGGATGCTGTTACAGCCATTTCAAGTGGGTTCTGGGAGGCAGGTAGAGTGGAAAGCATTAAACTATACACTGATTTTCAGCTTGAGGACCCAGGTACATGCTGTTGACAAGAATGCGTAGAAATGAAACCTAAGAAGAGTCCCTACTCTCATCCCAGCCTGGAGACTTCTTCTACTCAACATCATCCATAGCCAATCCAGTGTGCCAAGCACAGTCCCATCCATGTTCTTCTGTCCCCTCTGTTGGCGGCCCAGTGCACTGTCATCTTTTTCTTGGAAAAGCATAATAGCTGTCTCCAACTTCTCTTCTTACATCTGCTATTAAAGCCTTTCAAATCGTTCTCCCCTCAACAGCCTGAGTAATGTTTTCAAAACGCCATTCCAAAGCGGTACCCTCTTTCAAACCCCCATTAAAAGGAGTACGCTTCCCATGCTCTTAGCATGAGTTTTTAATTTTTATTTATTTTAGGGTTTATTTATTTATTCTGAGGGAGAAAGACTCACAGCGGGATAGAGGCTGAGAGAAGGAGAGAGAAAGAATCCCAAGAAAGCTATGTCCAGGTCACCAACGCAGAGCCTGATGAAGGGATCGAACTCACAAACTGTGAGATCATGACCTGTGCCAAAACCAAGAGTCAGACACTTAACTGACTGAACCACCCAGGTGCCCCAGTATGATTTGTATTTAAAAAGCCAAAATCCTTAACATGGTCTAACCACAGTCAAACATGATCTGGCCCCAACATGTATCTATCTATAGATAGATCTATAGTATCTATCTATCTATTGCTTCTTACCTCTGCACTTATACTTTTTCTTACGCTCTGCACTCCAGACAACCTGGCCCTAGACTACCACAGGACCTTAACGCTTGCTGTTCCTCTTTTAAAATGCCATCCTGGTGCCCCAAATTTCATTTTTTTTTATTTGATAGAGATAGAGAGTGAGAAAGTGCACATAAACAGAGAAGGGGCAGAGAGAGAGAGAGAGAGAGAGAATCTTAAGCAAGATCTTTCCTTAGCGCGAGCCCAACACAAAGCTCAATTTCATGACCCTGAGATCTTGACCCGAGCCAAAATCAAGAGTCAGACTCCCAACCAATTGAGCCACTCAGACACCCCCCACACACACACAGATCCCATTTTTCTAATTAAATCTCATTTTTTTCTTTTCTTTAAATGTTTTTTAAAAATTTATTTATTTTTAGAGAGAGCTCACACATATGAGCAGAGGAGGGGCAGAGAGAGAAAGAGAGAGAGAGAATCCCAAGCAGGCTCTGCACACTATCAGTATGGAGCCCCAGCGCCAAGCCCGACTCAGTCTCATAACTAAGATCAAGACCTGAGCTGAAATCAAGAGTCAGACTGCTTAATGGACTGAGCCACCCAGGCACCCTTGTTCTTTAAATCTTAGTTAAAACTTCACTTCCTCAAAGAAGGCCTTCCTTACTACTGCTCCCATCAGCATTGACCAGGTTTCTTTATATTATGCTTTACAGAAACATGCTGGATTTCTCTGATGCATTTATCACACTGTGTTATGTAGTACACATTTTACACATTATAACTGTATATCAACTTATATGATTATTTGCTCGCTGCATACCTCCTTGGCTTGGTTTAAGTTTCCTACAGAAAGGCCCGTGTCTATTTTTTTTTTTTTTAATATTTTTACCTATTTCTAGGAGAGAGAGGGAGAGAGAGACAGCGTGAGCAGGAGGGGGTCAGAGAGAGAGAGAGAGAGGGAGTCACACACTGAAACAGGCTCCAGGCTCTGAGCTGGCAGTCAGCACAGAGCCCGACGCGGGGCTCGAACCCACGAACCACGAGATCATGACCTAAGCGAAAGTCGGACGCTCAACCGACTAAGCCACCCAGGCGCCCCGGCCTGTGTCTATTTTTATGCACCACTGTATGCTCAACACCTGGTCCCTACTCAACATAAATACTATACTGAATGAGGAAATGAATTAAGATTTTAATGGATCTGCTCATGAACACGTTATGGTCCCTATTATTACAAAGTGAAATCCAAATTCCTCGGCCAAGCTTTCAAGGACCTCCAATACCATTCTTTCTTATAGCTGAGAAGGCATACATTTAGGAGGGAAACGTGTGATGGTTAATTCCATGGGTGAACTTGACCAGGCCACAGAATGCCAGATTATCTGGTGAAACATTATTCCTGGGTGTGTCTGTGAGGTGTTTCCAGAAGAGACTGGCATTTCAGTTGGAAACCTGAGTAAAGCAGATGCCCTCCCCAGTGTGAGTGGGTATCATCCAATTGGTTGAGAGCCTGAATAGCACAAAAAGGCAGAGGATGGATGAATAAACTGCCTGACTCATTGAGCCGGAATACTGATCTCCTGCCCTTGGCCCTTCTGGTGCTCAGGTTCCAAACTGGAATCTAGACCACTGGACCTCTGGCTCTCAGGTCTTCAAACCACATCACCAGCTTTCCAGAATCTCCAGCTTGCAGATGATAGATCATGGGACTTCTCAGCCTCCATAATCACATAAGCCAATCCCTTAAAATAAATGTCTTCCTAGATAGAGATACAGAGACAGAGACACAGAGAGAGATGATACAGAGAGAGAGAGGGAGAGAGAGATGAGGGATATCCTTGAGTTCTATTTCTCTGTAGACCTCTGAATAATACTGAATGGGCAGAGAAGAAGAGTGTCCCGCTCAGAAACAAGAAGCAAACTTAACAAGTCCGTCAAGTCCCATTCACACTGCATTCTGTGGACATGGTGCTCAAGCATGGGATAGAGGAGAACGGCTCCTCTTTCAGACACACCACCCCCTTCACACCTGCAGACACTTCCCTGAGCAGAAGTCAGTCATCTACATCCTATTCCTACCCCATACCTGTTGGCTTAGTGGCATCTCAGGACTTTGTTCCTTCCAGCTGGGAGACCCTTCTTCCTCCAACAAATCCAAATCCTCTAATTTCTTACAGAACCAATTCAAGTCCAACCTTCTCCAAGACACATAGCCCTAACGCTCTACTGTAGTTATTATATTATAATCCCAGAAGACAATTCAGCACTTCTTTAAAATTTTTCATGTGTTTAATCAATGATATTCAGTAACTATCAGTCAGATTCCAGGTCCTGTATTAGAGTCTGGATGATTAAGTTAAATAAAACCAGGCCCTCTTGTACAATTGGGCAGTTTCCAGCTGCAAAGACACAACTGGCCAAGAGTATAGGAAGAGGGGGCTGAAGTCCAAACCATTTCGCCAAGTGCTTTGGGGCCACGTTCTGCCTGCCAGGGAAACCAGAAAGCTTTCCCTTCGTACAAAAGGACCGTAGGCTCACCTAGACGGAACACCTTTTACTAATTCACATAAGCATGTCCTGTGAGCTGCTGCTGTGCCTGGGAAGACAGATGTTGTGCTGTGTGGAACTTCCAGTTACTTGTGTTTAAAATTCTGAGCTTGCTGCTTCTCTCATATTTTTCATTTAGTCAAGAAAAATCTAGAGCATTTCTTCTGCACTCGGCCCTGTGCTCTGTAGTGCTGATACAAAGATGAGCCAAGTGCGGTCCCTGACCTCAAGAAGGCCACAGTGATGTGACATTCAGTGATGTGACACTCACAGTAGATTCTCAGTGTACACATGCTGGTTCCCACTTAGGAATTGAAGACAAAATTGTCAACCAATGAAAAGCTTCCTCCCAGTATGACCAAAGGCCTGTTTAACTTCTCTGGGCCTTGACTATGAGACTGGCATGAAGCAAACACTCCATACATGTTCACTTGATTTTCATTGTTTCTGCTGTTAAATTTTGTGAGAGTCTCAAAAATTCTCATTAAGTCTCTGTCTTCAATTTTATGGATTCCTAACCATTCAAGGCTTTGCATGATCTGTGTCTTCCTAAATTTTTCTCCATATTGTCTTGCTAGATAGTGGGCAGAGGGGGAATTTTTTTTTAAGACTCACTAAGTAACAACCTAGAAGTTTTATGAAAATTACTACATTTAACACCCTGATAAAGATGATGTTTTCTACCCTACACATAGACAATTTCTCATGGTCAAGGGAAAAAAAAGAAATATTTTTGCTATATCTTGGCTTTTAAGTAGGCTTAGAGAGGTTGCCTTTTTTTCTTTCTCTCTCTTCTGAGGTTTAGATTCTAATAGGTTAAAAGGCCTGGTTGCAGCCATCACATTAATACTGCAGCATCCCTTCCATCTGCAGCCATCATTTTCATGTTGCATCATCCCTTCAAACTGTAGCCATCACTTTAATTGCTGCAGCATCCCTTCAATCTGCAGCCATCACTTCAATGCTGCAGCATTCCTTTAATCTGCAGCCATCACTTTAATGCTTCATGGCTTTATCCCCTGGGTTTGGATGCTTAGGCAGCTCAGTTCCTCTAAAGATCACTAAATATGCAGCATCGTCAACAAGTTAGGGTTGCCCTAGATTAAAGCTATGAATATTTTGGTCACAATTTACTACATATCATAAGCAACTTAGAGTGTGCACATGTATGCATGCACGTTTTATGCATGCTCATGTGCATGTGTATACGCGTGTGTATGTGTGTGTTACAATACTGCAGTTTCTCCTGGGATAACGTCTTTCCTCACTGTTCTCAACAGCCGGGTCTTGCTCATCAGAACCCTTGTCACCCTACATCCCTAAACCGTAAGTAGACGTTTAACTGGCTGCCTTCCCCAGTAGGCTATGAGCATCCTGAGGGCAGGGTTTGCTTGCCGTCCTCCAGCAATGAGCACATAATAAAAAAAAAAAAAAAAACTCAATCAGTTATTGAGGGATAGATAAGCCGATGCAATTCCATCATAGACACTATAGGGCGCCGCAGTAAATGCTACTTCTTTAATGGTTTTAAAATCAAAGCCGTCATAAAAGTAACAGCATTCTGCCTTTTCTCCTTTTCCCCTGCCTCCATTTTAAAAAAAATCACAGGAAATATAGAATTAGGACTGGAAACCGTTCCCCACCCGTTCTCTCCCCAGCCCCCACTCTGCTGTTCTACCAAGGGTATCTGGTTTCCCTTCAAGGAGGCCTCTGGAGACCTGGCCATACCATATATATATATACAGTGAGGCTCCTTGCACACACAATGGACTGAATTAAGGCAGAGATTTCAGTGAATGTCTGAACTAACTATGAATGTCTTGACATATTTT
This sequence comes from Proteles cristata cristata, assembly GCA_017311185.1. NCBI lineage: Eukaryota > Metazoa > Chordata > Mammalia > Carnivora > Hyaenidae > Proteles > Proteles cristata. Next base: position 1,310,747 of record JAESUZ010004147.1, on the reverse strand, counting down.
CCTTGCAGACAAACGCCTGGAAATATAATAAACTATATTTTAATGTTTACTTGTCTCAAATACAGTATTTTTTTTCAACATACAAATGCGAAGTTTTGAGTCCAGAAAAAAACAAGTTTAAATCACCACCCAGCAAGCAGTTTTTAAAATAGTACACACAAGTGATCATTTCAAAGCAGTTTAATGCACTTAGCCAACAGGCATTAACAGTCTTTGCAGAGTAACCTAACACCTTAAGCTTATTTTCTAGTTTTGGTTCAGATGAATTTTAACCTTTCTTAAAAAAAAAAAAAACAAAAAGACAGTACGAGGCACCCACTGATCTCTGTAATTTTAGGACATCCTGCATTTGCATTTTGTGGTTCTTTTATCATGACCAGAAAAAAACAATCCCTGGACCTTCTTTCATGCCTAGTTGTTAAGACAATGGCGCCCACAGTATTTGGAGATGAAGTATGGTTCTCCAGCTTCCAGCCAGTTGGTGTGGAAAAGCAAGATGCTGTGACTCAGCAAGTTCCCCTCAGCAATGAGGGTGGGACAGGAGGCTTGACAGAGAGTCAATAACACATTATTTACCTTGATTTTATGTTTAATGTAGTAGATTAAAAACAGAGGCAAATAGTCCACCTAATGGGAATCAGAGACTCTGAGGCTGACGAAACAACTTTGCCGTTCACATCTCGTCTACGCCAGAGCTGTCGGAAGAAGAAGAAGTGAGCTCAGGAAAGGGAGAGATTTATCCAGGGCCATAGGTTCAAGTTTGGGGAGGAAAGTAGCTATGAGAAGAGTTCAGGAAACCCACCTCTAAAATGCTGAAATGGAAAACGTCTACAGGCTCCATGACGTCACATCAAATGTCATGGAGGGAAGGGAAGAGTCACCACCCAATACCATGCCAGTCTTGGCAAGTAACCCCCAGGCAATTAACCTCCAGGGTCCCAAGATTCAAGGGTCCCAGGTTCAAGATGTGCCTGATGTTGATGGACCGTTGTTCCAGCCTGCCATCTTGGAAACTGAGTCTCTGAGGCTTATGTTACATGTCCTGGGTGGGGTAAGATTTCAACTCTCTCTGTCTTCTCTCTCCCCACTCTGCCTTTTCACTTGACTAACTGCCAACTCTGGGGTCCTTGGGCCATGCAGGCTACCATGTTACGGGGTTTTCCCAGAAGGCATAGCGCATCACTTCTGGTTTCCCAAATCTGTCAAAGGCAGAAGGAAAAGTCAGGGCGGGAGACCTGGGGACCCATCTTCTAAAATGACTGAAAAAAGTTCCATGAACCACACACATCATGGGCCTCACTGGTGGACAATTAAAGTGGCCCTAGGCAAGTTACACAACCCTGGCTCGCGGTAATTTTGCATCTTTAGAAAAAAACTGCCATAAAATCCATCTTTTGCTTCAGACACACTAGGCTAAAAATAGCCTCGTCAGCCAATAACTGTGTGTAATTTTTCCTTTGCGCATCTCCCCATTCACTGATTCCTTTCTCTCAGCAGACAAGAACGCTCCAAGACAGACCACTATCCCTTTCCACAAAGTGACCAGAAGGATCTTGCCCAAAAGCAGATCAAATTGTTACACACACACACACACACACACACACACACACACACACACACACCACATCACCCCGGCGAAAAACTACCTTTATTAGTTCCCTTTGTCCAATACCGTAGAAGCTACTGTCGGTTTAATCCCTACCATTTATCAGCTGCTGGTCTAAAGGTATATAGGCCTTATCTCATTACATTCTCCAAAACAATCCTATGAGGAAACCAAGGCACAGAGAAACTAAACAATCACATCAGTGCCCTGCTTGCACTTATTGCTGTGAAGTTCAATAAAAAGTTTCTAAAGGATGAAGACCTAACTTCCTGGCCCAGCACACCAAAGCCCTCACAATCAGAACCCCGCTTCCTTTCCATGCTTATCTCCTACCACCCTCACAACCCCATCTGACACGTATATATACCTACTGACCTGACTCCCCAGACCCGCAGCCCCAGCCATGTCCAAATCCTCACCCTTCCTCAATTTCTTTGAATGTACCGTTCTTTCTGTCAAAAACCTTCTTCTCACCATCCTTCTCAGATTGGCGAATCCCCACTCAGCCCTCAGGATGCTCCTTCCTACAAATTCTTACTGTACCCTCAGTAAACTCCTTCCTTCTTCATCTCTAGACCAGTAATATCACATAAGGTAAGTGCTCAATATCCACTACACAAATAAGCCATAATAATAATAGTTAACGCATATAGAGGAGAGACGCCATGCTAACCACTTTGTAAGATGATCTCACTCAACCCTCATAAAACCCCAAAGACATAGTTTCTATTATCATTCCAACATTACCCAGGAGGGCAACTGAGACACAGAAAGGTAAATTAATTCACTCAAGGTTATATAAATAGTAAGAAAAATAAGTCTGCACGACTCCAGAAGTTAATCATTTAATGCCAGTGCTATGCTGGGGATGCTATTGCACAGCACAGCATTGTAATAGAAGCATATGTGTATGAAGCTTATCTATAAAATGCATATTACCCGTATTAAAACCGTGATAAATAACTCAGGATCTAGTTACAAAATGGCTGCCTCTGTGAAATGTGTCTTTTAAAAAAGACCACTATTGGCCATGGAGAATGTAAATTGTCATGAAGGATACAAACATGAATAAGATAGTACCTGACCCCAAGGATCTCTTCGATCCAGTGAAGAAAATAAGATAACATTGCATACAACTCATGACACAGCCCACTTTTTGAGATATCACTTTTCTCCTTGAATCGAATATATGTCCTTCAAACGGTATCATAAATTAACTTGCTATATCCCAGCCTACCGGTTCTAGATCAACACTAACTCTTAACACTAATTCAAGCTCCTTCTTCCCAGTATAAATTGTGCAAAATCTTTTGATTTATGGACCTTACACAAGGTTGCAAGCCAGCTGCCTCTTGACTCAGAAATAATACAAGAGAAAGAAAAACGGGGGAAAAGGATCTGCCCTCAAACAGGAGGGAAAATTATTCTTAAAAGGAGACAGGGAGCTTTTAGTGAAGATTTCTGACTAGTATTACATGCTAATGGTAATCATAATAGTAACCACAGCCAAACTCTTAGTACCAGCATCCTGTCTCACTAGGGAACAAGACAGATTGTTAAGAATCCTAATTCTTTGAGTTCAAATCATGGCACAAAGGAGCTAGGTAATTTTTTTTTTAATTCTTAGAAGCTGTTTTGTGTTTTAAAATATAAGCAGAAGTGTATAAAACTCAGGGAATTCAAAATATATTTAAAATTTTTAAGAGCAGGGTGAAACTCTCCTAATTTTAGTTTAGAAAGCTAGATTCAAAAGGGTGCCAAATATGTTCCTAAGCATGAAAAGGTTGATGTACATGCTTGTGTGGATTACATTTATATACTAATATGTTAACAGGAATTTTTGCTTGTATTTTAGAGAAAATGGGTATATACCTCTTTGCACATTGTTGTATTTTATAAATACTTTATACTAATACTGTGCCATGTTTTTAAAATTAGAAAAATTAAATATATGTTTTGAGACATACACACTTTAAATTTGCAGAGAAAACAATCACAAATTCTAAATTTTTTTAAACATTTATTTATTTTTGAGACATAGAAACAGAGTGTAAGCAGGCAAGGGACAGGGAGAGACAGACAGAATCGCAGAATCAGAAGCAGGTTCCAGGCTCTGAGCTGTCAGCACAGAGCCTGATGCAGGGCTCAAACCCACAAACAGTAAGATCATGACCTGAGCCAAAGGCAGTCGCTTAACCGACTGAGCCCCCCAGGAGCCCTAAAAATCCTATAGAGATGTAGGCTAGTGATGTGTGTTTCCACGACACCGGCACAATGTTAAAGATCGATACTATTTTAAGGCAATCAGAAAACTGGAAAAGGTGAAAGGGATTTGAAACATACAAGTTTTTGCATGGGGCGCTCTAGTGACTCAGCCGGTTAAGCGTCTTACTCTGGATTTCGGTCATGATCTCCAGGTTTGTGAGATGGTGCCCCACACCTGCCTTGGATATTCTCTCTCTCAAAATAAATACATAAACTTAAAAAAAAAGTTTTTGTAGGATCGGTAGTCGCTGGTTAAGATGGTGTTTAATGTGGCCAGTTCCTGGTTATTCTCAGGCGACTAATGTTAAGATTTACAAAACCTGAGACCATTTACCGCACTTCAGAGCCCAGGTAAGCCCGGCCTGTGTGTGGTTTCTGCACTTCCAAAGTCAGGAGCTATAGGGCTGGATGATCTTTCATGTCTATTCCAGCTCTGAAATTCTAGGATTCAGCTATTTTGAGAGTGGTAGTCTCCACCAAATGTTCTCCATCAGAACCTTTCAAAGGCAGGAGATATGCACCAACTGCTTCATTTCAGTTTCAGGCAAGAGATTTTAACCAACTGCAGGGTAATCATGGCTAAAATTATAAGGCAGAAGAAGACGTGTGTGTGTGTGTGTGTGTGTGTGTGTGCGCACTGCCAAAGGGTCAGCCTTGTTTATTAGTTTAGCTTTTGCTTGTCTACACAATTTTCATTCTCAAGATAAAATCCTCATGAGTACTAAGAAAGTCCTTCTATCGGGAAGCAAAATTTAACAAACACTACTCTCTCCAATATATAAATATATATATAGGTTGATGGAAACATTGATTAAAAAATATTAATGTGGAGTTTTAAATAAAGACCACAGGTGACTTGGTCAAGGAGATGAAATGCAGGAAGGTATGCGTAACTTAGGGAATTCAGTAATGAAAAATCAAGGAAGCTCTACCCTGATATTAGTGGGACGAATCAGCACATTGGAACGCCCAGGTGCATCTCTAAGGAAAACGGAAGGAGGCAGCTTTCCTCTCCATCAACCTGATCCCTCAGGCCAGAACGGTGCCACATGGTGCCATTCAGCACACCGCCACTTCCACTCATGTGCATTTTCACTGTGTTAAGGAGCAAGCCACAAGGTGTCACAGTGGATGATCAATTGGCAGGGCTGTTATCAGTCCAGACACGCAGGTGGCAATTCCGGCTTCCAGCCAGTGCTGACACAGCTCCCTTGGAGAAGTCTGTGCGAAGCTGCATGTTGAGAAGCGCGCCTCTTTGAACGAGATGGCCAGTCAAGGCCAGCAGGTATGTGCACCCCATTTAGGTGGCCCTGCAAAGGCTCTGCTGGAACAACGGACCCTTTCAATATTCTGTTGTCTCCGCTGAGTTCTCAGCCGGAGCACACCCTGAACAGCTTTTTCCCAAAAGAATGGAGTGCATGTGTCCCGCCTCTTGGTCAATTCTTAATCCTAAAGTACAGGTATGTCTCATAGATCATTATAACCTGGATTTTGGGGGCGATCGCAGCTACGAGAAGGTATATGATTATTATGTCGGCACTACTGTAAAACAGTGAAAAACCCTGGTCATGTTAGCATATATTGTGAGAATACCAAATCCACAAGTCTTGTAGTATCATTGCAAATTTTGTTCATTAAACTGAAATATGCTAGTACAAGCCATGCAAAAAATATTTTTAAAGATGGTCTCAGGAACTCAAGCAGTGTTACATTACTTACACTACTTAATTTGTTGATAGGATAGAGAATGAGGGCAGCAGCTTATGATTTTCTTGGTTCGCATTTTGAACACTTGCTACACATAGAAATCCTCCTTTACATGTGGGAGATGCATTCCAAGACCCCCCCAGTGGATGCCTGAAATTGTGGAGAGCACCAAAGTCCATATATACCATGTTTTCCACTACTGTACAGGCCTATGATAAAGTGCAATTCCTAGATAAGGTGTAGTAAGAGATTAACAACATAACAAACAATACAATAAAACAGTTATAACAATACGCTGGAATAAGTTACGTGAACATGATCTCTCTGTCTCAAAATACCATACTATACTGAAGTCACCCTTCTTCAGGTGATGACGCAAGATGACAAAATGGCTATGTGATGAGGCAGAGGGAGGCGAAAGACGCAAGCATTGCGATATAGTGTTAGCCTACTACTGACCTTCTGACAACATATCAGGAGGATCATTCGCTCCTGGACCTCGGTTGATCGCAGATAACTGAAACCCAGGAAAGCAAAACTATACACGGGAGCGGTTTACTGTACTAGGAATTTTACGTGCCTTAACCATTCACCCCCCAACTCAACACTCACGCTAAGAAAGCAAACACTCACAAAAGTTCAGAAACCTTCCTAAGATCACACAGCAAGCAAGAGGCAAAGCCTGGGTCTGGATCCAGATCTGGCTTCTTATAAGTCAGACTTGAGTTCAGATCTTTACATTCCATGCATGTCACTCTTATCAGTCCAAAGAAAAAGACACTGGTGGAAACGTTGTGCATGTTTCCCAACTAGAAGGTGCACACGTACACAAACACAATCTGATTGGGGCGGGAATCTCTCTCTCTCTCTCTCTCTCTCTCTCTCTCTGTCTCTCGTATACAAACATGCGCACGCGCGTGCTCGCCCGCACACACATGCTACAGTTAGCAAACTTAAAGTTATTATAAACCACAACATCATACACTAATATAATTTCCCTTATTTTCTGTTGTGCAAATCACTTCAAACAAGCTAATTAATGGTCCTGAAAGCCCTTTCCCAAAATGCAAAGTGCTCCAGGAAATGTAAGGTATGGTCATGATTCACATCATAATTCATGGCTGTGGGCCCCCAGGCAGATCCAAAGAGAGAGAAGTGGTAGATATATCAGATGAGGAAAACCACTAAGATAAGTATAAATATTTTTAATCAGAAGTCAAGAGACTCCCAACAGATTCACACCACCCAGAAGGCAAAACTCTCAGGTCATTGCTAGCTTCACAGAAGAAATGGACTCTTCAGCCTTCTTTTTTCTGCAGGTCTGGCTGAACATTCTATCAGTGAACATTCACCAGGCTATTAGGCTTACAGATTCTTTTCCAGCTGTAACTGTTGGTAAGATTCAAGGTAAATTCCGGTGTCAATCTGGATAATGTTGATACAACTTAATTTCCTTTATTCAACTGATATATTTTGCATATCAACTATGTGCTATGGGGCATGGGGGAAGGGGGCTGGAGGGTGGCTTTGACAACTCTGAACAAAGCAAATGAGGCCCCTGCCCTCACACAGCTCATATTCTATGGGAGACAGGCAGATGCTTAAGAAATAAACCAGAAGCAAGAAAATATCAGCTTACTATCATTTCTGTGAAGAAAATGATCAGGACATGTGATAGAAAGTGAGTGGGGTTAAAGGAGGGAATTTTAATTGAAGTGATCCAGGAGAGCTTCTCTGTGAAAGGGAAGTTTAAGCTGGTCAGTAGAGAACCCACTAACGGCTGGACGCCTACTCTTCGTGGTCATTGCTTTCTTTGAGATATTTAATTGATTACCTGCAAATAAAGTCAACATCAGGCCGAATTCTAATTCAAATTAGCCCTGCCAATACTTATATGGATTATTATGGAGGATATAATCTGTATGGCCATCCTACCACTGAGGGCAAATATGTTGAGCTGTGAATGAGCTCGGAGAGTTAATGTATCCAATGATGCTCCTTGTGGAGCCTGCTGAACATGTAGTAGGATGTAAGACCAGACCTCGGGATCAACTGATTCTTACAGCGAGGGCAAGGAGTTGGGAGCTGATGCTAGGTGTGAGGGAAAGCTAAAGAGTGATGTGATTGGATTTATGCTTGAAAAATATCACTGCAGGGGCGCCTGGGTGGTTCAGTTGGTTAATCGTGCAACTTCAACTCAGGTCACGGTCGTGCAGTTCATGAGTTCAAGCCCTGCGTCGAAGTCTGTGCTGACAGCTCAGAGCCTGGGGCCTGCTTCGGGATCTGTGTCTCCCTCTCTCTCTGCCCCTCCCCCACTCATGCTCTGTCTCTCTCTTTCTCAAAACAAATAAACATCTGAAAACTTTTCTTCAAAAATGTCGCTGTGGTTGCGTGTGGGGAACAGATTTTAAGATGGAGCGAGGGAACAGAGAGCAGAGTTAGGTGGCCATCTTAACCCTGAAAAGAGAGGATGGGGTTGTGATGTCACCAGGACAAAGCCCTCCCCTCTTCTTCAGAGGGATCTGTCACATCTCTAACACTAAGCCTTCTGTTTTCAGTCAACAGGCTAACACTTCAAATTAGGTTAGTCAAAAGTGATGGTAAAGTGAGGGCAAGTCAGGGCTTCCAAACGGGAGTGGGGAGTCCCTTCCACGTGCTTTGGGAGAGAACACTGAGGATGCAGTCAGTCCCAGGGATGCCAGCGCATGGATTCTGTCCACGCGTCTCTGGGCTTCACTTTCCTTTTGTCTGTTAAAGAGAACAAGGACGTATCTAAGGCTTGGGGTGGATAAATGAGGAAACCCATCTTATGTCCAATAATTGGCAGGCATTTACTGTAAAGACGATGGCCTCACTGGGAGCTGAAGTAGGGGTGCGAGGGCAGGGAGGGAACATCACCTCCCACAAGGAAATGCAGAGACTCAGGGTGTGGAGATTAAAAGAAGATCAGGGTCAATCTAGGTGGGTGGGAAGCCCCTGTATGCCTTTATTTTCTCAAAGATTCCTTTTTTAAATTTTTTTATGTTTGTTTTTGAGAGAGACAGAGACAGAGACAGAGTGTGAGCAGGGGATGGGGCAGAGAGCCAGGGAGACACAAAATCTGAAGCAGGTTCCAGACTCTGAGCTGTCAGCACAGAGCCGGAGGCAGGGCTCGAACTCATAAACTGCAAGATCATGACCTGAGCCAAAGTAGGATGCTTAACCGACTAAGCCACCCAGGCGCCCCTCTAAGATTCCTAACTGATGACCTGCAAAGGAAGCTAACACCGTGACAAACTCTGGTTCTAATTTAATCTCCTAATACTTAATTGTTTAAGACAATTAAAACACCATCTTCCACAGAGCATGCCTGAGAAGAGTCCAGCACTAAATGGAAACAAAACTATTTTTAAGTAAAAAAATTAAGCTTTGAGATGATTATACATGGTAGTCCACAACAATTCTAGCAACTTTTCAGAGAAGACCACATCAGTTCATATTGAAAACTCTCGTTCTTCAACAGGGAGTGTCATTTCGATTCTTTTTTTCAATAACCAGGGTGTATTTTCCACCTCTGGCACCACCCTTTGGAATTTCACATGGTCCCTTTTGAAATCAGTCAGGAATTTGAGAGACAATTGGTCAAATCAAGTTAGGTAAATGAGGTCAACTTTCTAGGCACTGCCAAAGTCAACCTGTCCTAGGAAGATAAAATGAATGTATTCACCTAATAAATGTCTACAGGTGAAACCAGAGGCCTGGCTAGTATTTCTTATTTCACGAGAGGTGTTACAGCAGAGAAATTAACAACATAACCTCGAAAACTAAACTACTATCTGTGTGACCTTGGCCAATTTACTTAACCCTTTGTTTCCTCCATAAAAATGCAGCTAGTAGTGCCTACCTCATGAGGTGATTATAAGGATTACATGCGCTGACCCACAGAAAGCACTTAGCACCATGTTCAACACATAGTGAGCACCCCAGAGATGTTAGCTATCATCATCCTGACCACCTTTCAGTACATGGGCACACCCATAATACACTGTCTATTAATCCATCATGGCACCTCACTGTAAGACTTGGTGTGCATGTCTTCCTTCATTACCAAATTGTAAGCTTCTGGAGGACAGAAAATGTTTTAGTCATCTCTGTATTTCTAGATATTGTCATTGCCTGAAATAGGGCAATTCTTGAAAAAATGAATGAATTTTGTTTTAAGTATTGATAGTCACCTATGTCCAAGATGCATGCTCCTACAATGTAAGTTTTTAAAAACATCTAGGCCCAAACTGATGGAAGGAAGGAAGGAAGGAAGGAAGGAAGGAAGGAAGGAAGAAGGAAGAAAGGAAGGAAAGGAGGGAGGGAGAGAGAGAGAGAAAGAGAGTGAGAGAGGAAGGAAGGAAGGAAGGAAGGAGGAAGGAAGGAAGGAAGGAAGGAAGGAAGGAAGGAAGGAAGGAAGGAAGGAAGGGGAAAAGAGGGGCGCCTGGGTGGCTCAGTCGGTTAGCGTCCGACTTTCGCTTAGGTCATGATCTCGCGGTTCGTGGGTTCGAGCCGCGTCGGGCTCTGTGCTGACTGCCAGCTCAGAGCCTGGAGCCTATTTCAGTCTATGACTCCCTCTCTGACCCTCCCCTGCTCACGCTGTCTCTCTCTCTCTCTCTCCTAGAAATAAATAAAAATATTTTAAAAAAAAGGAAAGAGAGAGAGAGAGAGGGAGGGAGGACGAAAGGAAGAAAGGAAAGAAGAAAGAAAAGCAAACAATATCTTTGTCAGATAATGACAAAGGTATATGTACTCTCTACATCAGTTGAACATTTTTTTAAACCTCTGTTTTCTGATACTTTAAAAAAGAGATTGTTTTCCCAGATCAATTATATCTCTGAGACCCACCAACCAAATCCAAATGAGTTGATAAATCTTGTTCTTGAAGATGGACAAAGTTGGCTATTCAGGGTTGTTTGTTTTATGTTTTGTTTGCTTGTTCAGAAAGGAGGTGTTCTGTGTTCCTCGTGAAAAATGAGTTAATGTGGACAAATGTAATAAAAGGAGATTTATAGCCCTATTCTCCATACAATTTAAATTAATTTCTTTCTGAAACCCAAACAAAAAGCTAGCTGCATAAAAAATGCATACTGTTTTAAATCCTATATCATCATTTACACACCAAAAAGGGAGAGATTTAAATGTGCATTGATTTTAGACTGATAAGAATCTGTGTTGAATGGAAGTTGAGAGATTTTTTTTTCTTCTTCTTCTTCTTGGCCTCCCTACTAATAGTTAGTTTGCAGCAATTTTTAATTAAAAACAGTACCCATCGTAAGAGCATGGGGGGCGAATTGAAAGACGTCAGGAAAATAAAATCGGTATGAGTCTTGCAGTTTGTTTTCTGAGGCCATGTAGAAGATTCTGAAAAATAAGAGTTTGGAAGTTCTCCTTTTTTAAAAACTGCACTTTTGGTTTCATTTAACATTTTCAAAACCTCTTTCCTTACCAGTACCGATGTCCCCTCCCCCACACTCCTCACCAACCCCCTTCGGAAAAACTTGGAAAGTTCTGTGCTTAACTCTGAAAATCATTCGTATGATGCAGAAGGATGGCAGCATGTTTCTTTCTAAATTTTTAGGGGAAAAAAAATCCAAGTTATCACAAAGCATTTCTCATGTTTTTCTACCTATCCAAAATACCCAATCTCGTTCTAACTAGAGACCCTCTGAACATCAAGGATACTAAGCTACCCAATGAATAAACATGATGGAAACCCTGTGAGTCAAGTATATAAAAATGTAACTGAAAGAGAAGAATGAGACCCCTCCTCTCCCCCCCCACCCCCCGCTTATGGGAGTTTGAGGGAAGAGCACGGAGGGGTACAAGCAGATTTAAATTTCAAGGTCTTCAAACATTTTTCACGTTCATATTAAATCCTGTAAAGCCAAAAACTGTAATTCTAATAAAAACCTTGTGTGTGGCGCTTCCAATTGTAATCACGGTTTTCTCTTCTGGAGTGGGATGTGTAATGTTGATAAAAGAAACGGAGGAAAAAACCCTCAAAACAGAACAAATACATAACGGAACCCACACTTTCCTGGAGTTTGCGGTATTTTATTAAAATGAGCGCATTGCCAACAGGAAAAAAAAAATACATACTTAAAAACAGCTTTATTACAATGGAGACAAGTTTGGTCCTTTGAGTGAGAACAAAGTACAGAAAAGTTATCAATGATGAGGAAGATTTCTATAACTTGACAAACTCTCTGGAATTCTAGAGGAATCCAACCGTAGTGAAATCCTTTCTCAAAAAATGAAGGTCACTATCAGGTGTCTCATAATTTTACCTATGTTTTCATTTCACAGACCTCAGGAAGTGGAAAAAAATGCTTTTGTTGTGATTACTGAAGCTTTTTACAGAACAAATTCTGATATCTTTATACCGCGTTTTTATGGCCTATCTGACCACACTCTGTGTGTGATGCTAAACTAACTGTATAATTGTCCATTTGTGTTCCTCCCAGATACATTAGGGACATCAAGACCATACATGAATTTTGGAAGACGTGGGTAAATTATGGTAGCCTACACAACAGAAAATGTCACCCCCTTCCTACTGCCTGGGAATTACTGGTGACAAACAGTGACACAAAGCTCAAAGAATTTCTCTTAATTTCATTTAAAAAGTGGAGGGGGGGGCGAGGGCAGGGAGGACCCCCACGCATTTCTTTATGAAACTCCACTGAGATTCTGATGTGGCAAATAAATTTTATTTCCCAGAAGAGTCAATAGCGTTTAAAACATATTTTTTGTTGTCTTTGTTTGCTTTGTAATACACTCATATTCCTTTTAAAGGTCCTATAAGCTCTCATATACTTGCTTTCTTTTGCCACAAAGATTATGGATCTAAACTGCCTCGTGGTAAAATAAATGTGGAGAAGGGAGGGAAGAGCACTTTTAGGGCAACGGCAAGCAGAGCCCCAAAGCAACTTCAGGGCACACCAGGCATCAGAATGAACTCCAATGACATGGTTCTCAACCTCTCTCTCCTCTCCATGCAGTGGTGCATCCACTGACACATTAACAGATATTTACTGAGTAACTACTTCTTTCCAGGAAATTCAAGCTCCAAGTGTTACTTTAAACAAGGCTGGCAGGGTCTCTGCTTTCTGTGTTTTCTCCACTACCACCCCATTATTTCAGTGCCATTTGTGACTTTGAACTGAATACCATGAACCAAGAAATAATGTCTATGCTCTTGGTGCTGGCTCACAACACGCTCTCATGCAAAAGAAATCCAAACCCAGGACTTCCACAGAGTCTGAATTTTTAAGTTATAGGGGTATGACAAGGTAATTTTCTGATGAGGAACTATGATATCTACGCCAAATAGTGACAGAAACAAGTTAAGAACAGTATAACTCCCAATCCAGCGCACTTGAAACTAACTACCCAGCTTTTGATGGACTTTGATTTGATTTAACTGGAAGAAATGCACCAATCAGTTGAGAGAATGCCCCGGGAAGGGATTGGGGGTCAGCAACCGTGGGAAAATAGGTAAACCCCTTGGTTCTTTACCACTTTTCTTTCTTTTCCATAAAAAAAGGAGGTTTCTAGAAAATTTCTACAAACTTGACTACAATTTATTCATTCAACATTGATTTGCTACAATTTCTTTCTAGCCAAGTCTATGTCAAAAAAGGAATAGGGACTTGAGAGTATTACCCAGATTGTGTGTGTGTGTGTGTGTGTGTGTGTGTGTGTGTGTGTGTAATGAGAAGTCAGTGAAATAATACCACGTAATATAAGAGCAGGAACCAGAAGACAGGAGAAAGAAGTGAGTCTCTCTTGTCCAAAATGATTGAATGCATTGGTTAGGTTCCAAAAGTCACTCCATGATCTATATGATTTTGTGTGTAAATAACCTGGTAACTCTTGCTGGGTATTATCGTATTTTATGTCAACCATCTCCAGAGCCCAGAACAACTTTATCATCAATAATCACTATTGATAAAGGCACAATGTAACTTTCTCATGAAAAGTTTTTTTCCCTAAATATTTTCTTTTCCAATTACAAACTATAATCAAAATGTAATATTTAAATACTTACTATTTAAATATCGTAGTTAAAATTATTTTATTCTCTCCTTTTTTTATACAAAATGAAAACAAATTTATGGCCTTGGGTTCATGACATCATTTACTGCTTGGCAAAGAGAAAAGAAGTGTCAGGGCAATTATTTGGATAATTGTAAAAAAGATCTAATTAGGAGAGAAATGTTTGGGGTTGGCTCTAGAACATACCAGAAAACAGTTCACAGTGCTTTTTTTATCATAGAGAGGTTTTAAAAAAACCTTTAGGATTTGTCAGAGCAAGCTTTTCTCTCCAGTTTCTTGAGCTATGAAGCTGTTTTTCCTCTGCTCAGAGGAAAATCTTTAAAAGTAATACCCCATAATCTAAGAGGTAGGAAGTTCCTGAGTTCAGCTCTCATGAAAGATAATGTGACATTTTTAAGAAACATACTATGAATGGGGGGCTTTTCCAAGGTTTTCTCTCAAACGGGAAACAAATGAGGGACCTTTTTGCAAGTGTAGATTTTCGCAAGGGCCAGGACAGGGAAGTACCCCCAGATAATCTAGCTCTGACCCGGCCAAGTGAAAATTTAGGAAGGGGCACAGGAGAATCTGGATATCAGAGAAATCTGCCTGTTCTTCTGACCAAGGAGGATGGGAGAAAAACCTCATTCCACAACTTCTCAAAAACTTTCTAAAACGTAAGCTAGATGCAGGTTATTTTTAAATCCTGTTGCTGTTCAAGAATTGAGCCTTAACGGCCCAGTTCTCTTGTTTTCAACCAAGTATATTTTTAAGACCTTTTTTAACCTCAAATTTGTATGACAATTAATGCCTGGACTACAAGACACTTCCTATCTCCCTAATTCTGATAAGCAGGCTATGACAACCAATAGTTCATGCAAGAATTTAAGAGTCCAACAAACAGTTCCAAAAACCTGAATGAAATATACAAACCGTCACACACACCCAACAACACACGCAAAAATCAGTTCCTGACAACAGGTCGCCACCCTAAGCAAAACAGAGTTTACACTTCTGTAAAACTACTGGCTTCTGGGGAGAGAAACAGCAACGTCAATTATATTTAACTTCTATGATGTATTAACATATAAAGAAGATAGGAGTGCTAAAGACAACCCAGTGTTTTTTAAAAAAATATATCAGTTCTTTTCCAGGAGTTAGCCAATCAGAAAGCAGGTCACATCTTGTTAGCTGTATTAAATGCACTAAACGTCATGAATTCTCCATGGCTCTGTTGACAATTTAAGCAAATATGCTTTATTTTATCATACACATTAATCGAGTCCCCTTTCAGAGCTGAGGCTCAGTCTTCAATCTAAAATCCCACCACGGCTATTTCCTTAAAGCTCTTTGCCATCAGCCCTCTGGGTATTTTGTACTCCGGCAGAGAAGACGGAATTCCCAGCGATTTCCACTTCCCAAAGTGACTTTGGTGCACCTATCACAAACTCCTTCTCAGAACACTTCAACACAAAGCCCCAGCTTACAGGCAAATGGACAACCCAGCAGCAAGACCTGCCTGGCTAGCACAGAGAAAAGTCAACAGGCATTAAATATTTAAATTGCAGGAGGCAGTCTGGAGTTTTGCATTTACAAAGTTCTGAAAGTCCTGTTCTCTCTGCTCCCAGAGTTGCTGGCCGAGGAGGCAGAGGCTCGCTCCCCCTCTCCGGCACAAGATTACAAATATGCAAAACTCAAGCTGACTTGAATGCTGAGCCGGCTCCCGGGGAAGGTAGTGCTCCTGAGGAGATACTCGGAGCTGCCATAAGAGAAAGTCGAGAACCCCCTTGCCCCAAGCAACTGGTTTCTGAATTTAACACGGAAATACACAAACAATGTGTCCCTCCAGGGCTAGTTCTGAAAAGTGTGTGGGCTTACCCTTCTTCCCCCTCCACCTCGATTTTGATGACTTTGAAAAGCAAATGCAGGTCAAAGCAGACTTCCTCTGGGATTTGTTAAAAATTTATTTTGCCGGATGCAAATGATCACGAAATCCCTCGGAATTCTATCTCACGAAACACTAACGGGACCGACTCAGAGCCTGCAAGCCCCAGAGTTCTGGAAGAACAGCATTTCTGGAGCCCCGGCAGGCAAATCAAGTGCTGGGTTGTCTATTTCAAGATTCCGGCAGAAACTGTCCCCAGCTCCAAGAGTTGCTGTGCCTGGAAACCCAGCGTTCAAACTAGTGGATTCATCCTGGCGCTCATTTCCACATACGTGGTAGTATCTAGTGGGACACTTCCCACAGAATTCAGCCAGCAGCCCAGGAAAAGCCCATGCACAGTTAAAAAAAAAAAATACACAAACATACACCCAAGGTTGGAGTACTTACCTCTGTGCGAGACTGCAGTCTCTTGTTCATCTCATAGATTCGGTATTCTGGCTGTACCATGTATGGTGTATGTCTCCTATAAAATGGGCCGAAAGGAGAAGAATAGAAGGGGTCATGTGGTGTGCTGGACATCTTGCCTGCTTGTCGAAAATCAAGCTAAACAGAGTATCAGTAACGTCCATGCAGAGCACATGGGCTGTGTTCCTCACAGTACAAAGTAGACGCACGCACACGCTCACACACACACACACACATACACACACGCACACAGAGGCAGGCAGGCAGGCAGGCTGAACACACTGGCTGGGAACTGCTGTTGGAGCCCTCTATAGCAGGAGAGAGAGCGAGAGGAGGGAGGGAGGGAGGGAGGGAAGAGGGAGGGAGGGAGAGAGCACGGGAGAGGAGGGAGAGGGAGAGAGCAGGAGCTTCAGAGAGGAAGGGAGGTTGGTAGGGAGGAAGGGAGGAAAGGAGAGATAGAGGGAGGGAGAGAAGGAGGGAGAGAATGAGAGAGAGAGAGAGAGAGGCTGGATAGCTTTAGGCACCACTGCTTGTTTTTAAAGAAGCAGTTTGTGGAGAGGTCATTTCCTGTCCACACTGTAGCCTAGTTCAAAAATATAATTCTCCTCACAGTCTGACAGAAGTCTAAGGTTTGGTTTTAATTTTTTTCCTCCAGCCAGGACCCTTCACAACCTGATTGCTAAGCTTGTTAGCATATAGGTGGTTTAACCGCTGCCTGAGCCACTCACCCCTGACAGTCACACTGTTGTAATGTATCAGAAATGTGATGACCACAAAATACAGAAACACCGCACTGTGGTCCCCTGTAGTAGAGCTGGTGATTCACTTGCAAGCCAACATTTCCCTCTGCACTGACCTCCCTATATAGTTTTGGTTTTACTTGCTGTTATTCCAGGGGCTTGTTACACAGCCTTTACATTTCCATCCCCTCCTCACCCCCACCCTCCCCAATCAACCCTCTTCCCGGCCCCTCCCTCTTCTCCCAAGGCTACATTCAAGCAGGTTTAAGGGGGCCTGGGTTCAGGCTATGGAAGCATTTTTAGGTAAAACAATCATTCTGAATGTGGAATGATTCTCCTAAGATACACCCATGGAGCAATGGGATTATTTTTTTCAAGAAGGAAACAATAAAACCCCAAAACTCCCAAAGTCGACCTCCAAATAAGATAGGAAAAGAAACAAGGGAGAAACTCCCACAAAAATGACCATGGAAAATTCAGTTGAGTAGGAAATTGCGGATAATTGGATGGCTCATCCCCAAATAACATGTCCGGCTCTGATGGAGGCAAAGTCTTTATTTTCCAAGATCGGTCAAGAGAAGAAGTCTTTGCAACCAAGGCACATGATAACTGGAAGAAAAGAGGCTCAGCTCAAGGGAGAGGAAAAGGATCTCTACAGAGAACTAAGTGATCTATATGACAATCAAATCCTATCAGAACCAATGATAACCAGACTTCTACCCCTTAAACAAAGCCCAGATGCAGAAAATGTAAATGTATTGAGCGAAGACCTAGCTGGGTCTGTGGTACTAAGGAAAGAAAGCAGAGACCACCGAAAAGGGTGATACATGCAAGACCCTGAATGTAAATGCATGCAAATGAGACATTTCTTCTTTTTAATAAGCAGATTAATTAACTTTCTGCCCCAATCATGGCTTGGGGTATCTCTAAGTCACTAGCCAACAGGGGATAAGGTATTGCTAATTCTGTAATTTACACTCTTAAGAACACTCAGGAGTATAAATACCCCCAAAGTGCTGTCTCCATCAGCCCTTTTCCATGATTGGAGGAGATGTTTGCAGGGCCCGCCCCAAACTCGTAATGCAACTCAACACAGTCAGGTCCCTTGCAGGAGTGAGATTGGGGAAGGCATTACACCCAAGCTGCTTGGAACTTGCTCAAGAAGACCCCAGGGCAGCCCAGGGTGCTTGGTTTCTGGTTTCATTACAAATCCAAAAGCTGGACTAAATTTGCTGCAAGGTTTGTCAAAACACACAACCTCCTAAAGACAAGATTTCAAACAAATTTGGCGTGATTTATGTTTTGGAATGATGGCCACTGCGAACTCTAACGGTTCCTTGTGTTTAGATTCCCAAACTAAAGACGTTCCAAGAGTTTAGTGCCTGCCTGAGTTTGTGTTTACGTGGCTGTTTTGGAAAAAGAAGCCAAGTAACACCTAGCAGACATGTGCAGCCCAGTATTGATCCAGAAAAAAAAGGAAAAACTCAACAATCCATTTAGGGAAATTCTTTCTAATATAAGGTAAAATTTTACTCGCGTTAATCGAGCAGACCATTCCAAGTTATAATTGGAAATCCTGCTTCCTGTTAATACCTAAAGACTAAATTCAGAAAGATCTGAAACTATAATGCTTGGGCCACCTAGCTTCTCATCTCCGCTGCCCCAAGAGCCTCCACACTGTTTCCCTGCTCAGATGGACAATTCCTTTCTAACTTGGAATGTGTCCTTGTTGTCATCAGAATGTGGGCTGCAGAAAAGAAAAGCTGATCTCGCCTCACGTTTTCCCTTCATGGTTTCCCTGCCCCCAGTAAGAACCCGTCCATACTCCTTGGCAAGGCATTCAGGGCACCTTAAGACCTGCTCTCTCTCTTTCTGTCTCCCTGTCTGTATCACACACGCGCGCGCGTGCATACACACACACACACACACACACACATTTTATTTGTTTGTTACATTTCATCTTCCTAAACTTTACCATCTTGTACGGCGCATGCACACATTTTTACTTTTATTCCTTTTTTCCTATAAACTCTCATTCAACCTCTGCCCAAATTATCTCCTCCCCTCCGAATCTTTTTTCATTAATCCTTCATGGATTCATGGATTCCACAGATATTCCATTCGCGGAAGAAAGGGGCACACGGACGACAGCACTGGCCAAAGCGCTTTTCAATTTTGGTTCCACCACTTCCCTGCCCTGTGAGCTTCAGCAGGTGACTCCCTGACTCCATCTCTCTGTACCTTCTGTCACACTGTTTTTACACCAGAGGCAATGAGAGTAACAACCATAAGATTGTTGCAAAGCATTAGATGAGATAATCCGCTGCCATGGATTAGAACCCACACGTACAAGGGCACCTGGTGACTCAGTCGGTTAGGTGCCCTCTCTTGATTTCAGCTCAGGTCATGATCTCACGGTTCGTGGGATCGAACCGCATCGGGCTCTGCGCTGATGGTGTGGACCCTGCTTGGGATTCTGCGTCTCCTTCTTTCTCTGCCTCTTCCCACTTGCTCACTCTCTCTTTTATAAAAATAAATAAAGAAACTTAAAAAAAAATTTTAAAGGACCCACACATACAAACTCTCCAAAAAAAAATGTTATTGTTAAGGACCTTATATATATTCAGATGCTAGGGAAGACTGGGAGAGACCAATATAGATAGCAGACACGCTCTGTGTCCTGTGGCCTCTTGCAGTTCACTGAGGATGAGAAAGAAGACAGCATAGGAGAACTAAAAAGCCCTTGGGAACATCATTTCAAACTGCAGTGTGCGTTATGAAGGAAATAGAGTGGTCTCAGCCTTATCCGAGGAGTGTATGTCCCAAGATTCCCCAGGGATGCCTGAAACCACCATTAGCATTGAATGCTATGTCTACTATGTTTTTTCCTATACACGCATACCTATGACAAAGTTTAATTCCTAAGGTAGGCACCATAAGAGATTATGACAATAACTTATAATAAAATAGAACAAACCTAACAATACACTGTAATACAAGTCATGTGACTACGGTGTCCCTGTCTCAGACTATCTTACTGTACTGTAGTCACCCTGCTTGTGATGATGCGAGGTGATAACATGCCTGCGAGATCAGAGATGAAGGGAGGTGAATGACGTAGGCATAGGACGCAGCACCAGCCTACTGTTGACATTTGTCAGGAGAAGCTTCTGCTTCCTGCTCACAACTGACCTCTGGTAACTGAAACTTTGGAAAGCAAAACTGTGGAGAAGGGCAAGGGGAGCAGCCGCAGATAAAAAGAAGAGATAGAAAACAATGTTCGCATCTTGGGCAATGCTGTATCTTCTGTTTTCTTCCAGTGGAGAATTTACATGTAAACATGCTCATTGCTGTCCTTTACTAAGTCCTTACTATGTGAGAAGCGTTATGTTGAGTGGCTTACACAAATATTCCTTATTGATCTCACAAGAAACCTATGTGATTGGTTTGACTTCTCTCCCCCATTTCACAGATATGGAAACGGGCTTCAAGATGCTATGAAACTACTTCAAAGTCATACAACTAAAAAGTAATAGGGACAAGATTCTTACGTATTTTGTTGCTTGAAGTCCAGGTCCATCTTCATCTTTTTTTTCTTTTTAATGTTTTATTTATTTCTAGGAGACAGAGAGAAAGACAGTGTGAGCAAGGGAGGGTCAGAGAGAGAGGGAGTCACAGACTGAAACAGGCTGCAGGCTCTGAGCCGGCAGTCAGCCCAGAGCCCGACGCGGGGCTCGAACCCACGAACCGCGAGATCATGACCTGAGTGAAAGTCGGACGCTTAACCGACTAAGCCACCCAGGCGTCCCACCATCTTCATCTTTAGGGCAGTTCTGTTCTTTGACCTCAGTTGCCAGTGTGGCGCTGAGCCCACAGTGGGTGCTCAAACCATACACACCTAATCAAATGGAGAAGGCGAGAGAATGAGGTGACTCCCCTTCCCTGGACTTTATTCTTTGTCCTGATTAATTTCAGGCACCCGTTGACTCTCGCCTCCACTTCCACCCATTCTCCCTGAAGCCTGGCCACGTTAGTCTCACTTTGCTTACTGCCCCAAATCTTCCAGAATGTACTTCCAAAGTTGTATGTCGCTGTTTAACCCTTTGCACAATAAGGTCATCTGGCTGGTTTGGCCACTTCCCTGTTTCTGGAGGGACCAGCCATGGCTCATGTCATTCTGGCCCAGGGCTGAGCACAATAAGTAAAAGAAATGATGTGCTCACGTTCAGGCTGCAAATCAACTCCTTCGGGAAACCATAGGGAAATCCAGTAAGCAATGTTTGTATACCGTAAAAAAATGAATGAGCCTAGCCCCTGTCGTGACATGAGTTAACATATAATTTTGCACGGTGTGTATTAAATAAACTCCGAAAGTCCTCACACAGATACTCAAGGTGACTTAAAAGCTGGCCTGACCTTTAAGCTCGGGACCTCATCTTGCTATATTCACATAGACTTAGCCCACAGAGTGTTTATTTTTCTATTAATTTTAAATATTTGCCAACAGTTTACAAAAATAAAGAATTTCATGGGAAATCCAGATTTTCATCTTCTCTTGAAAACTCATGAGCTCTGGCACCCCTTGGCCCCATCCTGTGTTATGAGTACTTACTGCTTCTTCCTCCGTCCCTTGATGGCTTTCTCCAGCCCCTGTCCCTAGTTTCCATTTATCTGCCTGATCCCTTCAGGTATTAAAGTCCCCGTCGTTTTTAAAAGCTACCCTACTGCACTCTCTCCAATTCCCTTTGCTTGCTTGTTTCAGAAAGCCAGTTTTCTTACCACTCTCTGTTCCCTTCTGGGCCCTTGCTTAGCTATTTCTGTGCCCTGTCTTTTCCTCTCTGCCCCTTCATTCCATAAGCATTCAGCTAACACACATGTGCAAGATACAGCTGAGATGCGGCAGGGGTTAAAGATAAACAAAGATTTATATGGCACAGCCTCTATTTTCAGGTCCCTTAGAGGTCCTTAAACATGGATTTGCTCCATTCATGACAAGTTGGTATTGAGTCCTTGCACTGTACTAAGTGCCGTGCCACATGTTGAGTGCACAGCTTGCTTGCAGAACTAATCTCCACCTCCAGGGTCTTTACAACAGACAAGCAGCCTCATTGAGAGTCTTTCGGAGGATGAACTTTGGAGCCTCACTGACTTGACTTGAATCTTGAATCCTGCATCTAGCTGTGTGACCTTGGGCACTTAATTAACCTCTCTGTGCCTCTGTTGTCTATTCTGTAAAAAGAGGATTGGGACACCTGGGTGGTTCAGTAGGTTGAGCATCTGACTTCAGTTTGGGTCATGATCTCATGGTTCCAGAGTTCAAGCCCCACATCAGCCTCACTGTTGTTCATGCAGACCCTCCTCAGGATCTTCTGGGGGTGCCTGCAATTAGCAATAGAGATGGAGCAGGAAAATCCTAGGGCATCACATGTAGGCATCTGCAAACCGATGAATGAAATGCTAACCTACAAAGAGCCTCCAAGGAAGGAGGGATTCATTCAAATTAGTTAAATCAAGGAAGGCTTCACAGAGGAGACAGCATTAGTACTCAACCTCAACAGATCTGTCAGAGAGAAAGGCCATGTCAAGCAGAGGAGACAGCATGGAAATGAACATGTTTGACACCAAGCAAAGTCAAGAAATATTGTGAAAGTAGAGACAGTAAAAAGCTATTGAAGCCCTTTTCTAGAAGGCTTAAGTGCCGGTGTAAGGAATGTGCAGTTTATTGCAATGGGCACCAGGGAATCCGAAAATGGCAAGAAAAGCACTTCGGGTGTTTTTTTTCTTTTAATGTTTTAATGTTTATTTACTTTTTAAAAAATGTTTCAAGTGTTTACTTATTTTTGAATGTGAGAGAGACAGAGACAGAGAATGAGTGGGGGAAGGGCAGAGAGAGAGGGAGACACAGAATCTGAAGCAGGCTCCAGGCTCTGAGCTGTCAGCACAGAGCCCGAAGCGGGGCTCAAGCTCACAAACCGAGAGATCATGACCTGAGCCAAAGTCAGATGCCTAACCGACTCCACCACCCAGGCACCCCAAAATGTACTTTGAGCAAGTTGCTTTGCAGACATGAGGGGGATACATTGGACTCAGATGGACCTAAGAATTGAACACTGCCCTGGGAAGTTGGCTTCAGTCAAAGGCATCCCTAGCACACCTTTGCTCAGAAACTTCTCCCTTGAACATATGAAACAGAAGACCCAGAACAGAGGCTGAAAAACATCTCTTGCTGCTCATGGCTCTCACCTAGCATGAAAATGACTGATGAGTTTGCGGGATTCCTAAAGGCCATCTTCCCATCGATACCAGTTGTCATTGCTCAGGCATTTAAAACTTACAAATGGAATATGTCCGTGGTTGAGGAGGTCATTGCTGACTATGCCAAAGACCTTGGAAACCTGTCTCCGGCCCGCAGTTTTGAAGACATATTGAGTTTCCTTTCTCGTGGTGTCCCCTGTCATTCTCTATTGTCCTCTTGACTAAACCAAATCTAGTAAGTAATTGTAATGACTAAAGACGACCGTAGCCACTGAAAACAACTCATTTCTTCAGTATCAGCAGTAAAATCCAACCCACAGCATGGGCCATCCAACGTTCGTTTAATCACTCCAGAGGGCCCACAGTGTGCTGGAGCCTCTGCTCTCTGGCTCATTCTACTCTTCCAGCCATATCCATACTTCTGTTTCCTCCTGTGATGCTCCTTGCACTGCATTTCCAGTACACACCAAACTCATTCCTCTAGAGTCTAGAATCATCCTCTCGTCATCCCTGGCTATTTCTTTCTTAGCCTTCAGTCTCAGCTCAAGATGTCAACTCCTGGACCAATTGACCAATCCACCACCAAACGATCTAAGAACCCATCCATGATCCATCACTTTCCATCACTGAGTTTTGTTAGGTCTCCAACACTGATCATTATTTGTAATCATGTCTGCATCTGCTATTTACTTGGATGATGCCTGTGTTCACCATGAGATTGTAAATCCTAGGAGCGTGGATGATGCGTTGGTTTTATCCACCCTTTCACACTCAGAATTTAGCATGCTCCTCAGCACACATGGGTGCTCCATATATTTTTGTAAAATAAATGAACGAAAACTTGTCAAAATGAATCCCAGGAGAGCTGTCCAAGCAATTTGCATCCCTAATTCCAGACCAGACTGTCCATTTAATAAGGATATATAAAAGCTATTAAGCATTCATTCATTTATTCTTTTAGAAAGCATGTACTGGGTACTTACTCCACGTAAGGTACCATGCTAGGTACTGGGCAAACAAAAACGGGCAAATTTTATAGCTTCAGCAAGTCCCTTCCTAGGATCCAATTACCTATGAGGACCTTCATCGTCATGAATTATTCAATATTCAAAAGATCTCAAAGCTGCTATTGAGATGTCTGCAATCTATTTCCAACCCATTTCTGTCATCTATTTTCAAAGACACTGCACTCTGGATCCAGTTTGGTCACTGCCTCATTGTGTAAACTGGATCTCGCCCATTACTGTGTGGCTGAAGTTAGCTTTAGTTTCTTTATTTGTAAAATGGAGGTAATAGCACTAATTTCATAGGGCCATTATGGGAATCAAGGAAGAACACTTAATAACAATAAGTAATCCCTTATATAGCTGTTATGAAATGCCAGGCATTGTTCTAAGCATTTTATAAATATTGACTCATTTAATCTTTACAGCAATCCCAGAAGATAAAAACTATTAGTGTTCCTATTTTGTAGATGAGGAAGCACAGGCACAGAGAGGCTAAGTAACTTGCCTAAGGTTACTCAGCCAGTAATTGGTGGCTTGGGAGCTGGGCCTAGCCAGTCTGACAGTTGATGCTGTCTGCCACCATGGCCCATGGACTTGTCCACGTCCACACTGGGTTGTGAGCTGCTGGAGGACAGAGAACAGACCTCCTCTAGTATACGGCCACATAGACCTGCAACATGTATTGTCAAGAAGAAACAAAAATATAAATGAGAGGATAAATCCACATCAGAGACTCTTCATTTCTAAGTCAAAAAAAAAAATTACCCTAAGTGCCATAAGCAAAAAAGAAAAAAAAAAAAGTGAATTTACTGGCTTATGTCATGGGAAAAATTAGAAGTATCTGAGTTCAGGTACAATAGGATCCAGGGTCCCAGATTAAGCCCTGAAAGCGTTCCTCATTCACAGACAAGCTTTATCCATATGGTGAATGTAGGCAGGGCTGCGCTTTCATCTCTCCAAATTAGCCCAACAGAAAGAAGGTTCCGCCATTGGAGTTTCAATAAAAATGCCAGTATTGAATCTCATTGCTTGGTTGGGACATAAATATATACATCTAAATCAATCACTGTGGCCAAGAGAGTTGGCCAGTGCTAGGTCACAGGTTCACCCTTCCAGCCTGGGCCAGAGTTCATCCTTCTAACTCTGGGGGCCTGTCCAAACGTCAGGGTCCTCACTAACAGGTAGGTGTAGTGGATTGAACTGTGTCCACTCAAAATATATCTTCAAGTCCTAACCCCCAGTACCTATGAATGTGACCTTATGCGTAAACGAGGTCTTTGTGGATGTAGTCAAGTTAAATCGGGTGAGACTGGGCTTAAGTCTACTGGCTGGAGATAAAAGGCACAGAGAGGAAAGAAGGCCATGTGAACAGGGGGACATAAACTGCAGTGATACCATTATAAGCCAAGGAGCACCAAGAACTGCCAGAAATCACCAGAAGCTAAGAAGCAAGGAAGGATTCTTTGCTAGAACATTCAGAGGCAGCATGGTCCTGTCTCTAGAACTCTGAAAGAATGCATTTCTGATGATTTAAGCCACCCATTTTGTGGTACAGAGTCTCTGGGACTTTAATAGGCAGGAAATGGATCTGGTGTGCAAAGCTTCTGATATCCAAGCACAAAGATGCCTGCTTAGCTGAGTTGCAAGGACGTGCAAGGAGACCCTGGTTGTTGTCTCTCCCTATAATAATAATAATAATAACAATAATAGCATCATTTACTGATTGCCGGCTAGATGCCATCCATGCAAATATAGACTGGTGCTTTACATAAAATTACATCTTCAGATCTTATATCTTTGCGATGCCCCTGCTGAGTTAGATATCTTTCCCTCCATGCACGAAGAAGCTACGATACACAGAATACGATCCTACTTCTGAAATTATGGGTAAGATCCCTGAAGGCAGCTTCTATATCTCACTAATCTTTACCTTGCACCCTCCCCCCCACCAAATCACACACACAAGTACACATGTGCAAACACACCTGGATCACAACACCAAGCTGTGTTTGCAGGAAATAAAATGGGCGACAAATACTTCACAAAATGATGGGTGCGTGGGTGGCTCAGTCGATTAAGCATCCAACTCTTAGTTTCAGCTTAGGTCATGATCTCGTGGTTTGTGAGCTTGAGCCCCACGTCAGGCTCTGCACTGATAGCGCGGAGCCTGCTTGAAATTTTCTCCCTCCTTCTCTCTCTACTCCTCTCCTGCTTGTTCTCTCTCTCTCTCTCTCTCTCTCTCTCTCTCTCAATAAATAAATAAATAAACCTTTTTAAAAAAGAAAAAAATATTTCACAAATGGATAAATAGCAGTCCTTATGATAGCTCAATCTCTTAACTGTTGCACCCATTTTTTTTTTCTACCGTGCTAAAAATTACTGCCTGTGATAGCACATTTTTCTCCTGCTCTGTTTTACCCCTACCTTATTTTTAGTGCTACCCACCCCCACCCCAACCTTCCAGAACTAGCTTCACTCATGTGGATTTTAGCCCTCTGCCTCCTGCCTCCCTCTCTTCCCACTGGAGCTTCACAGGGAGGCTCGCAGAGAGGCGGCAAACCCCGGGAATCCGACAGATACCCCGAAAGCGGGAAGAAAGACAGTGTAGCTGCACAAAGTCTCCGAAGCCTGCCAGGGATGAACTTGTATGGCACAACTTGGACCCGGACAATCATTTGCGAACAAAGGAGCCCAGATGCCTGTGCCTGCTCGGAATTGACTTCTGAGTCCTTCTATTATTGAAACTGACATCGGATGTGTGTGTGTGCTTTTCTTTCATAAAAGCCCTATCCTAATCCAAGATCAAACAATTTATTTTGGAAAATAACTGCACATAATGGTACATTTTCTAGAACTGGCCAGGTTTCCCCCTGTCATTTGCCATCGGCTTTGAAGTATTTAATAGCTAAGGTAACTTGAAGAAACTCCCGTGTTCCTGAAAGCTGCACTTAGTGCCTCTACTATTTGCTAGGGACTTATCATTTACCCACTGGTTTATCAGTCCACTTTTTGCTTTTATCTGCTTATTTCCCAAGTGGATTGTCATTACCTAGTTTTCTGCACATCATTTTTAAGACCTGTGGAGGATTTCCTTACATGAATCGGCCGTAACTGATCTAACTGTCCCCTAGAGTTGATATTTGCATTATTTCCAATTTTTCTCTGATACAACAATTCTTGAATGAATATTATCATATCTTCCCCCCAGCTTTATTGTGGTATAATTGACCAATAAAAATCGTATCTATTTAAAATGTACAATGTGATGATTTGACATATATACTCGCTGTGAAAGGAGTCTCACAATCACGTTAATTAACATATCCATCACCTCACATGGTTACATTTTGTGTGTGTGTGTGTGACCATCTATATCTTTTTGGACACCCACATTTATCCACAGCAAAATTCTAAAAGTACACTCATATTAAGGCAAAGGGTATGTACTTTGTAAATTTCAGTTGTCTGTTGCCAAACTGCCCTACAAATGACTTAGATGGATGTAGTCCACCAGCAATTCTGACTTAACTTTTTATGTTAGGAAGCATGATTCATACCCATGAAAGAAGTTTTACATTATACTTCACAGTATGAAGAAAACTGTGAAGCGCACCTGGTTTTCTCGGCGCACACAGTATGAGAGAGAACCGAGGAGCTCATCTCTGTGAGTGAATGTGTAGGTCTCCCTGCTGCGATGCCCCCACTGGGAATTAGTGGAAGAGCATCCATTGTGGGGCATGTCGTTTGAGGGTTGACAGATCCCTGGTTCTTTTCTGATTTTTCACAGTTATATATATATATAAAAACAATGAGTTGACAGTCATCATTCAGGTCTGGATGTAAATGTTGCTTCCTTAAGGGGCCTTCCCCAACTCCCTAGCCTACATTTCAACATTTTATTTTTTTTCTTAATTTTTAAAATTTTTTAAATTTATTTCTGAGAGAGAGCATGAGCTGACAGCATGAGCCGAGCAGGGTCAGAAAGAGAGGGTGACACAGAATCTGAAACAGGCTCCAGGCTCTGAGCGAGCTGTCAGCACCGAGACTGACGCGGGGCTCGAACCCATGAACCGTGAGATCATGACCTGAGCTGAAGTCGGATGCTTAACCGACTGAGCCACCCAGGCGCCCCACATTTCAACTTTTTCTTGAACTCATTAACTGGACTAACAGCCCCTAAGCCCCCTGAATAGAAACTGGCACCCACATGGTCTCTTATACTTAGCACATCATGACGAGCTAAGTCTGGATGACTCTATTGACATGTACCAATCAGTTCAAAACATACGTGCCATGAGATGTCTTATCACTTACAACCTAACTTCAAAATGGATCAGTATTTTATATATGCAATGCTCTGTGTGCTCAATTCAATTGAATAAGCATTTATTGGCATCATGATGTATCAGGTCCTAGGCAAGAGTTAGGGGTTGTGATGCTTAATTTTATGTATCAACTTGATTGGACCACAAGGTGGTCAGACATTTTTCTGTTTATCTGTGAAGGTGTTTCTGGATGAGACCAACATGTGAATTGGTAGACTGAGTAGAAGAGATTGCCCTCCCCAGTGTGGATTGGCCTCATCCAATCAGCTGAAGACCTAAAAAGAAAACACTTGACCCTCCCACAAGTAAGGAAGAATTTTTCCTACCTTTAAGTGGAAACCGAATTGGCTCTTCCTAGGTCTCAAGCCAGGCTTCAGACTGGCGCTCAAACACTGGTTTTCTGAGTCTCCAGCTTGCTGACTGACCCACGGACCTTGGGACTTCTCAGACTTATAATAACAGGAGGCAAATCCTTCCAATAAGTCCTTTATAGAGCTAGAGACAGAGACAAATAGATATAAACATCCATTGGTTCTATCTCTCTGGAGAATGGGACTAATATGGATTTTGGAATTAAGAGTGGTTCTCGAGGAACAGTTGTAAGGCTAGGTTTCCAAATTGTAGTCTCTTGAATAGACTTTCTAAGCCGATCAGATTTAAAGATGCTAATGACTCTGTTTAGGGTAGTAAAGAGAGCGCTGACCATGCAAGGCATGATCTTATCTTACAACAGAGATACCCACAGTGTCACCAGCGGGTGTCCTACTAACCCACTTACAAGAAACAACGATCTGAGTGACTGCATATATGACACTGTTCAACATTTCTGTCAAACTAACAAATATAATAAGATTGATCATTGCTTCTTATGTCACTGAAGAAAAGTGGGGAAAAAAGGGATGAGCTCAGTGACTCAAATTCTCAGCTACAGCACTGAATAAATGACCTGGAAACTTCTGTGTGTGTTCTGGATTTCGTTTATCCACAGGGCAGAGAATAAGGCAAACCAAACCCAAGATCGCATCCTATGACTAGCTGAGTTACACCTTGGGTGAGCACCCAGCATTATAGCCATGTTCATTGTTAAGGGGAGGACACTGGCTGGGAAGGAATGGAATCCTGAACGTGCAAATGGAATATGTGAATATGTGGCAAAACTCTGATGAGGCTGGGGACATTGAGCCCCTAAATTCTGGATAAGTCTTCTTTATTAGTGAAATAGCTCTCTACATTCTGGATGGGAGCGGCATCTCTATCGCCCAAGGAAATGAGCAAACAGCAATGGCCTCCCCTGAGGCAACAGTTGTTATGTAAGACAATACAGATTCTCCTCAGAACCAACCCCCATGACCCCTTTCTGTTTCTGGACCTATAACTAGACTCAAGTCACAGAAGCCTCTTAAAGGAGAGGTACAAAGTGTGACCTATGGGGACATGCATTAAATTGCAAAAAAAAACTGCTTCACTTTTACAAGTATGGAAATGTAGGCGTAAATATTACGGGTATGGGATAATGGTGGAAGGAACACAAAGTTGGATCAGACCAAATGGGGCTCACTGAGAAGGGATTCTGTATTTAATGCTGCAGCGTGAGGAGTTAGGAAGGCTCAAATGGCTTGATTCGTCGCTGACCCATGGAGCCAAAGCGAGCCCACAGTGAGGGAGTTGGAAATGCTGAGGGTGCTTGTTTCATTGTAGGTGGAAGGGTTTGTAGGCTTACAGAGACTGGGAGTGGATTTGTCATTTAAGACCTACTCACCGACACTGCAGGGGGCAGGGTGGGGGTGTCCACAAGACATCCTTCACAAGGATTGACGTAAATCTGAGTGGAACATCAACAACCTTGAGGAGCTCTGTGATCACTCATCTCCAAGGGTCTGACTTTATGGTGGGAACTGCAATCACTAAATCGAGAAACCTAAATTCAGTGGGAACAATTGGATTCCAGGGTGGCACAGGCCAAATGGAGGCACTCAATTGCCAAAGGCAAGGTGGACGCGCTTACTGTAATGGAAAACAGAGTCAAATCAGCAATCAGGATAGTTTGACTCACAGAGACCTTGAGCACTGACTAGTTGATCATGGTATTCCTGGAAGTGAAATAAATAAGAAGCCTACTAAATTCTTACTTGATCTGTATAAGCAGAAGAGTTCTCGGTTAAGTGAAGAAAAGTAAAACCTGAATCTTAAAAATTGAAAGTCATGGCTCCTGAATCAATTCTCAGACTTGAGCTAGTTTATAGACCCAAAACACCTTGAATGAGGGGAAGGTTGGGTCCCTTTGAAGAAGAATCACAGTACCCAGTACACCGCTCAAAATTTATACTCTTATCTTCTTCCTGACCTTACCCTCAAAGAACCTATGGTCATCTATCTATAACTATGCACTGGGGAGAAAGAGAATAATCAGGACTTTTTAGGGACTACTGGACACTGGCTCTGATCTGACACTGATTCCAGGAGACCCAAAACATCCCTGCACCAGTCAGAGCAGGGGCTTAGAGAGTGCACGTGATCGATGGAGTTTTAGCGCAGGTCCCTCTCATAGTGGGTCTCTAAGTCATCCTGTAGTTATTTCCCCAGGTCTGAATGCATAATTGGAACAGACATACCCAGTAACAGGCAGAATCCCTACACTGGTTCTCTGACCTGCAGAGTGAGGACTGGTATGGTAGGTCAGGCCAAGTGGAAACCACTAGAACTGCCTCTACCTAGGATAATAGTAAAAACAAAAGCACTGCGTTCCTGGAGGGATTGCAGAGATCAGTGCCACCGTCAAGGACTTGAAAGACGCAGGGGGGATGATTCCCACCACATCCCCGTTCAACTTGCATAGTTGGCCTGAGCAGAAGACAAATGGATCTTGGAGGAAGACATCAGATTACTGTAAGCCTAATCAGGGGGTGACTCCAATTGCAGCTGCTGTATCAGATCTAGTGTCACTGCTTATTAAGATACAGCAAATTAAAACATCGCCAAGTACTTGATGTGTGCTGTCAATCTGGCAAAAATATTTTTTTCTCTATACTTGTCAATGAAGTCCATCAGAAACAGTTTGCTTTCAGATGACAAGGCCTTCACTGTCCCACCTCAGGTGGACATCAACTCTCCAGCCCTGTGCCATAATTTAGTTCACAGGGAACTTGACCACCTTTCCCTTCTACACAACATCACATTGGTCCATTACATTCATGGCATTATGCTGATTGATTGGTCCTACCGACTAAGAAGTAGCAACTACTCTAAATGGATCGGTAAGACATTTACATGTACGATGGGAAATAAATCCCACAAAAATTCAGGGGCCTTCTGTCTTAGTAAGATTTCTAGGAATTCAGTGGTCTGGGACATGTGGAGACAGATTATTGCATCCACTACAAAAAGAGGTGCAGTGCCTACTGGGGTCTTTGGATTTTAAAGGCAATTTGTTCCTTTTCTGCGTGTGTCACTCTAGCCCATTTACCAAGTAACTCAAGAAGTTGATAGTTTTGACTAGGTCCCAGAACAAAAGAAGGTTCTAGAACTGGTCCAGCTTGCCATGCAAGTTGCTCCATCACTTGGGGCATGTCATCTAGCAAATCTAACGGTGCTTGGAGTAGCAGAGGTGGACAGGAATGCAGTCTGGAGCCTTCGGCAGGTTCCTATAGGTGAATCATAGCACAGGGCTTAGAATGTTCTAGGAAAGACTTGCCATCTTCTGTGAAGATTTACTCTCCTCTTGAGGAAGAGCTCTTGGCCTGCCATGGGACCTTAGTAGAGACTAAATGTTTAACCACAGGCCACCAAATTCCCATGTGTCCTGAGCTATCCATCAGCAACTGGAGGTTACCTGACCCACCATGCCATAAAGTTGGGCGTGCACAGCAGAGCTCCATCATCTGGTGGAAGCATGAAAGTTGTGTCACATTCAAGGCCAAGGGAATGGAATATGCAAAGTCATAGAAGATTAAGTCCGTATTATGTAATGAGAAACTTAAATTCCTGAAGAATTATCAAAGCTTCAGGGGTCCTGAAGTTGGCTGAGCATTTGACTTCAGCTCAGGTCGTGATCTCATGGTTTGTGAGTAGTTCGAGCCCCATGTCAGGTTCCCTGCTATCAGTGCAGAGCCTGCTGGGATCCTCTGTCCCTCTGTCTCTGCCTCTCCCCACCCAAAATAAAATAAACATTTAAAAAACCCTGCATACTCGCATCAAAGACTATCCACATACTGGGGTGCCTGGGTGGCTCATTTGGTTAAGCGTCAGACTTCAGCATAGGTCATGCTCTCACAGTCTAGTCTGTGAGTTCAAGCCCTGCATCAGGCTCTGTGCTGACAGCTCAGAGCCTGGAGCCTGCGTCGGATTCTGTGCCTCCCTCTCCCTCTGCCCGTCCTATGCTCACACTCTGTCTATCTTTGTCTCTCAAAAATAAATAAGCATAAAAAATTATTTAAAAAAAAGACTATCCACATAAGTCTTTGATAAGAAATAACTGAAGTGGTATGAAAATAATATTATTTTAAATTAAATATTTTAAATTAAAAAATAATATCATTTTAAATTAAATTAAGTACAGAGTGGTATGAAAATAATATTATTTTAAATACCCATTGGTAAAGAAAAAATGTAGGTTGCCTTATTGGTAATGGATGACTCAATTCAATGATTCAAGACATAGTCAGATGGTCACTATGGGTGGAACTGGGCACTAAGTATTGAGAGTAAGACAAAATGAATGCCCTCCAGGTGCTTACAAGATGATGTGTGTCCCTAAAATGTGCTTTGCAGTGAGAACTGTTGAGTGATCAGGGTAAAAGTTGAAGATATTGGGAGTTGAGAGTAGTTCATTCCAATCCCTGGACACTGGGAAGTCTTTCCTTAACAGCAAATAAGACTCTACTGGTCATTTCTTTCTTTTTTTTTTTTTTTTTAATGTTTTGTTTATTTCTGAGAGAGAGAGAGGCAGCATGAGCAAGGGAGGGTCAGAGAGAGAGGCCGACACAGGATCGAAGCAGGCTCCAGGCTTTGAGCTAGCTGTCAGCACAGAGCCTGATGCAGGGCTCAAACCCACAAACCATGAGATCATGACCTGAGCCGAAGTCAGATGCTTAACCGACTGAGCCACCCAGGTGCCCCTCTACTGGTCATTTCTTATTGGGATCACCATACCAGCCCCTTTCATTTATTTCCCGGAAATGCCAACGCCCTCTCCCTGAGAGAGCTATACAAGGGCTAGTCAAGAGTTGCATAAAGGAATTAAGTGAGCGATCACTTGAAAATGTAAACAATAAAATAGAAAAATCCCCTAGATACACCATGTATTTTATATGTCATATTTAAATAAAACTGAAGGTGCAATCTATTTGTTAAGTTGTAAAGTAGTTTTCCATTTATAATTACAGTAATAATCATTGTAGAAAATTTTAAAAATTAAAAAAAAATTAAGAGACAATAAAGAGGAAATTCTATCACCTGGGAAAATAATGACTAACATTTTGGCGTGCTATTTCCTAGTTTATGCCTACATAGAAAACTTTTTAATATGATTGTGGTAAGATTATAAGTAACATTTTGTATTTTTTACTTAACATTATATATATGTATAAAACCATTTTTTCCATATCATTAATCTTAAAAACATAATTTTAAATAACTGCATGATATTTGACTCTATGGGTGTACCACAATGGATATAACCATTTTCCTAATTGTTGGATTTTTAGGAAAACTTCCAAGTTTTTCTCTTTTGAAAAATACTGTGATGAATATTCAAGTTTCCAGTACTATTTCTTAATACCTCCTTTAGAGATACCTTAGGCCAGGTTTTCTGAGAGACAGACATGTGATAGGATTAGAAATTCAAGAGGCTTTTTGTTTTGTTTTGTTTTGTTTTGTTTTTGTGTTTGGGAAAGTGCCTGAGGGAAAACAGGGAGGGAGCTTGGAGGGCTGGGAGAGTCTGCAGTCAAGATGTGATCTAACCTCTACAAAAGAGAAGGGAACAGAGGAAGGTTGGGAAGAAGAATGGTAGGCAGACATGTAGTTTCTAGAAAATGCCAGAAATCTAACGGCAAGAACCTTGAAGCCAAAGTTGGCCAGCAGAGGGGTCCTGCATTTTCTCCTAGAAACCTCGCCTGAGTTCAGCCACTGGCTGCAGCAGCCCAAGGCTAGCGTGGCCTCAGCTGGGCAACAACGGTGCATTTCCAAGAGCAGCAGCTGGGATGTCACAATTATGCTCCTGGCATTCAGAGACCCAGGAGTCGCATTCTGTGACCACCATGGGAGAGATTTCCGTGAATGGGAGTCTAAGTTCTAAGGCAAGAAACCAATTTTAAGGCTTTTGAGTATTAAAATTTTTTTCCTACTCGATAAACATTCTAACAACTATGAGTACCAAAAAATGTTTTAATTAAAAAAAAAAAATCTCCATTCTCTCTCTAATCCTGGGACCGTCTTCCTTCCCAGGGACCCCTTTCGTGGCCCGGGCCCTTGGTACATCCTGGGGCAAATCTTTGCAGTTATCTTCTGACCACGCTGTCCACTTCTGGGCACCTCATCTTAGAATCTATTGTACACTCCACTGCCAGAATAATTTTACTAACACTCAATTCTGACCTAGCACATCCTTGTTCAGAAGTCTTCTAAGGGTCAAAGAAATAGGAACACAGTATGGAATTTCCACAGTGTAGTATAACCCAGATCCTCCCCCAAATATTGCTAATTATTGAAGCATTTGTTTCCTAGGGATGTGTACTATATGAGCATGCATTTATGTACACAAGTATATAAAAATTATATTTATAGTATGTTACACACACACACATAGTCCTGGAGGCTAGAAAACCAAAAGCACAGTGTAGACAGGTTGGCTTCGGAGCAAAGGGCTCCTAAGGAGAATCTTTCTCCTGCCTCTCGCCTAGTTTCTGTAGCCACAGGTGTTGTGTGGCTTGTAGATGCATCTCTCCAATCTTTGTCTTCACATAGTGTTCTCACTGTGTGTCTCTGTCTTCTCATACCAGTCATAATGGGTGAGGGGCCCACCCTACTCCAGTATAACCTCATCTTACTTTAACTAATCATATCTGTAATAATATTTCCAAGGTCACTTTCTGAGGTATTGGGGTTGACGACTTAAATGTACCTTTTTCAGGGAGGGACACGATTCAACCCCTAATATTGGGATCTTCTAGAAAGTTTCCCCAGTGACCAGTAAGAAAGATTATCACATAGGTTTTAAGTAAAGCTAATAGTACTCCATTTGAAGGGTTGTACTTTATTCTAAGATTATGTTCGTCTTAGCTTGTTAGTATTGAGATGTTCTGTGTTAGTAAATGATAGTGACAGTAAACAATATAGGATTTTTAAAAGAAAAAATGAAAAGCTGACAACTTTTGGAACCATTTTTGAAATTTTACTTATTCAAAAGAAATGGACTCCAAAAATCTTTTGCTTATATATCCCAAATAGGAAAACCAATTGAATGAGTGACCACAGAAAATGTGTTTTGTTTATTTTTTATTTATACCTGAACACTAACTATTCCCAGCATAGAAATTTTAAAAGATTAAATAAAGACGAAACAAATAACACTATTAATGATAATTTGGGAGAAATCTTACTGAAGCTATTATAAATAAATGCCTAGTGCTAACAATAGGTTTGATCATTCTTTAGTATTTGGTGACTCATAGTTTAACACAAGGATATAGTATTTAAAAACTAGATTTTAAGTACAATTTATTTATATATTTAATTATCATAGTTGTCAGGACTGAAAAATTACCTTGGAAAAGTTGATTTCATGCAATATATATGTACTCAAGAAGAAGTTTATGGTTATTGATAATGGACATAAAATTCATATTTTAAATAGCTTTCTTGACAATACGAATTAGGAATTGAGCATATCAGCAGTTTTATCATTTTTTTGTTTTTAAATAAATTAATGTTTATTTATTTTTGAAAGAGAGAGAGAGAGACAGAGCAGGGGAGGGGCAGAGAGAAAGGGAGACAGAGAATCTGAAGCAGGCTACAGGCTCTGAGCTCTCAGCACAGAGCCTGACACAGGGATCAGACTCACGAATCACAAGATCATGACCTGAGCCAAAGTCAGATACTTAACCAACTGAGTCACCCAGGCACCCGAGCAGTTTTATCATTTGTAAACCCTATATATGTATCTTGATTTATAGATCCAATGAAAGCAAGAGTGAAAATCCAATGAAATATTAATACACCTAAATCCCTCTCTTCTATTTTGATAAAATTCGAAAATCACCAT
Source organism: Proteles cristata cristata (assembly GCA_017311185.1). NCBI lineage: Eukaryota > Metazoa > Chordata > Mammalia > Carnivora > Hyaenidae > Proteles > Proteles cristata. The sequence continues at coordinate 1,274,174 of JAESUZ010004147.1, read as the reverse complement.
TAAGCAAATACCACAGCAATTATTGTTGCGGGAAGGGGCTAGTGGTGCATGCTAATCTTAGTGAGCAAAGATGGGATGAAAGCAGGCTATATGCGTAGTTTCAAACTCTCTCCCCATCATAAGCTTTTTAATTGCCAAAAAATATATATATACTAATAACTACAGTGGGCCTGGCAGATGCCATCTCAACCCAGTGATCAGGGTCAGCATTACCAAAAACGAGACACGCTGACGTCATGTGCATACGGTACAGTACAAAGTACTGCGAGGTGCACATCACTTCTGTGAAGTTCTTGCCGAAACTTCATGACCTCAATCATACCACAAGAAAACATCTGACAAGCCCAAACTGAGAGGCTTTCTACAAAGTAGGTGACCACTAACTTTCAAGGACGAGAAACAAAGACTGAGGTACTCTTATAGATTGGACAAGAATAAACATGACCATGAAATCAACATGGAATCCTCATGGACCCAAGGCCAGAAAAATGATGTTAGTAGAAAAATCAAAATTCAAGTGAGGTCTTTGGATTAGCTGACAGTTACTGTATCAGCATTAGTTTCCTGGTTTAGATCGTTGTGATATGATTACGTAAGATATGGTGTGAGATGAAGCTGGGTAAAGCACATAGGAGAACTCTTGGTACTATTTTTGCAACTTTTCTGTTAATCTAAAAGTTTTTCTAAATGAAACAAATTAAATATACTAATAGAATTGGGAATAGTCTCTTCCATGCCTGCCGGATCTTTCTGCCCAGTCTATGTCAGACATTGCTCCATAGAGTCCCCAAACCGTACGTTCTGTTCTAAACTGTACTTCCGGTGCCTGTGCTTTTGCTTAAACTACTCTCAGCAACAGAAACTCACTCTGAAATTATTTGAGGGCCTACTGTGTGTAGATACAAATGATGTTCATAGTGGTTGCATTCGATGCTATCATTCAATGCTATCACCTTTCGTTCTAGGTGGCTAAACATCCTTCTAAAATACTCTCAAATGTGTGGTGATTCCAAACGGATCTGGTCAAAAACCCGAGGGGGGACAGGTACTATATGCTTATGTTCCTTTTGCAGTTGAGGAAACAAATTCCAAGATTTTAAGTGTGTCTGCTGCAGACTAAAGGAACATTTGCACTTGCCCTTCTCTTTAGCCACATCTCAAATTTAGTGTTTACAAAAACATCTTCCTTTGAGGAATTCATCACGTCACCGAGGCTGAGTTGTCTGTCTCAACATCATGGCTGATGTCAGCAGAGAAGACTGAGTTGAATGTGTTCGCACCCAAGGACATTCTCTACAAGTAGGTTGCTGTGATCATTAATTTATGTGTCAGTTTGACTGGGCCACGGGATACCCAGATATCTGGTCAAACATTAATCTGAGTGTTTCTGCATGGGTGTTTTTGGGTGAGATTGTCATTAAATTGGTGAATTTTGAGTAAAGCAGATTGTCTTCCATTAGGTGGGTGGGTCTCACCCATTTGGGTGGGCCTCGTCCAATCAGTTGAAAGACCAAATAAAACACAATCCTGACCACCTCCAAGTAAGGGAAAGTTCTCCAACTGACAGCCTTCACACTTCCATCTGCAACATCAACTCTTCTTGCCTGACAGAGATATAAATATATGTATTAGTCAGGGTTCTTCAGAGACACAGAACCAATGGGACCTAAGTCCCTATGTCAACATCTATATATCTCCTATTGGTTGTTTCTGGAAAACTCTGATAATACAGTTGTCTTATGGCATTTTTTAAAATGTTTTATTTATTTCTAGGAGAGAGAGAGACAGCGTGAGGAGGGGAGGGTCAGAGAGAGAGGGAGTCACAGACTGAAACAGGCTCCAGGCTCTGAGCTGGCAGTCAGCACAGAGCTTGACGTGGGGCTCGAACCCACGAACCGCGAGATCATGACCTAAGCGAAAGTCGGACGCTTAACCGACTAAGCCACCCAGGCGCCCCGTCTTATGGCATTTTTGATATAAGTGGGTTCTCCTGTCACTTCTCTCACTCCCCAAAGTCATTTAGGGAAGAAGCCAAAGGGCAGCATAGTTGAGGTATTTTCCAGTCTGATTATAATTACCACATAATACTGATTAACCTCAAAGCTTCTACTTGAAAATGTCAAATACATTTCAGGATGTAAGGAAATAGGCTGGGTTATAGGTGAAAGGTTTTTAAATACAAACTCCTCTTGGCCTATCAGAGGAGGCCAAACATTGGCTCGCAATATTTAACTGAAGTATATGCATGTCTTTGCTTCATTTAAAAAGGAAACTTAAAAAACAATAATAATAATAAAAAGAAAACTTGTGGGGTGCCTGGGTGGCTCAGCCAGTTGAGCATCTATCTGACTCTTGATTGTGGCTCAGATCATGATTTCACGGTTCATGGGATCAAACCCGCATCAGGCTCTGCACATCTCCCCATCTCCCTCCCTCCCTCTCTCCCTCTGCTCCTCCCCCACTCTTGAGCAAATGCGCCTATACGCTCTCTTTTAAAAAAAAATTTTTTTAATTAAAGAAAAGAAAACTTGTGATTGCCATTTATTCTTCCAGTGCCAGATGTATTTGGGTTACCACCTGTCCCCTAGTCATTGAGTAACTTTAATTTTGCCTTTGGAGTATTTATCATAGCTGTGTATTTCCTAAGGCAAGTTACAATTTTGTCATTCCTTTTAGTCACCACGTAAATGGCAACAGTGTTGTCTTAGAATTCCGCAATGTGTCAAGCTGCTGTAGTCAGTATGGTCAGTGACCCGGATCTTAGATCACATTCCCTTGCAGGATTATGTTCTTCTGTGTCTTAAATGTTGAAGATTTTTCTCTTTTGTCACTAAGGTCTTCATATCAGCAACTTTGTTTCAACTTATGCTATGTTAAAATCTAAGACATAATCCCAATGATTTTGCTATATGTGAATTTTGATGCATGAGTTTCAGTAGTTTTAAAAATAAGCTTGTCGTCTACTGGAACTTAACTTGATGCCACGGTTTCCCTCTCCAATGCATTTTCTGTAAGAAAATTTGACCCATCCATTTTTGCTATTTATAGGCTTCTGCTTAAGGTAATGGTGAAATTGAATAATTACTCAAGATCCAGGTGATGGAGTTTGGAAGATGGAGGTGGTAGTGGCCTGCGGGTAGTGGTCTGCTTTGGAAACTAGATAGTGACTCAAGGGAAAGGGGGTGGTGGCCCCGCAGGGTGGCATTGTCAGTATGTAGTAAACAGGAAGTGACCCACCCACCCCGATATCTGGAATATGATTGCCCATTTAGAATTAAATAACGAAAACAAACAAACATAATCCACCAGGTTCATTGAGTGTATATAAGGAAAGACTGTCAATAGAAAAAGGAACATTGACCCCAGGGTGGAAGCCACCCTTTTACAGTTTGCCTCATGTCTTCTCATTTAGTCCTACAGCAAGCTTAGGAAGTGGGCACTGTGATCTCACGGTCACAGGACGGAAAGCTCAGATAGGTTGTCACTTGCCCAAGATCACAGAGTTGGTGGGAGACCAAACCACAATGAGCACTTACTTGTGTTATTCCAACACCCGCTCTCTAAAGTAGCAAGTTGAGCGGCCTGCAGACCAGAGAGCGGCTAAGGCAAACACTGGGTACGCCCATTCACGAACTGCAGGCAGGGAACCACCCCCGGCCCCCCTCCCCCACCCCCCCACCAAGTTCATGTTGACCTGGCAGCTGTCTCCACCATGCAAATCAGAGCCGGATCGCATTAAGCATTTTCACCTCTGTTTTACATATGCTGTGTTCACGGAGCACGTGGCTGGCAGAGTTTGACTTCTGGTTTTGTTTTCTTGGAGCAAAGATGTACCAGGGCATACCTGTGTGGAGGGAGGGGGCGGGACGGTGGGTTCTTGTTAGGATCCAGTACATGGCTATCCTGGATTGCAGAGGACATCTCTGTGGAGGCGACGGTAGTTCAGTCTCTCTCATTCCGTTGCCTTGGGAATCACTGATAAAACACCAAACTCCCAAACTTGCTGAGCCAGGTCCATATCTCCTGGGAAAGTGACCGAAGCCCCTGCCACCATGTGAGGTTTGCATGGCTACCCGGGAACCAGCCAGCTGGTCCGTCCTGAGGATGAATCTTCCTTTGGTTGCTACTGAAAACAATCTCAGAAATGTGTCCATAACGTTCTATTTAACACCCACCTTTTTAAAAATTAGACAAAGTTTCTGACCTCTTTCCTTATTCACACACACTCTGTTCCCCTCCTGGGCATTTGCTTCTCTTTAAGCAAGTAATGCCCTAATTGAAGGTGATTTCCTCTGAGGAAGGATGTGAACTGGGGCATTTGAGGGGCGACTGCCCTATCTCCCCCTGCCTCCCTCTAGTGGCAGCTTCCGGAATAGCAGGTTCACAGATGTAAATTATAAACCACACCATAGGGTGCCCTTGCTCAAAATCTTCCACTGTCTCCCCATCATTTATAATAAAACCTGATTTTTTTTTTTTTTTTACCAGACTCTACAAGGGCAAACACCATCTGGACACTCTGCTTACCTTGACGACCTTCTCTTTCCTCCTCACAATCTGTCTTCATTCTGATTTCAAATATTCCAAGCTACTACAACCTTGGACACTTTGTACTTGGCTTTTTACTTTCCAGAGTTTCCTTCTCCCAGACTCTTTAAGCCAAGTTTCTGCTCATCACCCAGGTCTCTACTTAAATACCACCTCTTCGGAGAAGTCTTCCCTAACTACACCAGCTAAAGAAACCCTCTTTCTTCATCATATTGCCCTATTTTACTGGTTCTTCACGGTACTTATCACTACTTTACATTTTCTTGTTTACCTTTGTATTAAATTGCTTCTTTTGCAACTTACACTGCAGCCCCAATGCAGGACACTGCTTGTATTGTTCAATTCTGCATTCCTAGCCATTAAAGTCAATCTGGCAAAGGGGAGGGAGGGGCCCCGTGCGCATTTATTAATGAATCCATTCTGCCACGCTCCTATCCAACATCCATGACAGATAGAATTAATCAATGTGCTGCTCTTTCCACTGCATATTATCACAATGAAAGGACAATTTCCTAGAGATCCTCAGCTGACCCCATATGCAAAAATAAATTCCAGACAGAGTAAAGAGCTACATGTAAAGAAACATAGGGATGATATTTAAAGGGGACTATTCTTATAACATTGCAATGGTGGTGTGTGTGTGTGTGTGTGTGGGAATCTCAGTGGAAAAGATACTCTAGGGACACCTGGGTGGCTCAGTCAGTTAAGTTTGTGACTTTGGCTCAGGTCATGATTTCATGGTCCCTGAATTCAGACTCTGCATCAGACTCTGTGTTGACAGCTTTGAGCCTGAAGCCTGCTTCAGATTCTGTGTCTCCCTCTCTCTTTGTCCCTCCCCCCCACTCATGCTGTCTCTGTCTCTCAAAAATGAATAAATGTTAAAAAAAATTTTAAAAAGAAAAACAAAGAAAAGATACTCTAAGCATAATCATGGCCAAGAAGGTAAGGAGAATCTGACATAAGAATATTGAATGTTTGCATGGCACAGTCAACCCAAGGTAAAAGATGAGGTTGACATTTGGTGGAAATATTTGCAAAGTAAATGACCAATGGTTGATAACCTTAACTATTTTTTTAATTTTTATATTTTTTTTAGAAAGAAAGAGAGCACGAGTGGGGGAAGGCCAGAGAGAGAGGGAGACACAGAATCCGAAGAAGCCTCCATGCTCTGAACTGTCAACCCAGAGCCAACACAGGGCTTGAACCCATGGACCTGGAACCCATGGATCATGACCTGAGCCAAAGTCAGACATTCAACTGACTGAGCTACCCAGGTGCCCCTAACCTTAACTACTTTTTAATTATACAAATTAATAAGAAAAAGAAAAGACTGAGATAAGAACTGAACATTAGATATCCACAAAGAATTCACACGGTGCAGGTGGACCAGGAGGCTGTCAAAGGCAAGCAGGGTGTACCACATTTTGGCATGTGGATTAATTTGAGCTGACACAGTCGAGACCTAGCAGATTCAAGAAAACTTTACCTCTCCCTTAACTGCCAAAAAGAATTTACATAGAAGGCCTGGCCCAGAAAGGGAGATACTAAGCCAGAGATAACTTCTTGTTTCGTTTTTTTTTTTTTTTTTTATGTGTTTCTGAGAGAGAGAGAGACAACATGAGCAGAGGAAGGTCAGAGAGAGAGGGAGACACAGAATCTGAAACAGTCACGAGGCTCTGAGCTGGCTGTCAGCACAGAGCCCAATGTGGGGCTCGAACCCACGAACCGTGAGATCATGACCTGAGCTGAAGTCAGATGCTTAACCAACTGAGCCACCTAGGAGCCCCAGCCAGAGGTAACTTTTATCTGAAAGACTTACCTGCTGGACAGGCAAACCTCTGAGTATGAAAAACCCTCTTCTTATCTTCCTATGAATCACCTTCCACCCTTTGGAAGCCCCAGGCCCTATCTCATTCCTTAGCACAGGATGGCATATAAGCCTCAACGCCCTGACAGCCTTTGCGTCTTATGTTAGTATAGGGCTCCCCTACATATGAAATTAATTTTTTTCCCTGTTCCTCTGTCTTTATCAATTTAATTATTAGACCAGCCAAAGAATGTAGAAGAGCAGAATGAAAAGATGGGTTTTTTTCCCCCTATTACATTAATGAAACGAAAAAGATCCAAAGTTGTCATGGATGTAGAGAAATGGCCATTGTTACCGTGGGGAAGAGTGTAAATGTGACCTGCCCTTTTGGAAGGGAATTTGTCGGTACAAAATTTATACCGAGTATATACAATTTCACACTTAGGTGTCTATAATCATTGACATTTCTTTGAATGTAAGTGAGATTAAGTATTTTTCATGTTAATTGCTCACCTCCATATTTTCTTATTCCAAACGTGCCAGTGTATGACCTCTACCTGCTTCCCTACTAGTAGACTGTTAGCTGAGTAAGATTTGGAGAAGCACTAAAATCTGCTTCATCACACAAGAACTATTGAACTCCTTTATCATTTCACTCTCAATAGCAGAGCCAGTTGCACTGAAACCATAATATAATCACAATCGTTTCTCAGCAGTGGCCCCGTCCCCAGGAACTTGCATCCTTCGTAACTTGCTAAAAGGATGTAGTGATTGCATTTACATTTTTAACAAAAATGTAATTCATCATGCCTTCTTTAATTCAACTAGCAAACATTTATTGACCACCTACATCTGCCAGGTGCTGCTTTAGTCATCTGTCCTCAATCCTTTTGCTGTTCCTTATAAAATATGTACAAACCCTTAAGAAGCGATGCCCTAGGAAGCAAGCCCAGTCATCAGGGTCCACGAAAAAGATGCCCACGTTTGCACATGGGCACAGCTGAGCCAGAAGAAAAATTCTGCTATTAAAATTGAAAAGGCAGAATCTTGAAAACATAAAAATTCTCCATGTATTATTAAGCCAAAAAAGTTAACAAAATGCTATGTGTATAGTGTTCCCACTTTTGCTAAAAAAGCCTATGTATGTGTGTGTTTATGTGTATGTATGGGTATAAATGAATGAATTTATGTAGGAAAAGTTCTGGAAGGATATATTAAAAACTTATTTCCTTAAACGATAAGATTTCAGGTTTTTGTTTCCTTTTTTCTCATTTTGGTTTTCTATATTTTCTGCTACTGATATACTCTGCCCCCAAAATCTCAGAAATGCAAAGTTCCTTTTGTTATAGTTAAAAGTGGGCTCTGTAACCAAATGTCCAGGTCTCTTTCAATTTATTCTTGGTCTTTCCCTAGACTTACGAATTAGAAAGTTAGCTTTTAAAAGTTACTTGACAAGCCCAAGCCTTAGTTTGTCACCCAAAAATAGTGTTAATAACTACTAACTACCCCCACGGGTTCTTGGTTTTAATTCAATAATATCAAGTAAGAAACACCCTTAGCATGGAGCTTCATGCTTAGTAAGTGCTCTCAATGTTAGTTCATTTAATCTTTTCTTCTCCTTATGCAACAAATGCTAAAGTCAATTAAACATTAGGGAGTCTATAAAAGCTGTAACTACACACCTAGGATTTTCCAAGATAAATCCGGTTTCAAATATTTCACCCTATTGCTGCACTGTGTGTGCTGATTTTGTTTTCAGCTTCATGATTTTCATCGGTCTCATGTTTCTTTGGCAGTCTTATCACAATATCTAATAGCTTTGAGCATTCACTGGATGCTGCCCAGTCTTCTGAAATGAGAAAAAACAGCTCTGAGAGTATAACACATATCTTCAACCCTTACTCATAGCCAAAGCCTCTTACATAGTTCAGCAAACTTAGTTCATTGGAGTGGTAAAAGTGTTTCTTAACGAATACATATTTTTCAATCATAGTAACAATAAGGATTAAATATTAAAAAAATAAGGAGAAGTTCTAATTGTATTTAATGAAGTAAATATAATGTTGATACTAAAGATGGTAATGTTGCACTAAAAAGAAAAAAACCACCAAAAAACTAGAATGGACTAATTACACTAAAAATTTTCAATAAAATTTAAGCAAACAGCTCACTAAAAAATATACATTAAAACCATTTGCCCAGATATTTAAGCAACCTAAATGTCCATCAAAAGATGAATGGATAAAGAAGATGTGATATATATATACACAATGGAATAGTACTCGGCCATAAAAAAGCAAGGACACCGGCTATTCACAACAATATGCATGGACCTAACTGGAACATGCTAAGTGAAATAAGTTAAACAGAGAAAGAGAAATACTATATAATTTCACCTATATGTGGAATTTAAAATCAAAGGAAAAAAAGGAAAGGAAAGGAGAGGAAAATCATAAATACAGTGAATAAACTGGTGGTTGCCAGAAAGGGAGGGGAATTGGGGGATAAGTAAAATAGAAGGGGATTAAGAGACAAACTTCCAGTTATAAGATAAATAAGTCATGGGAATGGAAAGTACAGCATAGGGAATATAGTCAAGAATATTGTAATATCTTAGGTGACAGAGGGTAACCGCACTTAGCATGGCGAACACTGAGTACTGTATATAATTGTCAAATCTCTATGTTGTACACCTGAAACTGATATTATATATCAACTATACTTCAATTAAAGGCACACAAAAAGTGTTCACTTTTTGAGCAATGTGAAAGTGTTTCAATATTAGGAGTTGTATTTACATAATTAATCAAATTAATAGACTGAAAGAGAAAAATTTTATGATTACTTCCAGACATGTGAAAAGGGCATCCATTTATGGATTTTACATGCTTCTATAAAAATAAAACAATAACATAAGGATTTATGGGTATTTCCTTGACATATATAAAAATTACATATATAACCTTAACACCCAAGCCGCTAAAATTAGTAATAAGAAGCATGATGTCTATCATTTCCATACAAAGATGCTCATGGAATCCATAGCTATGTAACATTTGCAATGACTTCAAACAAAATGTTACATAGAATTGGATTTCACACTTCTTATTCTACTTTCAGCGGAAAAGTGTCTGACTCGGTTGCTAAGGTTGTGTCTGAATTTTTATATTTATTAATGTAACAAAATAGATGTTAACGTAATATATAACTACTATACCAAAATTTTCTATAATTAGTATATAGTCACATATTAAACAAAATTCCTACAAGACCCAAAAGTAGACTTTAAAAAAAGGGAGTCATCTATGTCCCCAGGCAAAGATGCCAATTTTTCCTAAATTAACATAAATATAATGCAGTCCCAATACGAATCACAGCTGGTGTTTTTTTCTCAAGCTAAACGCGTAGATTACAAAACTCACTTGGCAATAGAAAAGGCAAAAATTACCAGAAAAGTCCTGGCAGGAAAGAATCGTGAGAGAAGCTAGCCCTTTCAGAGGCTAAAACATACTACCAATCTTTTGTAAATCTAAAATGCGATGTTGGTGCATAAAAAGATGGACAAACCAGTGAAACCGAAGAGCAAACAAAGAAATGGACACCATTAGAAAGGCAAATTTAGTATATGACAAAACGTCTTCTCAAATCAGTGGAGAATGCATCAACTTTTTTGATAAGTAACATGGAATAACTGGGTAGTAATAGGTAAAGATTAAAAGGTGTCTATTTCTTATACTGCACACCAGGATAAACTCCAAGTGGATGAGATTTAAGTGTAAAAAAATTAAAACACAAGGACTAGATAAAAACATGAGTGAGTTTCTACTAGAACTTAGGGTTAGAAAATGTTTTCCTATTATTCAAAATTCAAAAGAACTATAAGAAAAAATAAAATGTACATATATATAAAAAGAAACCTTTACATAAGAAAACATAGCATAAACAAAAAGGATAAAAGCCAAACTGGCAAAAACATTAGTTCCTTATATAACAATAAGTTATGTTAATGAATATCCCTAACACATATAAAGTTTCAAAAATCTTTTAAATAACTGTAATTTGATACAAAGCAGACAAGATAATAAATAAATGGATCATACGTACAAAAAAATTATAAGGACTTAATTATATGAATAGTTGTTCAATTTCAGTTATAATAAAGGAAATGTGTTTCAGATTGAGATGTCATCTCTTATCTATTAGGTAGGAAATTCAAATGTGTTAGTTTGACAAAATTCCAGTTGACAGGCTTTCTTTAGGCAACTAGGCACTTTCATATACTGTTTATGGAAATAAAAAACAGTACAACTTTTATAGAAGGAAATTTGGGACTCTCTGACTAAATTATATGTGCATTTAAGCTTTGACTTAACAATTTCACCACTGGGAATATATCCCAAAGATACACTGGCAAAATATAGAAAGGAAGGAAGGAAGACGAGACTATTATTTCAAGATCATTAACTGCAATATTAATTATAAGGGCAAATACACGTAAATGACTCAAATAGGGCATTGGCTAAATAAATTCTTAAACACAATTCAGTAACATGAAGCTTTGAAGAAGTATTGATAACCAAGACACATTATAAGGAAAAAGCAAGGTAAGAAAAAGGTGAATGCTGTATTTTAAAGTTTAAAAAACTGTTATTTATTTATTTATTTATTTTGAGAGAGAAACAGAGAGTAGGGGAGGGGCAAAGAGAGAGAAAGAACCCCAAGCAGGCTCCACACTGTCAGTTCAGAGCTGGATGTGGAGCATGAACTCACAAATCATGAGACCATGACCTGAGCTGAAATCAAGAGTTGGTCACTTAACCAGCTGAGCCACCCAGGCACCCCAATAGTGTACCATTTTTTAAGTAAAGAGTATATGAGCAGAAGAAGTTCCTACCTGCTTATATTTGTAAAACTGATGGAAGTGTAGGGGAGAAAAAAATTTGTCCTTTACCCTTCTAGATTCTTTTGACTGGTCTATTAATTAAATTGACATAAACCAGATTAACAGAAGAAAAACAAAGTTAATTACGTACATACAGGAGCCCCATAAGAATATGAGATCCCCAGGTAATCAGGCATTTGAAGTTCATACACCATTCTGAGCTAAAGAGAAGGGGTTTGGAACCTGAGACTTCAAAGGAAAGAAAAACAACTTAAGGAAGTTAGAGGAGCAGATGTTTGTAAACAAACACTTGTTATGCCATTCAGACCATGGGACACAGAGAGGAATTTGCTCTCTTAGTTGTGCTGACCTTACCTCTGCCTTCCCATACCTAACCCATATTCTCTGTAGTGATAGTTCTCTCATGGACCAGCCCTCCTATCGACATTCTTTTAGGCTGGTAAGGAGGAGGTAAACATCCCCCTAAGTCTTTTGGATCCCGACTAACTTCAGTTCAAGGTAATCCACATGCCAAATGGCACATTTTGGGGAGGGTCGTTCTGAATTCCTTCAGAAGATAAACCATAAAATCAGAAGGAAATGGGTACCTATGGGGGATTGGTTTGTAGGTTTGACTCTCAAATCACACAAATTATTTACGTAATTTAAAACAATTCCATTTTAAAGGATCAATTACTAATAATAGAAAGTGTATTAAAAAAGAAAAGAAAGAAGAAACAGGCCCCAAATGGGGCCACTTGCCCCTATGACAACAAACCAAGGCTTAATTGCAAGAATGTGACCTTTACCCAGTCAATCTGGAATTTCCTGATTAGCATTAGTGAGGTGAGTGGCATGAAAGACTCCTGCCCTGCCCCCAAAGGAAGGGAATCTTGCCTGAAACAATTCCTTTCTTTTACTAGTAATTTCCGTGTCCCAACCCATTTCTGCCTATAAAAGTCTTTCCTTTTGTACAGCTCCTCAGCCCCTGTCGACTTGCTAGATGGGATGCTGCCCGATTCTTGAATTGCTGGACAAAACCATTTAGGTCTTCAGATTTACTCAGTGGAACTTTCATTTTTTTAATAAAAGTGAGATGGAACAGATGAACTTCACTGAATGTCCAGTTTTGTGTCAAATCCACAAGAAAACAAGAAATTCAAGTGATGGTCAAGCACAGTGAGTTGACTTTTTATTCCTAGTGGGATATTATCTTAAGGACAAAAAGAACTGGCCCCCACCCCCAAATACATGGACATGTTTTAAAGTGATCATATTGTTTATGACAATACTAATTTGAGATTGTTGTACTTGCTTTGAGAGAAAACGCAGTTGAATAATTAAGTCAAATGTGAACTTTATAACAGCAAAGGGACCTTGAAACAAATAATCCATTTTCTTCAATGTAAACAAATTATAGGAAAAAGAAAGGGAGAAACAACCTAGAGATTCAAATAAACTTAAAACACCTATCAAACAATCACAATACATAGACTTCATTGAATTCTGATTCACTCAAAAAAAGATGTTTGTTTTGTTTATTTTAATGTTTGTTTACTTTTGAGACAGAGAGAGACAAAGTGTGAGCAGGGGAGGGCCAGAGAGAGAGGGAGACATAGAATCTGAGACAGGCTCCAGGCTCTGAGCTGTCACACAGAGCCCAACGCGGGGCTCCAACTCACAGACTGCAAGATCATGACCTGAGCTGAAGTCGGCCACTTAACTGACTGAGCCACCTAAGGTGCCCCCAAAATAGATGTCTTTTAAAAGGTGGCATTTATGAAACAATTGGAAATTTTAATAAGGCTGGACACTTGATATTGATAACTTATGGCTGTTTTATGTAAAGTAATGAAACGGGTTGTTTTAAAAAGAATTCTTACCTTTTTAACATACATATTGATGTATTATAAATGAAATGATATGATAATGAGAATTAGGTCATAATAATAACAGAGTAGAAATGAGTGGAAGTACAGATGAAACAATTTGACCATTAGCTGATAATCATTGAAACTGAGTGATAAGCACATGGATGCATTATATTATTCATTCTTTGTGTATATTTGATATTTTTCAAAATAAAATAAATAAGGTCAACTTCATAAAAATACAGATATTGCTAACATTTGTTAAATTTATAAATAAAGCATAAATTTACAAGATGAAACTAAAGTCCTAAGGAAGAACTAGGTTTTGTGAATCTGTAACTTTAATAAATTGAATACTGATTGTTTAAGGCAAGATACAACTTCTGAATGCGTTCTCTATGTATAAAAACCAATCTCAGGGGCACAAAAATGCAAACTTAACAACACAAAGGCTTGGAGGAAAACAGCCTGGACTCAAATTCCTTCTCACCTCAAACTAGAGTTATAAAATACAAAGTGCTTAGAACAGTACCTAGCACACAGGTAGCAGTCAGGAAATTTCAGCAATCATGATTATCATCAGCCTGGGCGGTGGATAGAGAAAGGACCTTTTTCAAATCTTGAACCTTCCATTTATGAACTAGGGACAAGTTATTTGGTTCCATTTAAGAAATACAGATGAAAGCATCTTCTGTGTGCTCACCCTGAGAAACTGGGTCAGTGATGTTGAGGTGTTAACAATCTACAGTCTAAAGTAAATCTCTGTTTCTTCAGTTCTAAAACTGTTATCCTAATAATCAAAGATCATAATGTTTCACCGACTGGTTTTGCAAATGAAGTGAAACTAGTTCCAACGATCTATACAGAAAAATCCCCAAAATGAAAAAAAAATTCTGTTTGCAGCACCCCGCCAGATGAAAATAGTCGGAAAGATCAGAACTGTTTTGCGCTTTTGTTCACCATGCCAACTGCTGGCATTAATCTGCTCTCTGAAAGGACCTACCCACTGCTCTCTGTTCAATGAACTTCTCATCTTTTCTATTAATCCAGAAAAGATTGCCTTAATTCATAAATTGCAATTCAGATTTATAAATCAGGACCTCCTCCATTTTGTTAATGTAATTTATCACTTTAGGGGTAATTTCTGATCCGCAGAAACCCAGCACCCATCACCTTTCATTCATGCATTCAACAAGTCATTCCTACTGCCTACTAGGTGTTAGGAATTGAGGCAATCGCTAAACGCGGACACAAAAGAGCTTATGTTTTAGCAAGACAATAAGCAAAACACCTTACATGAATAAATTACATAGTATGTTAGATGGTGAATATGCATGGAAAAAATTAATGAGTAGAGAAGCACGAAAAAGGTGTCTAATAGCATTTGCTGATTTTGTATATATATGTAATTGACTTTTACCAATCTCTGTAAATAGTTGTCTGCGAACAACTCCTGATACTTCACAAACAATTGTTTCCGCTGACACCCACTTAGTTTACTGGTAAGAGTTTATGTGCTCGGCGGGGGAAAAAATCCTTTGGAGTTCATAATACCAACATATGGTGTTCTGAGGCTTTCAGCTAAACAACACATCTATTGCTTCAGTAAAGTCCAGCAGAACCCATACTCCCATATCGTACTTGGTAAATGGTTCCTCACTGAGTGTCCTAAACTCCTTGTAGATTGCAGCTTGGGCTGCTTTTTTATTTGTTTGTTTTTTAATCAAGTACTTTCCTACAGAGCACATACTCTTTCTTTGCAGCCTCCTGAAAATTCCAAGCAAACTCTGAATGTACAGCCAGAGCTCTTCACTCAGAGGTACCAGGTCTGTAGAAGTCAGGGCTCTGAGAGATAAATTCATGAATTCAATGCCTCCCTCTATAGCCCAGTGCTCTTGAGTGCTCACTTTACCACCTGGTCTAGTCTATTGGCCAATGATGGCCAACGCCATGCAGTAAGTGTGATTCTTTCCCCGTGGCTTTTGTGTTCTGGGAGTCACACCTCTACAATCATGTAGGACCTATATAGGGGATTCTGTGCAAAAGTACAGAGTCCTCTTCCCCGAACTCTTACTAGGCTGCTGAAAAATGTTGTGATTAGTCTCGGCATTTAGCCCATCCCCGCCCAGCCTGTTCATCTAGGTTGGTTCTTCCTTTCTTGTGTTGACTCCCTTGTTTGTGAAGGGAATCAGAATATGACATCTGCAAATATGCCACTTTAGCATTAAGCTTATTTTGAGCTGAAGCCAGTTAAGGTGCCTGGGCAGCTCAGTCAATCATCAGTTCAGGTCATGATCTCACAGTTCATGGGTTCGAGCCCCTTGATGGGCTATGCGCTGACAGCTCAGAACCTGGAGTCCTCATCGGATTCTGTGTCTCCCTCTCTTTCTGCTCCACCCCTGCTCACACCCGGTCTCTCTCTCTCTCTCTCAAAAGTAAAACATTAAAAAAAAAATTAAAAAGAAGAAAGAAGAAACTGCAAACACAGGAGCCCTCGGCCTTCTCTCTGCCTAAAAGCTGGGGCAGAGCTTTACCTTTATAAAGGAAATTTACGTTCGTAAAGGCGTCTTCCTCTTAGGAGACAACTCTTATCCTCTGAGAGAACTTAATCTGCATGACAAACCTTATTAATCACTCTTATTTACCGTACTTTCTTAGTTACCAGCCCACAACTTACCTCTCTAGAAGCCCCATTTGCTGCTTTCCTTTGCCTATTCTCCACCCTTGATCACAGGTTGTTAAAATGGTATATAAGCCCTTGGGTCTAATCACCACTTTGGGGTTTTTACTTCTTCTTTGTGAAGTCTCCATATGCATGTAAAATTAACCTTTCCTCCTGTTCATCTGTCTTTCGTCAGTTTAATTCACAGACCCCAGCTACAGAACATAAGATAATAGAGGAAAACCTTTTTTTTTCTCTCTCTCTCTCCACTCTCCCCTGCATTTGCAAACTCAGCTGCATTAAAATCACCTGGGAATTTTTGAAGAAAAATAAAAGGCACCTAAGGCCCACCCTGATGGAACTGGGTATGGATAAGAGCTGGAAATCAGTATTTTCTAATGGTCTCACATCTGGCCTCCGGACTCCAGATGCTGTCAAGAAGAGTGAATCAGGGGCCACAGCAGTGAGGTGACATTTCATCACCCTCCGTCTGTTCTAGCACTTCCAGCCAGTTTTTATTTCTTTGAATCACTCTCACAGTCTTATAGAATGGGGGACCTGCCATTCCTGTATTACTTCTTTTGAGCATACATGTGTCACAATATGCTCCAGGCATTAATAAGCAGTCAGCCCTGGCTGGACATCAGACAGCTGGGACTGTCCGATGGAGGTTGCCTAGCATCACTAAGCCATGTAGGAAAAGGAGATACTTCTCCACTCTCTTTCCTTTGACTTGCAGAGCCCATGTTTCTCTGCACAGTCAGTTTATTTATCACTCCTCTTGCAGCCTTGATGCCCCATCAGAATTTATATCCCCACCCAATCCTGCATGGCCCTTATACTATTATATTGATTGGTATACATGCCAAAGGGGATCAGAATTTGTCACTTCAAAATACCCCTCTTTGGCATAAGGATTATTTTAAGCTGGTTGTTTTAAGAAACTACAGACACAGGAGAAGCTCTGATAACTAAACAGAAGTTACCTTTTGTAAGAGACACATACGCACACAAGTAAAATCTCCATTGGGAAGGGCCTCTCCCTCCCTGTATCGGGAAGAGGGGGTGGCCAGATCTCTAGAAACTCTGATCAATGCAGAATTCAAGGACTTGACTCTTCATAACAAGCATACTTTTGTTTACTGTGCTTTCTAATAACTTCCCAGAAGTGGTGCCCCATCCCCCAACACATTGCTTTCGCTTTGGCTGAAGATGATTTTACCATGATGGCCTGGGCCATTTCAGACACTTACTGCCCTTCCTGGGTATCAGCCATGTACACAGGAGGTACACATGTTATGAAACTTGTTTGTCTTTCTTCCCCTAATCTGTCTTTTTATTACAGGGGTGTCTCAGCTAAGACCCTACAAAGAAAGGGAAAATTATTTTTCTTCCCCCACAATGCCTCTCTCCTCAAAAAGGCTGTAAGATCTTTAATGGTGAGACTAGGGCATATGGTATTTACTGTTGCAATTTCCAGGACTAAAAGCATGGTAGACCCTAAAATAAATTAAAATTAAAAATTAAATGCTTTCTGCAAAAATGATACCATCTATAAAGTATTCTTACTTTAAAAATATTGCACATAAATGAGTGTTTCCTTTTTCCTTTTCTTATGTTTATTTATTTCTGAGAGACAGAGAGAGAGACAGAGAGAGAGAGAAAAAAACGCATGAGCAGGGGCGGGGCAGAGAGAAGCATGCTCCAGGCTCTCAGCTGTCAGCATAGAGCCCAACCAATGCAAGGCTCAAACCCACCAACCACTAGATCATGATCTGAGCCAAAGTCAGACACTTATCGATTGAGCCACCTAGGCTCCCCTAAAGTTGAGTGTTTTAGATCAAACTTCTTGTTTTAAAAACAACAGAGATTGAGGAACAAATAACATGGTACTATCAGGAAGCAAACACTTTGGCAGCTGACCTGGCGTCTTTATTTAGTCAATGGTGTGAAAAGGAAGGGAAATGGGAGGGAGACTCTTCTAGAATGAAAAAGACAAGAATATCTCACAACAAAATGCAAAGTGTAAACCTGTTATAAGACATTTTGAGATGGTTAGTGTTGTAAGTTGACCTCAAGCACGGTTAAATACTAACATGCTATTTCTGCTTCTGTAAATCCACTTAGTAAGCTTGTGCTTCCCCGTTCTGGTTAACCACACCCTGTATGCAAAAGTTACAGAGCACCTCGTTACCATTTGGCGTCAGGTGGCCTGTCACATAGTCACTACCCCATGGTTTTTCAAATGTCTAACTCTGATTGGTCATTTCAAACCCTCTTAAGACAAAGAACTTTAAAATGATAGGCTTCCGCCAAAACTAATGTCTGTGTGTCACAATATAATTGGTTACCATGAAATGCTATAAATTGTAATTGGTTAACTAAATAATGACATATTCTGCCTTGCTGAAATCCATATAATCTCACTGCTACCTTTGTTTGGGGCCATTCTCTGGATTTTTCTCCTTAAGATCAGGAGATCAGGTTTGGCCCGGCAGTGAGTAAAATCTTGCCTCGTTTCTATTTGACATTTGGTGGTTTTTCCAACAATCACCCTGCTTCAGTTAGGGAACTCTGAGTAGGGAGAGAGTATTAAGTGACATTAAGTTCTTATTGTTAGCTAAGTATGAAAACAGTATTTTGGTTGTGAGTGAAATGACCTTATTTAAGGGTATAATAATATGATGTAAAGGATTTTCTTTAAAATTCTACAGCAAAATAAAGAGAATAATTTATAAAAATACAAATAAGGCATAGTTAGGGTATGCTGTACAATAAATCTATATCTGGTCTTTGTCTCCTATTTCTCAACCAAAGTTCCTAAAATTCTTGTAATTTCCTGAGTGATAGATCTTTTTTTTTTTTTTAATGTTTTACTTATTTCTAGGAGAGAGAGAGACAGTGTGAGCAGGGGAGGGTCAGAGAGAGAGGGAGTCACAGACTCTGCAACAGGCTCCAGGCTCTGAGCTGGCAGTCAACACAGAGCCGGACGTGGGGCTCGAACCCATGAACCACGAGATGATGACCTAAGCGAAAGTCGGACGCTTAACCGACTAAGCCACCCAGGCGCCCCAGATCTTTTGTTATTAACAACAACAACAACAAAAATCCCTTTCACTCCAACCTCAATTTATGCTAGTGAGGTGATTCACGTGGGTGTCTCAGCTTCAAGATGGGGGGCTGGCCTCCCAAGGAACCAACCATGTGATTAGGGGTTTAGAACTTCCAGCCCCACTTCCAACCTTCGGGGAGGAAAGAGGGGCTGGAAATTGAGCTCAATCACCAATGGCTAATTGTTTAATCAATCATGTCTGTATCATGAAACCCCATATAAAGATCTTAATGAAACAAGGTTCAGGGAAGCTTCAGGAAGCTTCTGGATTGGTGAACACATTGATAGACTAGAGGAGTGGGATGGAAGCTCTGCCCCCAAATTTTATCCTGTGCATCTCCTCCATGTGGCCGTTACTGAGTGGTGTCTGTTATCATAAAGGATAATCATAAATACAGCGCTTTTTTGAGTTCTGTTTATTGTTCTAGTGAGTTATCAAACCTGGGGTAGGTAGCCTGAGAACTCTCAAATTTGTAGTTGGCTAAGCAGAAGTGCAAGTAACCTGAGGACCCCATTTGTACTGGCATCTAAAGTGGGAACAGTCCTGTGGGACTGAGCCCTTGACTCGTGTATAAGCATCTGTGTTCGCTGCAGGTGGTTAGTATCAGAATTGAACTGAGTTGTATGTCAGTCAGCTGGTGTTGGGGGATTGGAAAAACGTTGTTGAAAAATGACACATAGTAATTATGGCAAAATGTTGGTAATTGTTGGATCTGTGAGATGGACATAAGGTAGTTTATTATACTATGCTTTCTACTGCTGTGTGTTTCAAAACTTTCCTAACAAAAGGATTAAAAACTTAAAGGAACACTTTTTGTTATTAGTTTGCCCATTCTAACAGAATGTTTGCAAAATATATACGTCCTAAAAAGATGTAGTGATATCTCATAGTGATTTTATTAAAAAAAATTTTTAACATTTATTCATTTTTGAGAGAGAGATAGAGTACAAATGGGGGAGGGGCAGAGACAGAGGGAGACACAGAATCCAAAGCAGATTCCAGGCTCTGAGCTGTTAGCACAGAACCTCACGCAAGGCTTGAACCCACGAGCGGAGCAGTGAGATCATGACCTGAGCCGAAGTTGGATGCTTAACTGACTGAGCCACCCAGGTGCCCCAGTGATATCTCATAGTGACTTTAATTTGCATCCCTTTTATGATTAATGATGTTGAGCATCTTTATATGCGTTTATTGGGCATTTATATGTCTTCTTCTGTAAAGCATTATTTCAATTAAATTTCCCTAAGGAAATGAAAACATGTGTCCAAGAAAGGATGTGAATAAGAAGGTTCGTGGAAGCTTTATTCATAGCAGAAAAAATGAATAAAATAAGGAAAATAAAGGAAACAACTCAAATATCCACCAACAGGAAAACAGAGAAATGGTGATGTATTATACAATGGAATATTACTCATCATTAAAAAGAACAAACTACCTGTTTCATGGAGCAACGTAAGTTAAATCCCAAGACACTGTGTTCAATTTAAGAAGCCAGACACAAAAGAACACATATTGTATGGTTTCGTTAAGAATTCCAAGATCTGGCAAAATGGATCTGTAGGTATAAAAATGAGAACAATGGTTGTCAGTGGAAGATGAATGGTAAAGGGTAGGAGGGAACTTTCTGGGGTGACAGAAATGTTCTATTATTTCGAGTGGGCTGTTGGTTACCCAGGTGCACCCATTTGTCAAAACCCAACAAATTCTACACTTAAGATCTGTATATTTTACTCTATATAATTATACTCCAATTTAAAGAAAGAGAGAGAGAATATATCTAACACAAAGAATGTTCTGATAGTGGTGGTATTTCAGACATTAGCAAGGGAGGTATTTTTTAAAAGTTTATTTATTTTGAGAAACAGAGTGTGTGCGCAGGCACGTGAGTGGAGAAGTGGCAGAGGGAGAGAGAGCATCAGAGCCCGACACAGGGCTCGACCTCATGAACCGTGGGATCATGACCTGAGCCAAAATCAAGAGTCAGAAACTGAACTGACTGAGCCACTCAGGCGTCCCAGAAAGGGGGGTATTTTGAGGTAGAAGGGCACACCTACCTGGTCCTTCTGCTGGGAGGGAACCTGTGACTCAGGACTCATGATCACCCTGGGAAACCTGAATTCCCCTTCACTTAGGCACCAGTGTAGGGCAGTTGGCAGTGCTCCAGGTCTGAACTTCTCTTGCTGCGTACAGTAGCAATCCAGAATTCTTAGGGCAACACCCTGGAAGCAGCGCTAGCTTCCTGCCTAGGCCACACAGGTGACCCTGCCACTGACATCCTCCTTGGATGAAGAAGCAGAAATCTGCTTAGCCAAAAGTGGGCTATATTTGACTGGAAGGAACACTGTGCCTAGGCATACCTTACTTCCCAGTTCTAAGCACTTACCCCGTGGGGTTCAGGGTTCTCAGTTTATGTAACTTACCTGGTGGATTTCTCTGGGAGTAAGAATGAAAGCTCAGTACTAAGAAGGGATAAAGTGAAAAGTGAAATTGTTTCATACATTTTGAGATGGCTGTGTATTTGGGGGGTTTATGAACTAGAAATATACTCTATTAGGAGTATTTGTCTAGATCACAGAAAACAGTTAGTAAAATATATTCGGCCTCCCCTAAGATTTTAGGGGCTGTCGTAACAAAGGGCCACAGGCCAGAGGCTTAAACAACAGACACTAATTTTCTCACAGTTCTGGACGCTGGAAGTCTGAGATCAAGGTGTCGGCAGGTTTCATTTCTTTTAAGGTCTCTCTTCTTGACTTGTAGATGGCCATCTTCCTCCAGAGGCTTCATGTGGTCATCCCTCTGCATGTGTCTGTGTTTTAATCTTTTCTCTTAAGGTCAGCAGTCATATCAGATTAAAGCTCACCCATAGGATCTCATTTTAAGTTAAAGACCTCTTTAAAAACACGATTTCCAAATACAGTCACATTTCGAGGCACTGGGAATCAGGAATTCAACCTGTGAATTGGGGGGACACAAATCAGCCCATAAAGAGCTGTTCTCCTCGTTTTACTCATAAAACTGAGTCTCAGGACATTAAGGGACTAGGTGAGAGCTTGGTAACAAGTAAGGATGGGTGTGACGTCCCTTGAGCCTCTCCATTTTGGAAGCCTGTCTGACTTCCAACTGCCAGTATTGGAATCTTATTCAAGGGAAGCTTTCTTTGAAGCTTGAGAAGTCACTTTGTCTCTCAGCAAGGAGAACCTGAAATTACCAACTCCCAGGAGCCACCCCAACCAATTACTGATGGGAGTAGGTGTATCAATCCCTTAGCACCTCCCCCTTAGGTAGAAAACGTCTGAGAAGAGCATTTTCACATTTCCTCAGTGAAATTAAGCTTTGACTGCCCTTCATTGTAGCTGGCTTGACAGTATGCCTTCTGTTGCCTTCCTTTTTAAAAAAAATTTTTTAGTGTTTTTATTTCTTTCTGAGAGATAGAGACAGACTGTAGGCAGGGAAGGGTCAGAGAGAGAGGGAGACACAGAATCCGAAGCAGGCTCCAGGCTCTGAGCTGTAAGCACAGAGCCCGATGCAGGGCTCGAACGCACAAACCGTGAGATCCTGACCTGAGCTGAAGTCGGACACTTAACCGACTGAGCCACCCAGGTGCCCCCTTCTGTTGCTTTCCTATCTCGGTGTCATTTTCTCCAGCTAGCATGTCCCTCACTTGCCAGATAAACTCCTTGACTTTGAGTCGTGTGTCAGAGTCTGGTTCTAGGGAACTCAAACCAAGACAATGAGATTCAAACCTAAGGTTTTTGACTCTACAGTCTGTTCCACCACACTGTAAATTATAGGTCCAACTGTGAAACAGTGACATTGGACCATTTTTTGACCTAGAAAAAAAATGGTAATACTACATAGCAGTAGAAATATAAGTGTATGTATACATGTAAATAGCCACACGAAAATGGGTGCACAGAAAAAATACACATACGTACATGTAATAAAAACAGAACAGTCTGTAATGCAAAGAGACCACTGACTTCATCTTTTTAAAGCAAAAGTCTTTGTGTCTCTGAGTGGCTCAGTGGACTGAGCATCCAGCTTTGGCTCAGATTATAATTTTGTCATCGGTGAGTCTAAGCCCCACACCCACCATCGGGCTCTGTGCTGATGGCTCTGAGACTAGAGCCTGTTTCAGAGTCTGTGTCTCTCTCTCTCTCTGCCCCTCCCCCACTCATACTCTGTCTTTCTGTCTCAAAAATAAATAAACATTAAAAGTCTTTGTGTCTCTCCTCTTCCTTAAATTTTTTAGTAATTATATCACTGCCATGCTCAAATCCAGGTTTCATAGAACAATATTGATATCCCATTATTTTCTGGCTCTCTCCTTTTTCCCTTGGCTTCTTCTCTGCCCTCTTTGTTTTGTTTTGATGTTACTAAATTGCTTTGAATTAATAACAAAAGAAGAAGAAAACACTGTACTGTCTCCCACGTCTTTGCCCTTCCCCACATGGAAACATTCTTTCGTCTAGAACAACTCAACAGCCCAAGTTTTTCCTCCGCTCCTTTCCCCCAGATTGAGTGAGTCCAGCCCTCCCAGGGCCACCTCTTTACCTTGGATATGAATCCACAATTGAATTAATCACACTGAACTAGAGTATTTTTGTTGTTGTTTGCCTGTCTCACCTCTCTGACAGTGAGCCTCTGAAGCCAATGCCTGGTTGTGGTCCTGTCTGTATGTCCAGTGTCTATTGCAGTCCTTGAAGCACAGTAGGTACTTGCTAAATGACACTGAATGAAGATAAAGTCAGCCCTTGATCTTTGTTATCTAGGCTTCAGAAAAGCATTGTGCAGAAGGTATATGGATGGTGCCTGTTTCTTCACACTGCATAGTGACTATATAGTCAGAAAAGAAAAATAAAGGCATGTGACCTTCTGACAACATGGTCTAAAAAAGATTTGAATATTTGACCCAAAGTATCGTGGGAAAGTGGAGCTATGCTCAACTGTGAAGTCAACATCAGACAGCCTTGGTCCAGTGATGGTCTAGTGGTTGGACCTTAGGCAGGTGTCTTTAACTCTCTTGTGCCCTGTTTTCTCCATCTGCAAAGAGGGATAATAAAAGAATCCACCTCAAAGAATTGTGAAGATATTTCAGTTCTGGCAATAAATACAGGCTATTCTAGGATAGCTATATTGCTGGCAATTCCATGGCATTTACTCTGAGATTTCATGCAAACACCAAGCCTCGGTCTCCACCGCTAGACCCAGGAAATGCTGCAATAATTAATATGGAAAGAGCTCACATGTCTGCATGTGCTGTGGCTAGGAAAGCAGCAGTGATGAAGACTGACCCAGGACTTCTCTTCATGGAGTTTCTTTTCCAAGGAAGAGCAACAAACAAATTGGCAATTCTACTATCATGTGAAATGTTTTGAGCCAGTAAAGAATCTTATGAAAGCTCATAGAGAGGACAACTGCCCTCAGTCGGGGGGCAGGGGGGAAGTGGACATGTCATATAAGCAGAGGAAGGAGAGGGGGAGCTAAGTTAGAGAGGCAGAGAGCTGAGAAGCTATGCCCAAAAGGGCGGAGGCTTTATCTTAAGAGTACTGATTTTTAATCCAGAAAAGAACGCCATCTACACGCACCCAAGAGGGATCATTCAGGTGCTACATGCAAAATGGAACTCAGCTCTGGGACGCAAAGAGGCAGGCAAGAAGTAGGCAGATCTATAGGCAGTGTTTATAGCCACCCATCCAGACAAGAGCTGATGGGAGCCTGAATCGGGAAAGTGATACTGGCGTGCGTATGAATTTCCTAGAGCTACCATAGCACAGTATCATATGCTTGGTGGCTTAAAACAACAGAATTACATTCTCTCACAGCACTGGAGACCAGGTGTCTAAAATCAAGCAATTGTCAGAGACATTCTTTCTGTCTGAAGGCTCTAGGGGAGGATCTTCCTTGCCTCTGCCTGCTTCTGACGGTTGGCTGCAATCTTTGGCTTCCTTTGGTTTGTAGACTCCAATCTCTGCCTCTGTGGTTACATGGCACTCTCCCAGCGTCTCTCTCTCTCTGTGTACAAATTTCTCTCTTTTTATTTATTTTTTAAAAATATTTATTTATTTGTGAGAGAGAGAGAGTGTGAGAGAGACACACACACACACAGACAAGGATGAGTGGAGGAGGGACTGAGAGAGAGGGAGACACAGAATCCGAAGCAGGTTCCTGGCTCTGAGCTGGCGGCACAGAGCCCGACGCGGGGCTCGAACCCATGAACCGTGAGATGGTGACCTGAGCCGAAGTCAGACGCTTAACCGACTGAGCTTAACCGACTGAGCCACCCAGGCGCCCAAATTTCTCTCTTTTTATAAGAAGACCAGTAATTGGATTAGGGCCCACCTTAAGCCAGTATAACCTCATCTTAGTTGATTGCATCTGAGAAGACTGTATTTCAAAAAAAAAAAAAAAAGAAAAAGAAAAAAACAAAGAGAGAGAGAGAGAGGGCGTTCACATTCACAGGTACAGAGGTTTAAGACCTGAACTATGTTTTTAAGGAAACAGGATTTAATCTATACATGAATGGAATCAAATAAATGAACTTAGGAGCTATTACCAGGTGACTGACTCATTGGGGATAGCAAGGGCTGTAAAGGAATCAAAGATGTTGTTCAGAAAGCTGACTTGGGTAAACTGTGGGTGAACAGTGAATTCCTGGTGAATAGTAGTACAAGTCATTTAAAAAGGAATGAGGGAGAAGAGCAAATTTCAAGGGAAAGATAATAAGTTATTTAGTTTTAGACCGGCTGCTGGCTGCTGGAGATACCATTCCTGGCTAACCTCAAACCCCGTAGAGCCAAATGTCTGGGTAGAATTTGAGAATTGGGGAAGACTGGGTTTTTTAGATGGTAGAGCAGTGAATACTGAGAAGCAAAATTTGAGATGATCTATAGGTGAAATGTTCCAGTAGGTTTATATCTAGGACCACCAACTTTCTAGATTACTATAATGATGATCCATCTTAATATTTGGGTAACACTTTACAGAATATTACTCTATGTAAATCTGTGTATACACAGAGAGATATATCCCCATTTTCCTCAGGTCAAAAGATCACCCGCCTTAAAAAGTAGGATTCCGTGACTTTTTAATTCCTTGACTTAAAAAGTAGAATTTCCGTGGACTTAAGTGGTGTCTTTAGCATTGTCTAATATTATTTTTCCAGAGAAAAGAAGTAATGTATCTTTGAAAGCAATTTGATGTCCTTAGATTATAAAGTTCTATACGAAAAGCAGAAAAATGAACACCAAAGAGAACTAAAAAAATTTTGAACCTAAAAATAGAATTCCAAATATTGCTTTTAAAATATTGACCAAATTAAACTCCAGTAAAATAACAGATTCATCTCCAAATATTTAAAGGGGAAGAAGTACTCTTGCATTTACAATGTCATAATGTTATAATTACAAACAAGATTTTGGTAATAATGTAATTGATTTTTTTTTTCCTGGATTAGGTATATTTAATTTAGTGCTTCAAGAAATTTACTCCATAAAAGTAAATAAGTATTACTTTTTTGGGGGGGGAGTTTAAAACTTTTTATTTAAATATTTTTAAAATATGTCTTTCAATAATCCAAATCCTTTGAAAAAAATGACTATAGATTAATCTGCATTTAAATATCACTTTTTTTTAGAAAATAGGGGGTGGGGGCAGTAAATTTTAAATGAAGTTAAATGGATTTACTTATTTAAAAATTTTTTTTAATGTTTTATTTATTTCTGAGAGAGAGAGAGAGAGAGAGAACCAGCGTGAGCAAGGGAGGGTCAGAGAGAGAGGGAGACACAGAATCTGAAGCAGGCTCCAGGCTCTGAGCCAGCTGTCAGCACAGAGCCCAACGCGGGGCTCAAACCCACGAACCCTGAGATCATGACCTGAGCCAAAGTCGGATGCTTAACCGACTGAGCCACCCAGGTGCCCCTGAATGGATTTACTTATTGCAGGACTTCTCAGGGCCTTTGATAGGTTATAAAGCAAATCCCTAACAAGAATGAATATGGTATGGCATGAATAAATATTTGCTAAACTTTTTGAACATAAACCTTTTCATCACATAAGACCCTGAAGACAAGCACATCATAAAATATACTTTGAGAAACAATTATTTTAGTAATCAAAATAGATGAACGTTTGCCTGACTTTGAGAATCAGTAGACCAGAGATTCCTGATTTTCCTCCTTATTCTATGTTTAACTTTAATATGAGTGACATTTTTAAAAAATGTTATATAAATTTCAGTGCCTACAATATAAACTGTAGTCACTTAGTCAGGATTTATTGAGAATGTATTATGTGTTGGGCACTGTGGTAGTTACAGGCTTCTGAAGAAATACAAGTCAGCAAATATGTCTGTAAGGGAATGTATCCTTTCTAACACTGAAGTCTTATGCTCATCCATTCTTCTAAATTCTACATTTAAGAATTGCAATTCTTTTTTCTTATAAAATTGATTTAAACTTTCTTTTCAATGCACTTTCACTGGGCAGAGATCTGAGAGTTTGTCAGATCAATGTCCTCATTGTACAAGAGAAGCATGAGACCAGAGGGGAAAAATAACTGATCCAAAATTACAGAGCATTTAAAGATGGAGGTGAGATCCAACTCAAGACCAATCAATTTTATTTTCACTTCACCAGCCTGACCTTCCTTTTGCTCAATTCTGGGCCCTCAATGAGTTGCTTAATTCCTTAGGATATAATGTCCACATACTTACAATAGCTTGGCTGATTCTTTTCTTTTTTTTCTTTTTTTTTCCTGAGAGAGAGTGAGAGAGAGAGAGACAGACAGAGTGAGCAGGGGAGGGTCAGAGAGACAGAGAGATACAGAATTTGAAGCAGGCGCCAGGCTCTGAGCTAGCTGTCAGCACAGAGTCTGATGTGGGGCTCAAACCCATGAACTGTAAGATCATGACCTGAGCTGAAGCCGGACGCTCATCGGACTGAGCCACCCAGGCGCCCCTGGCTGATTCTTGATCAAATGTAAGGAACTACTTGCAATCCCATCATCCAAGACTTTTATCCAGGGAAAGTGGCTGGAATGGAGATAAGCACAGATTTATATCCCAATTCTGCCACTAATTTAGCAGTCAGAACTGGGACAGGTTTCTTAAACTCTGGGCCTCAGTTTCCTCATCTCTTAAATGGGAGAAACACCAATAACAAGTACTACAATAATAATGAGGCTTTAAGGTGGGGCTTAATAAATATTGTTAAAACTAAACATTCGTCAGATAATTTAAGGAGTTCACTAGGTTTAGCTTCACCCCCAGTGACACACAGGATATAAGGGAGCATTGGCCAAATGCATGGCCTGTAGGCTACTTCTCTTTCCTCAACAGACCCCTTCCCTGCGGCAAAATAGTATAGAGAGTTCAGGAAACTCTAGGAGGGGGCAAAATAGAGTAGAAACAAGATACAAATTAGCATCTCAACAGCTGTCCCATTTCATGTGTATCACATATTGTTTCACTGTGTAGCTATAAACAAGTCTCGTTTTTAAGCCCTTTGAGAACAGGGAATATGTTTTGTTCCTCTTGTATCATCCAGGCACATTATACAAAGCAGTTCTTGATACAGAGCCTCCCCTATGCTAAGCACCTGTTGCCTACAGGCTAGAAGGAAAAAAGAGGTGAATGAATGCGTCCTGTGGCATTTCCACTCCTGTGGCCCTGACCCATTTCTCCTTTGTGTCTGCCTGTCGTCTCTTGTAAATGACAGCCCCACCCCCACCCCGCCTTTTCAGACCCATCTGCTTTCATTTTCTTTAAAAAAAAATTTTTTTTTAATGTTTATTTATTTTGACAGACAGAGAGACAGAGCAAGTGGGACAGGGGCAGAGACAGAGAGAGGGAGACACAGAATCCAAAGCAGGCGCCAGGCTCTGAGCTGTCAGCACAGAGCCCGATGCGGGGCTTGAACCCAAGAACTGTAAGATCATGACCTGCGCCGAAGTTGGATGCACATCGGACTGAGCCACCCAGTCACCCCATCTGCTTCCATTTTCTATGGTGCAGTCTTGTTTATCTCCCCGAATCAAACCACCAGCACTAATTCAAGACTTGCTACCAAACAAACCGGCCAAGCGACACTCGGGCAAAGCATTATCTACCGCATCCTAGCCGATCCCAGCTAAATAAAGCCCGTCATGCATTTCACAAGACAAGCAAGCTTGTGACCATGTCTCCAGTCCCAGTGAATAGCAGCGCTTTGAGACATGAAGAGGAGAAAAAACTACTTACACGCGGCAGACCATCAGGCCAGAAACTAGAAAACGAGAGTGATCCGTTAGTGTGGGATGTGACGCGCCAGAAGCGCCTGCTGTCAATGAAACATCCATCTTCAGATCAGACTAGCAGCGAATGAAGAAGGCTGCGAACCCCTGCCATTGGAGTTTCATCACTGACACCCGGGTGCTGCTTTCTCTACTTTATAGTTTATGACAAAGTCTCCAATAAAAAGCCTCTGGGACTTACAGACACATGTCTGTAATTTCTCTTGTCATATTCCAGGAAGTGAAGATAAGGCATGGTCACTGTCAGCTGAACTGAAGCGGGGCAGTCCTTTAGAGAGAAGCTTCAAGGACAGACACCGGTGTTTACAGGCTGGCAGGCAGCACACAGTACAAGTTTCTTCTTCACAGAATCTCGCCCACCTGATTTCATTCTGCGGGGATCATTCACTGCCACGTTAATGCACTTGGTCTGCACCAGACCATTACACGCTTGTTTTACAGACCCTTGGGTGATCTTCTGGTTGTTCTGTCTCCGTAGTTAGGACCCGGAAAGTTCCACGTTACTACCAAGCCTTTCCCAACGCCTCTTGAAGGACTGGCCTGGGCAATCTCTGAGTCAGCTTGTAGATGCAGGATTTTGGACTTTGGAGTCAGGAGAACTTGAATTCAAAGTGCCCGCCGAGCACTGATCATGCACTCCCAGGTAACACAGGGAACTTCACTGAGCATCCCTTTCTGAACCTGTAGGAGACAGTGATGATGTCCCGGCAAAATAATTTGTGATATAATGGAATGATTGGAAAAAAGCCAAACGTCCCACACAGCCTGGTTACAGAAATTATGGGACATCCATACCTTGGGGGAGTTCTTCCTCATTTCTGATGTTTCCTTTGATGTAGAGGAAGGTCCACTAGCATAAAAATCTCTATCCATCTCCATCCCCTTTCTCATTCTCTCATAGGAAAAGGGGGTGACTTTTCTAACTGGTGAGTTTTTGAAGAATAAACGAGGCATGCTTAGTTAGTTCCTGTCTTCTGTGTCTTGGGACGGAGGTATCCACAGGGGTCCTTCATAGAAGCCGGATTTGCCTGCCCAGCACTGCTTGGGGCTCCGTAGGAGACTCTGTAATTGTAAGGTTCAATATTAGGAAGTCTACCAGTCTTCAGCTGTTAGCTGTTGCGTCCAGTATCAACCTCATCAAGGCTGAAGGTGATATGTAATATCTCAAATAGTTCAGAACTCAGGTAGGAAGGATGGTGGCTATTTTGTGGGCATTTTCAAAGGTCCAACCTAATACCACAGAATATCATGCTATATGTTTAAAATAATTTAACAGATACCTATTTATTGACAGAATGATAGAATGACATTTATTTTATGTTGTCAGGAAAAAAGATTATGACATAAAATCTATACTGTGATTCCGGTTTTGTTTCAAACACCTACATTTACTTACTATTTCTATGGTAACATATAACAATAGAAAAAAGTCTGAAATGGCAGCATGAACATTTACTGGCATTTATCTTGGGGCAGTAGATTTATGGGTGGTTTTAAATGTTCTTTTACATTATATGCATTTTATGTCTATGACAAAAAAATAGATCTCCATTTTATGGATTAAAAATTCCAAAGTTATTTATGCTAAAAAGCAAAAGTCAACAATCTAAAAATTGTCAAAATCACAAATGCCTCACGATTACCTTTTTACGAGTTCATTGCTTGGTTTGTTAGCTCAAGTCAGAAGTAATTATATATTTGTTTGGGGACCATCTGGTGTCACGGACTTTAAATGGGCAACTTTCCACAGGCTGTAAATCCCTTTGAGCTTCAGAATAGTATGGAGGCAAAAAAATTACTTCAGATTTGAATAATGCTATATGCTCTGTATATTTCAAATAAAAAGAAAGGAACCGGGTGTTTAATAAGCAGATCACATGAAAACGTAGAATTGTCCAGGTCGAAAGAAGAATAGAGTTGTTCTAATTCACTGGAGAGAAATCATGGCGTGTTGTTTACCTCTGCTTTCCTCACTGCAGACATTGGTGGGCAATGACGGCCTCTTTCTTTCTATGTCAGTGTTTGTTTGTCCATGTTGTATCTTTCACTCCAAGAAGCCACTACACATCATCAGCTTTGGCAGGACAGATGACTCCATTGGCCCATCTGTCCTCCATCTGAACCATTTATTTCACAGATCAGGAAACTAAGTACTAAGTGGCTTTTAAAGAGTCACACACGAACTAATAGCAGAACCTGACGCTAATCTTCAGCTCACACAACGAAAACTCATTTAATGGTCCTTTCATGAACAAATCACCGTGCTAGTTTTTGGGGAGATACTGAGGTGAAGAAGACAGTCACCTGCCCTCAAGAAGTTTGCCGTCTGCTTGGAGGGACTCTGATCTGTGGCTGAAGATAATCAAAGTGTGTAATGCAGGGTGGGGGGAAATGACGTAGAATGAAAGAACAGGGGAAAGTAAAAGTATTTGTGGGCAAAATGGTTGGGAAACCCAGTACTCAATTCAAACCATCACACTGTGAAAAATCATATGTTACAAATATGAGCTTAGTTTTATAAATTCAACAAATGTTAATTGAATAACTTTACAAATAAATACCAGAAAGGGTATTAAGGACAGCTAGCCAGCTACATATAGAAAAAGATATATTTCAAGTAAATACCTGAAATAAAAACATTCCAATAAGCACATATATCTATTAAAAAGAGTAATTATCTAAGCATGACTATTTCCAAATTTCCTCTTTAGTATATGCTTGTCATTCTTCATTCATTTTGTTGTTCACTAGTTCTCACCAGCCAGTAGGTTAGTGAGTTAAAGGAGAATAACTAAAAATTAAGAAAATCTATCCACTAACTTATTTCTTATGTTTTATGAATGAGGAAAGACTGTATTCATTCACTCTTGTAACTGTAGTAACTCAACATTTACTTGAATTACTTACTGCTCTTTATGATATTATTCAGAATATTCGTATTACTATAGAATTTCTAGGAATATGCCATTTTAAAGTGTTGATGATTTAGAAATGTTGAAAAATAATATAAATATGGTCTGATAGCTAAAGAAAATGAAAATATTTGTAAAATAGATATACTACCACTGCACTGACAGTGAGGAGCTTGCTTGAGATTTTCCTTCTCTCCCTGTCTCTCTCTGCCCCTCTCCTGCTCACACTCTCGAAATAAATAAATAAACCTTAAATAAATAAACAAATAAAATAGATGACCTAAAAAGAATAAGAAAAAGTTAATACATAAAGAGTTTCTACAGATCAATAAGAATAAAGAGATTCAATTTCTTAAAAACATGCAACTCCTAAGTGAATAAATTAAGAAGGCCATGTGCATAAAAGGAGTGTCATCTCAGTATTAATCAAGTAAATGGAAATTAAGACAATGAGATACAAATCTTACCAAATCAGACTTCAAAGATTGAAAATTGCCTAGGATTGATGAAGGGGCATGGAAACACAATCTCACATATCAGAGGGAGATTTGGCAGTATGAATCAAAATTTTTATTTTTATTTGTTTTATTCTTTAAAAACATTTAGTTTGAGAGAGGGGGGGAAAGAGTGTGTGTGCATGGGGAAAGAGCAGAAAGAGAGAAGAGAGAGAATCCTAAGTGGACTCCTTGCTGTTGGCACGGAGCCCAACTTGGGGCTCCATCCCAGAACCGTGAGGTCACGACCTGAGCTGAAACCAAGAGTTAGATGCTTAACTGACTGAGCCAGCCAGGCACTCCTGAATCAAAAGTTTAAATGTGCATACTCTTTGGTCCAGTAATTTCATTTCTAACAAATTATGCAAAGTAGTCAATAAAGATTGTGTGACAAGTTGCTTAGTAGTAATGGTGAAAATAATAATGGAACAAAAGTAAATTCAGTAGCTGTTTTAGCTTTCTACAATATACTTTGAGATAGAGAGTGGTATCATGCCCATTTTACAGTTGAGAAAACTGTTTTTTAGAGAAGTTAAACAATTTAACACTTTTCCTTGGGGACTATGAAAGCAAACTGATGGTACCATTGTTTATAACAGTAAACACGTGAGAGGCGCTTGGCTGGCTCAGTTGGAGAACCTGTGACTCTTTTTTTAATTTTTAAAAATTTATTGATTTATTCTGAGAGACATAGAGAATGCACCCATGCAGAGGAGAGGTAGAGAAAGAAGATCCCTCTCACCTGTCAGTGTGGAGTCCCAGTGCAGAGCTCCAACTCACGGACCCTGAGATCATGAGCTGAGCTGAAATCAAGAGTCAGGCGCTCAACTGACTGAGCCACCTAGCTGCCCTGAGCCTGAAACTCTTGATCTCAGGGTGGTGAGTTCAAGCCCCACATTGGGTGTGGAGCCTATTGTAACAGTAAACACTTGGCTTCATCCTAGCAGATCAGGCGGTTAGTATAATAAATCAGGGTTCGTTTACACAGTGAGATGCCTCTGTTGGAAAGAATGAAATAGATCTATGTATATTGACATGAACAGATAACCATGATATATTATTACTCACTGGAGAAAGGAGGATAAAGGTATTGTATATATAATTGTTTAAATACACATAAGACTTTCAATTATGTACATCAAAGTATTCACAGCCGTTATCTCTAAGGAGAAAGATTATGAAGTCTATCTTATGAAATGTGTATTATCTTAATTTTACTAAGAGGCATGGGTTACTATGGGGGTTCTCCTGGACAAAGCACCTTCTTCTTTACCTGAGGCCTTTTTCAGTCGTGATATATGACAAAACGGTAATGAAATTAGAGCTCTAAGTGATGTTATCACTACTAAGGAAGTTCATATCAATGGTTTCAACTGCCCCCGGCCCCCAACCTTGAGACACAGCCTTTAAGGCTAAGATTACTGTGTGGGAAGGGCTGAGACAAAAATGATTCTTTCTCCTTACATATTAACCATCAGATTAAGTCACATCTCCTCCTCAGCTAGAATAGAGAGAGGTTGGAAGGCAGAGTGAGACCAAGGTGCTGTGTCTTCCCCCTTACCAATGATTGCCTACTTACTTATGATCTGCGGTAGGCTGAATAAGGGTCCCAAGAGATATTCAAATCTTAATCTCTGGAATTTGGGATTATTATTTTACATGGCAAAGGGACTCTGGAGATATGATTAAATGGAGGCTCTTGAGATGGGAAAATTATTCTGGATTTTCCAGGTGGACTCTAAAGGTCAGCACAAATGTCCTTATAAGAGGGAGGCAGAGGCAGATTTGACCACAGAAGAGGCAAAGGTTTTGTGACCATGGAAGGAACAGATGAGGTAAAGAGAGATGTGACAAAGCCATGCAGCTGGCTTGGAAGATGAAGGGAGAGGCGAGGAACCAAACAACACAGCAGGCCACTGGAACCCAGGGAAGGGCAAGGAGACAGACCCTCCCCTCAGACCCTTCAGAGGGAAGCCAACATCTTGACTTTGACCCAATGAAACTGGTTTCAAATTTCTGACTCCCGCAACTAGAAGGCAATACATTTGTGTTGTTATAAGCCACAAAGTTTAGCAGCAATGGGAAATCAATACATGATCCTAAAAAATTCAGTATCTCTGTTTGATATTTACAAAAAGTATTTAGAGGATTCTGTTAACTAGAACTTAGTAGAAACACACATCATTCCTCTTCCTTACAATTATGCAATGTGCTATGGAAGAAAAGTTGTAATTTGAAGAGGATAGATTGTAAAGTATTCTGGAAACCAATTAAAATAATTTAGACTCAATACAGGAGGTAATTTACTCACTAATAAATCAATGTGTTCATTCAAATAAAAAAGAGAAAAAACCCCAATTATGCAATGTGCTAAATTCTACTGAAATCAGGGGTCTTCTGTCTCAAATGCAGTGAGATCTTATTTATCCAGCAGAGTGGATAATGAGAAAAGCCTATCAGCCAATTGTCCAGATACTGAGGCTTCTTTTTAAAGTGCCGAAAGCTTGGGGTACCTGGGTGGTGCAGTCGGTCAAGCATGTGACTCGATCTCGGCTCACGGCAAGATCACATAGTCTGTGAGTTTGAGCCCCACATCAGGGTCTGTGCTGACAGCTTAGCTTGGAGCCTGCTTTGGGCTTTTCTCTCTCCCTTTCTCTCTCTGCCCTTCCGCGGCTTGTGTGATCTCTCTCTCTCTCAAAATAAATAAATAGACTTTAAAAAAAGAAGAAAAAAAAATAAGTGACCAAAGTTCAACATTTTATCATTTGCTCTAAGTTTTTTCTTAAAGTGTCACATATTCCCAGTTTTCTTCACTACACCACCCTGAACAGATTTGAGCCTTCTTTTTTTTTTTTTTTAATAACTGAGGGTCACAAGCAGCTGTATAAGGTAACACATATGTACTTAAATGTGGCTAAGGTATTGAGATGTAATATAGGACTCTTAACTTCTATTTCACACACACACACACACACACACACACACACACACACACACACACACACACACTCCGAAAACAACTATGGTGTTTGAACTCTTTGCCCAGATTATTATAATTGCTCTGTCTCTTTCCTTGCTCTCTAAATGAATGGGGCACCTCCATGTGGCTGCCTCTGTGCCCACTTTTAGCAAGCTCGAGCATTTCTTAATTGCTGCTTTTGATGTACAACTAATTAGGAAATTGGAAAACTAACTTGTAACAACAGTTTCAAAATAAATAAATGCTCAGCTTTCTAAGAGGCTGTCTGGTGAGTAAAGTGCATACCTGCTTCTATATGAGTTAAGGACTCATATGTGCTGGCTAAGCAAAGGCCCATTGGGCTGATTCCCAGTATCTGAAACTATCTTTTTTTTCAGTCTGGCTATGAGTTCTTTGAAGGTAAAAGTTGTATCTGAACCATAGAAACTTAAAATAGTAACTATTCATTTGGCACCAAAATTGTGCCCCTACCTGTGCACCAGGCACTGTGCAAAATGCTTTACAAATCTCATTTAATACACACACACATGCACACGCATACACGCACGCACATGCATACACTTGAGATAGTTATTCCGGTCCTCATTTTACAGAGATAGAAACAGAGATCAAGAGACAGAGTGATTTGTCCAGGACCGATAAGGAAATTATTCCCTGTTCTAGGAACTAGGCCACCCTGTGCTGCTTGTGAATAATACAATTTCTGGCACTTAGTAGGTGCTCAGCACAGGGTGCCAATGAGATGAACATGCTCCACCACACTCCCTCTCTCCAAGAGCACAGGGCATATGGAGTGCATTCAACAGAGCGCATGGCACGTAACATCCAACTCGAATGTCTGCGAAATGAAAAACTTGAATCATGTCTGTCACTGCACGCATCTCCCTCAAACGGTGCGATGAAAGGGCAGCGCATTCACCGTGGATTCCCTGGAACAGAAACCACTAACAAATGTATCTTGTTAGTTTGCTGTCAGGAGCAAGATTTTTATCAGGGATGTTGTATTTCTGAAGACACCAGAATAATTTCCTCCTAATAAATTTCCATCTTATTCAGAGAAGCTGAGATTCTGCCAGGAGCTCAGAGCCTACTGGGGGTAGGGCTCAGGCAGCTTTGTACTTCTGGATTAGACGTGCGTGCACATCTCCAAAAGGCGGGCATGAACCCAGCTCATGGAAGAGCACTGGGGCATTTGAAACAACACCAGAGAGGCACGCACCACATGGGTCCGGGTTCCTAGCACCCATTTGAGAGGATCTAAAATTTGATTTTTATTGGGATTTCTTCCTTTCCTGGTGAAGGACGAAGTGGGCTTGCATGGGTCTGTTCGTTCTTTCAAAAGGGAAAGGAAACATTATTTTCTGATATCCATTTCAGATTTGCCTCATGGAAGTTTGAGACGCTGTTAATGCCGCATGTTTCTGGTTTTTCTGTTTTTCCATTCTGGGGTTTTCTCATACATTATCTATTTGCACTAGCATCTGCTCCAAGTGAGTCAAGAAAACACACCCAAGAAGGGAATTTCTGGAGGCCCTAATGGATTAATTCCTAGAAAGGGGATAAAATAGGTTTGGTGCTTTATATGTGGATGGCATTTCTTCAAATAGGTAACCTCAGTCTCTCCCTTCTTTCCTCTGTTTACACCCCCTCCTCAATTTTTTAATAAACCAAAGTTGAGTCTTAGATTCCTTTTGCTCTTTTTACTGATGCCAGACTATATTTAAACCCCGAATTCTTTTCTCTACTCCCCAGGGATCACCAAGCAGGCTCCTCTCAGCAACAACCGCAATGAAGAGAAATGGTGCAGATTTTTTTTTTCTTTCAAAAAATACCATTCCAGCTTGCAGCCTAATTCCATTTGTGATTTAGAGGGGTATGGCACCTTCCCCCCAGAACTTCCCCAGGGAAAAGGATGAATGGCCATTCCAGTGTTGCATAAAAATTAGTATCAGGCCACAAATTATTGGACCCTATTAGGGTTTTCTTTTAAGTAAATTGAGGTTATATATCACAGTCTTCCAAGAAGCATGGGTGCTTTGAATCCTCCAGGTTAAAAGAACATTTAAGAGTTCCGGCAATCTAATAGTAAATATGATTAGAAGACCAGGCTGGTTGTTACAAACACGGCTTCTCTTCTGTGACAGCCTTGCTTTAAAAAAAAAAAAAAATAGAAAGAAGACAGTGGATCTTACAACTGAAAGATTTTCAGCAAAGAAAAGGGATCATATGATTAGCAAATCATGTACCATGAGCCCACTGGCAATTTGCTAATCATCAGGTCACTAAGAAACTTAAAAGAATATATATACGTGTGTAGGTGCAAGGGTGTGTTTATGCATATGTATGGGTGTTTGTACATGTACACATGCCTGGGTTCATGTGTATGAGTCTTATACAGGTGTGCGTGTGCACATGCACGTGTGCGCGCGTGTGTGTGTGTGCCTCAGCATGGGGCTATGCATGTGCATAGGTGTGTGTTTGTGTGTGCACATGCATGGCTGTGTATGGATGTGTGTTTATGTGTGCACACACATAGGTGTGTGGGCATGTGTGTGACAGGATGTTTCAAGCCACACGACGTCAGTTAATATTTCCTGCAGCCAGACGTATCTGTGTTAATGTTTCATGTCTATTTCAGGAATCGAGCTTAAGCAGAACTTTATTGTGTTTTTACATTTTTCAAGTAGCCAGTTAATAGTAAATGCCAGTGTTCATGCACTAATGAGGAAATCTATACATTATTGCCTGGCATGTGACTACACCTTTCATGTTTCATCTTAATTTCATAAAAAGTCTGGCCATATTTAGGCAGAAAGACTGTTTCCTCAGGGCAGGTGTCTGCCTTACTGATGTCCTCACACCCTTCCAGAATTACTAGTCCATTCCCCCACATCCCCGGCCACACCCGTCTCCATTCTTCTGTTGAGACAGTCATGAGGCACGTGACTTTCTGCTTATGGTTCAAGCTTCAGTTACATGTCCCCGTATCTGCTCACCCCAGCAATGATTATTCTAAAGGAAGAGAGAGGGTGAGTCTCACCAGCTTGCTCTCTCCTGGTCTTCACCCCTTTCCACCGCCCTCGCGGTTCCAGAAGGCCAGCCCTCACTGGCTGTTCCCCCAATCCTCCTAGAAGGTGTCAGAGAAAGAGTCCCTGGCTGGGAGTGAAGAGGTCCGAGTTCTGATACAAACAGGCAGATCTAAGCTCGCTGGGCTCTCACGAGGAGCCATACACTATGCTTAGCTCCCTCCAAGGGTATCAGCTCATTTCATCCTTAGGGTGCACTATGAAATTGGTGTAAGTGCTTCCCCACTTCAGGTCATGAAGCGGAGGCTCAAAGGAGGTAAATGATTTGCCTAGTGGAGTAGCTGGCATGGAACCCAGGCATTGGGACCCAACATGGCCGTTGTGAAGTGGGGGCCTTGTTAAATAAGAGGGTTGATCATTCAGCCTCATTTCTACACTTCCTTCCGGCTCTAATATTTCATGATAGTCTCTGTCTCTCTAGCCTACATGTCCCATTATAAAGAGGAAGCCAAGGTCTGGTCACCCACAGCTCCATGCTGAGGTTCTGAATGTGGTTCTCAAGCACAAGAGGCTAACACAAATCCTCAACAAAATGTAAGTTTTCTTATTTTAAAAAGCCCCATCCCCAAGTATTAACAATGGGATTACAGATGTTTTCTGCCTGCTGAAAATAGATACCACATTTATACAATGTTGTTTTTTCTAAGCATCCTCTGTCACAGAATTGTGCATAGTATGTATTCATTTTGCTGAAAAAAAAGCTATTAAACACTCAGAAGAATAAAAATCTAGGAAGTTACATAGCAAGTTGTTGACAGTATCTTTGGGTGGTCGGGAACTTAAAACCCTTTTTCTTGTTATTTTCTGAGCTGATTTTTCCATGAATTGATATGACTTCAGGGGGAAAAAAAGAATAAAGAACAATAAGCTAAAAACAAAACAAAACAGAAAACCTACTCATCAGCACCCCCCTCAATCTAAAATCGCTATGATTCCAAACCAAGGAAGGAAACAGGGTAGGGCATGGGGAGGCAGGGAAGAGATTTCTCTGACACTGAATTTAAATCGAATAGATTCCCATTGGGCTTAATTGATGTATGACAAGGTGGGTAGAGAAAGTCTTGGAAAGACTTTCCCTAGGATTTCTCCGGAGGATTTTTTTCTCTGAGACCGCTGATGGCCTAAACATGAGATTATAGAGTAGAGCCTGTACTTTCTTTTTTTAAAATTTTTCATGTTTTTTATTTATGTAAATAAAAATTTATTTACATAAATAATGTAATATTGTGCATGGGTAAGATAGACATGTAGGATGACGTAGGCATATTTTTACAGATGGAGACTCCAACCTTCATAAACATTCCGGGTGATTACATTCACTAGGATGCCAGGGACCTAAATCACTTTAGGCAACCTAAAACTTAGGTCAGTGAGTCTCTTCTATCAAATATTTATTTTTTCACCTCATAACACAAATAATGTGGTAGAAGAAAGATGCTTCTGAGGTGGTATCAATAGAAATCAGGCTGCTTAAAGAAGGAGGCATCTCAGCTTATAGTAAAATCTTTCATGAAGCTGAGCTACCAAATTCTTAGGCATTTTGTCCTTTTAGATCACAAATCCATCAAAATAGTTTTTAGTCTCAGGTACAGATCCAGGCTCCTGTTCACTTTGGTGAGCTTTCTGTGGATCAGGACAGATTTTCTTTTCTTTCCTTCCTTCCTTCCTTCCTTTCTTCCTTCCTTCCTTCCTTCCTTCCTTCCTTCCTTCTTTCCTTCTGTCCTTTTTCTTCTTTTATCTTCTTTTTTCTTTTCTTTTCTTTTCTTTTCTTTTCTTTTCTTTTCTTTTCTTTTCTTTCTTCCTCCCTCCCTCCCTCTCCCTCCCCTCCCCTTTCTTTCTTTCTTTCTTTCTTTCTTTCTTTCTTTCTTTCTTTCTTTCTTTCTCCTCTCTCTCTCTTTCTCTCTCTCTCTCTCTCTCTCTTTCTTTCTTTCTTTCTTTCCAGATTAAGTTATCAAAATCAGCTGAGGAAACTGTTAGGGAGTGAAAGTTGGTGTCTCCCCCAAATTGTTATGTTGAAACCCTAATCCCCATTGTGATGTTATTTGGAGGCGGGTCCTCTGACAGGGAATTAGTTTAGATGAGGTCCTGAGGATGGGGCCCCCATGATGTGATTAGGACAAGGAGGAGAGACCAGAGCCCTCTCTTTTCGTCATGTGAGGACGACAAGTCTGCAAGAAGGCAGCCTTTGGCAAGAGAGCTGTCACCAGAAACCAAATCATCCAGCACCTTGATCTTGGGCTTTTCAGCCTCCAGAACTGTTAGAAAGAAATGTCTGTTGCTCGAGGCCCCCAGTCTGTGGCATTTTGTTCTAACAGCCCAAGCTGACCAAGATGGAGACCATACCTTCAGAAAGAGATTCACACATTGACCTTTCACAGAGCAAACTTGAGTGATATGAATTCTTGACTTAATTGCTCTGATTTTTTCTTCAGCACCGAATACCAAGCTCCCCAGAAATAAAAACTGGAAAAACAAAACAAAACAATGACAACAACAACAAAACAGATAAAAATTATCTCTTGGCTCCACTGCCAACCGTCAAAGTTTGTTAGCTTTTTTTTTTTTTTTTTGACTCTGAATCCATGAGCACCAGAGTTGGGCTTAAATGCAGAGTCTCAGTGCACAGCATAGATGCAGTAGTTCAGGAGCGTAACTTTGCTGAGGACAGAATTCAAGGGATGAGAGAAAACAACTGAGACAACTTAGGAGAAAGATTATCTAAGTAGAG
Organism: Proteles cristata cristata; assembly: GCA_017311185.1. Classification (NCBI taxonomy): domain Eukaryota; kingdom Metazoa; phylum Chordata; class Mammalia; order Carnivora; family Hyaenidae; genus Proteles; species Proteles cristata. The sequence goes on along the minus strand of JAESUZ010004147.1, from coordinate 1,232,801 downwards.
AGGACTGAAGCAGGGGCATCGAGGTCAGGAGGGACCGGGATGCATCCTGGCTCTGGGACTAGACTGCTGTGTGTCTTGGAGCTTGGTTCTCACACCCTCTGAGCACTTTTCTCACATTTGAAATGAAAGCATTCAGACCGGCCTGTCAATTTGAGAATGAAAGATGATCACGTATGTAACAAGTTGAGCGACGTGCCAGGCACATTAAGTAAGAACTCAATAAATTGTATTTTTATTACTCCCCTACTGCCCAGTCCTACCCATCCCCCACCATACACACCTCCCGACTGCCTTGCACTTTTAAGATTAAAGAAACGACAAATCACAGTTTCAGGCTCACATGTGTGGGCAAGGAGCGTCGTTCCTCCACAACGCGTGCCGAAAGCCTCACAATTAAACACGAAAATAAAACTTTCTCTCTTCAGATTTTATTTTAACCAGCCCACAAAATTTTTTATCCGTCTCTGCCTTTCAGAAACCCTGCAGCTGATGGCAGGCAAGTCAGACGAGCAGCCTTTAGATGTCTTGGATTCTTGAATTTTCTGCTGCTGATTAAAATTCTGTGTCACCCGTAGCCTGATCCCACAGGCCCCTGCCTGCAAAGCCTGCAGAGCAGAGCCTGCCTCTGTTTGATTCATTTATTCATCAAACATTTACTGAGCATCTTCTATGTGTCAAGCTCTGGACCAGCTTGGTGTCAGGTGCTGTGCTAGGCTCTGGACCAGCGTGGTGAATAAGACATCCCTATTCTCAGGGGGCTCAAAATCAAGAGGGGAGTCAGACATATATATATATTTTTTTAAATTACAACACAGTGAGGAGATGCAATGATAAAGATTTATCAGGAAGCAGAGAGGAGAGAACTTCAACCCCTCAAGAGAGTACAGGGAGGGCAACAAAAAAGTCAGCCACAGGACTGTTACTGATCACATGGCTCAGAAGTATAAGACTTGTCAACAGCCTCTCTTCTCAATCAAGGAGACTTCCAAGAATACAACCCTCCTTCTCTCTCTCTCTATCATTGTTATGATTATTTTCAAAGATTTTATTACTTTTAAGTAATCTCTACATCCAACATGGGGCTCGAACTTACAACCCCGAGATCAAGAGTCACATGCTCTACTGACTGAGCAAGGCAGGTGCCCCTTATTCGTCATTATTATCTTTTTTATTTATTTATTTTTGAGAGAAAGAAAGAAATTGCAAGCAGGGGAGGGGCAGAGAGAGGGGGAGACACAGAATCCGAAGCAGGCTCCAGGCTCTGAGCTGTCAGCACAGAGCCCGACACAGGGCTTGAATCTGGCTTTCCCTTATAGGAGGAGACGTGTGCAAGACACAGCGAGAAGAAAGCTACCTACGAGTCAATGAGAGAGACCTCCGAAGGAAGGAACTCTGTAGACACTTTGATCTTAGACTTCTACCCTCCAAAATTGTGAGAAACTAAGTATCTATTGTTGAAACTACCCAGTCTCAAATATTTTGTTATGACAGCTCTAGCAAAGTAATGCAATGTTCAAAACATATTTGTTGAATAAATCAATGAATAATGCTTGCATTTTAATTAAGATAGATCTAGATAGATGGTGGTTAGATAGATAGATAGATAGATAGATAGATAGATAGATAGATAGATAGATGATAGATAGACAAAGATGAATAGGTACGTATGGATATATACCCTTTATCTGTACACCTTGGAGTCCTGGCAGATTGCTAGCTTATTTTTTTTTAATTTTTTAACATTTATTTATTTTTGAGAGACAGAGACAGAGTGCAAGGTGGGGAGGGGCAGAGAGAGGGAGACACAGAATCTGAAACAGGCTCCAGGCTCTGAGCTGTCAGCACAGAGTCCGATGCGGGGCGGGAGATCATAACCTGAGCTGAAGTCGAACGCTAAACTGAGCCACCCGGGCGCCCTAGGTTGCTCTCTTATTAAGTAACACTTGGGAAGTGTCTTGTGTGTGAGTTTGTTGATTAACGTTAACTCATTTCCAGGGGTCAGATTGAATGTTTTACTTCTTCTTAAAGGAACCACAGTGGGAAAAGTTGTGTTCAGTTTTGACCCTGTGACTTAGTTACAGGCGACAGGAGAGGAAAACAGGAGTAGGTGGCTAACATTCACTTTTCCCCTCCTTTGTGCCCTCCATCGGGTTCGGGGCTTTTCCACAACTCTGTGGCTTAATCCTCCCCACGGTATGTGAGGCAGGTACAGATATCCACGTTTCACAGATGGTGAAGCTGCAGCTCAGAGAGTGCTAGAGCCTTGTCTGAATGTCCTATACCATGTCCACGGTCACATGTCTAAAAATCAATGTTTGTACAGCATTTCTCTCCCACTGAAACTTTTATGTCTATCTCACTGGCTCTTTGCAGCAATTCTGTGATTTGGAAAACCTAAGTGACTCGCCTAGTATAAACTATGCTTGCTTAATTTATTAAAAAATTTTTTGGCCTTATAAAAAATAGAAACCTAGTGCAGAAGCATGTAGCTCATGAGGCATGTTAGGCATAGATAAAGCGGCCGGAGTCTACGTGTGTTAAATATAAATGAAATGAATGGAACAAACATGAGTGTCTCTGGATGGAATGATCTGGTCATAAGGTATGACAGTCCCAGCAGGTAGGCTGGTAATTCATGTCTCCCCCTCACACACACACACACACACACACACACACACACACACACACACCTGCATCCATTGGCAATATCCACTGTGGTCTTCTTCTGTCTCTGGGTGTGTTCTGCCCAAGAAATGCAGATAAAACTTGTAGCTGTTCAGGAGATTGTGGGCAAGCTACGCATACTATCCAGCCATAGTCTCCCCAGGTCTCTCCAGTAGAGCAGGGGGCTTCTATTGTCATGCCCCCCACTCACCCTCGGTTCTAATCCTCCACATCTTACCCTCAGTGGGGAAGACTGGGGAAGGGGCTGGGAATGGGCAGGGGGAAGAGAGAATATATGAAAATGGACTAACCCAGAATCTGGGGGACATGGCCCCTCTACCTCACTTCACCCTATCCTGAATGTGCTAACCTGTACCTTCTATTTTTTTATTGCATCTTGCTGAGTTTGTTAAATTGATCAAATAAATGGATTCAATTATCTCACTTTGGTCTCTGAGTCTTGCTGTTCTGTGGCTTGTGAGATAGCCTGCCTGGTATTGTACTTGAAGCCACGATTGCATCAAGGTGATTTCCTGGGGCACCTGGGTGGCTTAGTCGGTTAAGCATCAGACTCTTGATTTCAGCTCAGGTCATGATCTCATAGTTTGCGAGTTCGAGCCCCACATTGGATTTCGTGCCAACATGTGGGGTCTGCTAAGGGTTCTCTTTTTCCTCTGTCTGCACACACCCCCTGTCAAAAAATAAACTTAAAAAAAAGATTATTTTCTGCACAACACCTAGATATCATGTATCTATATACCTCTAAATTCCTTTTCATCACAGGCTCTTTCCCTGTGGATACCTGCTAGAAAAGTCTACCTATCTGAAAGCCGGGACTCTCCCCACCAAGAATAACTTCATGGAACTTTGGATTCTATACAAAGTCTGATTTTGGATCTTCCTTGACGTCAAACATATATAAATGTGAATGAGTATTTAAGTCACAAGTACAGAATGAACTGCTTGAAAGTCGTCAGAATGATGTGAGTCCTTGCTCCATCCCTACAGCTCCTGGGCTCTGCATTTGGACATACACATTCCCCTGGAAGCCTCAGTTACCGCATCTGAAACCTGGAAATGGTCTTTTGAGTTCTGGCTTTCCTGCCCCCCACCCCGGGGTGGGAGGGGAACACATGGAATGACTGGTAACTCACTTACTGCACTAACCTTGTGCCTGGCACGGCTCTAATTCTTGCAACAGCCCTATGTGATAGGCACGAAAATTATCCCCACTTTACAGAAGGGAAAACTGAAATACCAGGAGATCAAACAGCTTGCTCAAGGTCACGTGGCTTGGTATGAGCAGAGCGGGGATTTGAACCCAGGCCCATGGCTCTCCAGCACAACCTCAGCACCCTGCAGCCCCGAGCTCTGTGTGGTGTGAGGTGGTGGCAGAGCTAGTGGCATGCCGTCCACCTACCCCACGCCCCGTGATAGCCTCTCGCTGTCAGGTAGCAGAACGAGAGCCAGCCACAAGGTGTAATAGGACAGAGAGCAGAAGACTTTCTGGAAGAGCAAACAAACGAACGAGCTGGTGAGTGGCAGGCTGGGTGTCACGAAATCCAAAAGAGGGTGACTACCTCTATTGGGATGAGTGTGACGCCTTCATGGAGAGGTGACTTCAGGGTATGGCCTTCCCGTGGAGCTAAGTGAAGGAAGAATGAACTCTATTCCCAGAGGATGGGAGACGCTGCTACTAACAAGCTCCCCGGGAAGAGTTAGCTATGACTATCACTACTGTTAGCTGTTAAAAATGTCCTCAAGTACCTCAAATTGGCCCCAAACTCCCCATATTAATTTTCCATGTATCTACTACCTCCCAAGTTCTTCCTCCTTGTGTGAATGCAGAGCGTGTTTACAGTTTCCTTCCACTAATCCATGCCTTCAGGGTCTCATCCCCAAGAGGTTAATCAAAGGATCTTCATAAAGGTTTCATCGCCCCCAAGAAAAATGCTAATGCCAGCTGCTAATTGTGCTTTGTCCACCCGGCTCCATAAAGTCTCATAACTGCTGTTGTGTGTGTGTGTGTTTGTTTGTTTGTTTGTTTGTTTGTTTGTTTGTTTTAAGTAACTGCTATTGTTTTTGTATGCACATATCTGCATGGTTCTATCAGGTTTTGGCTTCAGCTTTAAGTCTCGGAAGAAAGATAAAACCTCTGAATCCCGGGGCTCTGATATGAATCACTCCCTCCTTTTCTGGAAGTGCAGAGAAGCCTGTGCTCTTTCTGAATCTGGAAGCCCAGCAAGCGCTCCTGCCATGCATGGTGACCTGGGAAAGAAGAAACGGGAGAATGTAAGAATAAGAGCCTCCCTCAGGGAAAATTGCAGCGGGATGTTTGCATTTTAAAAGAGGCTTCCAGGAGAACCTTTCCTCCCACAAAACAAAGGACTGTAAGGGCATCTGCAGTGGAAGTCTTTAGCAGGAGTCATCAGGACTCTGATAACCGCACCACCAAGCCACTTAGACTCGTTCCTTACAGCCGAGAGCCCTCCAGATTGGTGACCACAAGGGAATATCTCTGGCAGACGAGAAAAGTCCACTTGTACCACAGTCTGTGATCATTTCAGACCAGGAGGGTTTTGGTATTTTTTGTTTTTGTGTTTCTTTTTTTTTTCAGTCTAATTGGTTCTTCGGTATTTATGGAATCATAGACAGCGTTTTTTCTTTCAGAGCCAGAAAGAACCTTAGAAATGTAAACCAGTCATTATGTTTTGCAAAAGGACATAAATCCAGAGACGTAAACTGATGTACCCAGGGCCACGCTGCTACGAGGGGGCGGGGCCAGGACCGTGGTGTCTTGACTTGATACAAGTTTCTCAGGGATTGGGAATCACCAGGCCCATCTTTCTAGAAGGAGTATCTTCCTCCCCTCATGGGGTCATTATAAAAACCTTCTCCCTCCAATTACAAGATTCCATTTCCTTTGATGTCCACACCAACTCCAAAGCAAATTCTCGCCTTTGGTTTCAGGAGAGACTGAGGCTCAGTGAGCTCACGAGATTCACACCAGGTCTCCAGAAGGGTGAGTGAAGATGCCAGATGTTAAGTGCAGGTGATTTCACCAGGCCGCAGTCATTATGTGATCCGGGACCGGGAACACCCCCTTTCTGTATTATTCCAGGTCCAGTCATGCCCTGAGATCCGATAATCCTGAGCTCACCTTTTGGATCCTTACTTTTAGCTGGGTTCAGGTTTTTCTCTGCAGGCCCATGTGTGGTCGCTTACACCTTGCACCCCTTTACATCCTGCACCCCCTTACATCTTGCATCCTAGCTGCCGCACTGGCCGCCCCCAGCCTGGCATTGCTCACACGGCTTCTTGTCTTTAAACCCATTCTCCAGTCTCCAGAGATGGATTTTTTCAGCCTGTTAATGCCCTAATAATTTCAATATTTCCATTTAAAGGTGAATGTTTCTAGCTTCTCTTGAGAAAAGAAGTGACTCTTCATGCCTTAGGTTTTTTTCCTTGTAAAATTTATTTTCTCTGTAATAACACAAAATAAACGAAACTGTGCTTGACCAGCACATGTCATTTTTAGTATGAGGACAACAGATGCTGGCAGGTCCCTTGTCAGCGGGAGCTGAGATTCGAGTAACACCTGGGAGGGGCGGGAGTGCTCCCTGGTCCTCACCTCTTCCTATTTCATCCCTCCTTTCAGCCACCTGTCTGGTCGTCTGTGTTTGTGACTCCTGATAGAGTCTCCATCTATCCCCACCCTATACTCTCCCCACTTCCTGTCTCCCATTTTTAAGCCACGCTGAACAGCTTGCGTTTCCGCCATATGTCTTCTCAGCCTGAATCTGAGCTTTCCTGATTCATAACACGTGGAACACATACTTTGCCTGCTCACCCCTCCGGATAATCCTGCCACACTCGACTCCAGGCGGGGACACGGGAAAGTGACCCAAGGCTGGGCATGGGGTAAAGCTCACCAAATGCCTCAGAAAATAAGCCAGACGGAGAGGACTACCACAGCTAACCCATCGGCATGGATTTAATCTCTCTGGCTTCAGAAGCACCTGCGTTTTCAACCGGCAACACCATCCTATGTTCAATTCCAGAAAAGATCTTGGTTTGGAGTTAAATCAAGTCAAGTTCAAAACCCAGCCTTGTCACTTATTGGTGACTTTGGGCTAGTTACATAATCTCTGTCAGCCACAGTTCTTTCACCTTTCAAAAGCACTTAAGAGCTATTCTGCTCTTAAGTATTCTGAAATTGTATGTCCACACAATAACTTGTATGCATTTACAGCAGTTTCATTCACAATAGCCAAAAAACTGGGGGGTGGGGATCCAAAGGGATCAACAAAGGAGAGGAGTGGTTAAGGCAGTGTAATGTAAACCATGCAGTGGAATACTACTCATCAATGAAAAGGAGGGTACCATTGATAAATGCAAGAATGTAAATGAATCTCAAAGGCATTTTGTTGAGTGCATGTATGATTCTGTGAATGCAAACCAATCTGTTATGACAAAAAAAAAAAACAGTTCAGTGGTGGCCTCGGGTTCTGAGCAGAGGGGCAGATGACCTCTAAAGGGGCTTGAGGAATCCTTTGCAGATGATGAGCATGTTCTAAACCAGGACTGTGGTGGTGGTCTCAAGGGCATATGCCACTGTCAAAACTCAGCGGACTGTACACTTAACAGGAATATTGTTTATTGTGCAAACGTTATTCCTCAATAAATGTGAAAAGGAAAAAGTGATTCAAACCGTAACGCCCATAGTGCTCAGCAGCATTTAATGGTCATTGAGATTCCTCAGCTTGTTATTTTTTGCAGTGGTTCTTATTTGAAACAGGTAAAAGAATTAATATTATGACCTGTTGAATTAGGAAGAACTGTATAATTGTATTTTTCGTACTGGTTATTTGACACTTTTCAATGCAATCTTGACAAAGTCATTGCAATGCTAAATTTAGTACAATAGTGTTTACATATACTCACGCATTTAAGCTATGCGTGTGTAGACATGCTATAAAAATAGTTAATAAATTCCTTAGAGGATGACAAAAAGAAAAGTGTAAGCCAGTGCTTGTCTTGTTTGCTGGTTGTGTGGGACTGATGCCCAGAGCCCCTGGAGAAGAGGACAGCAAGCTCTGTCACAAGCCTGGGGATACAGAGACAGGCCTGGATCCCAGAAACCCTCATCACCAGCTCATGTCGCATTTCCTGTCCCTCACACTTCTATGTGCCTGAAGGAGGTCTTTCCTCTAGATGTGCCTAGAAAACACAACAGCGTCACTACCCTCTCAGGTTTCAATTTTCCTCGTGTCTGGTAGACAGGGTTTCCCTAACAAGAACAAGAAAAGCCTCATCCTAAGGGATAAATGAAGAAGGGGGAGGGTAGGTAGGAGCGGGCACCATATTTTATCTTACCAAATGCCAAATACCCATTTCCTGAAGTCTGCTCTTGACCTCTCTCTGCAATTTTATTCATCTTTTCGATCATTATCTTAATAGGCATCTACCCATCATTTACCAAAATGCAGTAAGCGGGGTGATCATTTTTCTAAAGATAAAAATGACATCTCTAGTCACTTCCTATCTCCCTCTTAAAGTTGAGCTTGTCCATTATGTTAACTCTCACTCTTTGTGCCTCTCTGGGACAGCTCAGCGTTCGCGCATTGTCTGTAAAAGTTGGGGAGACAGAGAGTTAAATCATCAACTAGAGAATTTGATCACTGCAGACCTAGACTCTGCAGTAGTTCAGTGCAAATGAGAACAGCGAGTTTCTTTTTGCCTTAATTATCTGTGTGATTACCTTAGCCCAGAGAGACAGGCTCAGAATCTCAAAAAAGGTGGGGCTTTTTTCTCTCAATCCTCCAGTGGCATATTCAGCAGCATTTATTACGTGCCAACTGTATGAAGCAAGTCTGCATTAAATATTGAAAATGAAAGGTACCCAAGAGACTTATTATTGATGCTGCTTATGAACCTTTCAATAACCCAGCTACAGACAAGATCATTAGAATACCTGATGTGTACCAGGCAGTTCACCAGCTTCAGGGATTCAAAGACATACAATATGTGGACCTAAGGAATGTATAGTCTAGTATGTAAGAATAAGCAAGCCAAAAAAAAGGGGGGAGGTGCAATATTTTTTGATGCTGACTCATAAGTGTGACACGACTCTAGAGAAGGAACAGTTGGAATACAGAAGCTGTCTGCCCACACTTACTGGACACTGCCAGGCATCATCTCTTAGGCTTGTGTCCTCCAGTGATCACGGATGTTTATAGCTCAAGCACTACCTCTATGAAGAACTCCCAACCCTTCAGACATAAGGAACCACCCCTAACTCAGTGCTTCTAGCACATATAGCTATTTGCTCTCCATGGAAATGGGTTGCTTGCAAGTCTGTTTTGACCACTAGTTTCTTCTTGACTTTCAGAAGGCTTGTCCTACTCTTCTGTTTATCCTTGAGAACATTCATTACCTTGACTTGCACAGAAAAGTGCTAGCACGTCCCTGTAAGAAAGATGTGTGATCAGAGGCGATGCTGGAGTTGCACCTTGACCCTCTCTCTTCCAAGGAGACTCACCAGAGAGCTTTGTCCTGATTAATTTACACTGGCACTTCAGGTTCAAACCCTTGATTTTGATAATGTAGAAAGGATAGTTCCCTCTCTCAAGGGCAGACTCCTACTAACCAAGTTCATGTGATTGAGGCATAAAACTCTTATAGAGTCCTCCAAAATGACAGAATACTCCTCTCTCATTTTGTGTTTTGTTTGTTATTGGTGTTGATTTTAATCCCAAAGAGATGGAAATTGGGGGGAAACAAGGAACAAAACAAAGGGACAAAAATATTATGTTTTATCCACATACATTGTTTACTCCCTGACAAAGGCAATGCCATGGCAAATTGAGATATCACTGGCTGAAGTGCCAGCTCTCTGCCCAAGTGCCATTCTTTAATTGTGCGAATGATACCACATCCTAAGCTGACACATAATCACTTAATGATCTGAGGGCAATGAGAAAAAGGGGTATTCATGCATTGTAGCCAAATCTCTCAGGCCAGGTGGGCAATCTTTTTCCATGTGTTTGATCTTCCATGTTGTCCTCCTTTAGAGAAGAAACAATTCACAACTGTCTTTTCTGTTGTGGACACAGAAGGCCAAGTGTCTTGCATTTCTATAATGAAAACAAGTGAAGCAAGCCAGCAGAAGCCATAAACAAAGAGGGCTTGCACAAAAGATTATTCTGGGGTGATATTTTTTTCCATCTTTGATGTGGTCTACCTATGGAAAACAGAGCATCAATTCATTTTTATTTACTTTTGAGAGAGAGAGACACAGAGGGCATGGGCACACAAGTCCAGGAGGGGAGAGGCTCTGTGCTGACAGCAGAGAATTTGACCTGGAGGCTCAAACTCACAAGCCATGAGATCATGACCTGAGTTGAAGTCGGATATTTAACCAACTGAGCCACCCAGGCGCCCCTCAACCTTTTTTTTCAAGAGTGTCACAGTCTGTTAGTCCCACTTGCTGCCTCTGAGCAGAAAGTCATCCCATGGTAATGTGTTAGGGGCTCAGACGTACAGTGGATTTTCCCCGAAGTCTTTTCTGATAGAGACACTAATGGACTAACTCATACTGAAAATGATGTCCACTGGACCACAGTGTCCTCTGGCATGGTCCATACCTCCCTTTTACTCCAGGCCAACCTGCTCAGGGAGTCCTACCCCAATTACACGGTGCAAGATAAACATGCATTGGAACAAAATGAGTTTGTCAAAACATTAGAGTGTTAATCTGATTGATTCCAGTTGAGACATTTTACCATAAGAATCATTTTCTCATCAAGATCCGAAGGCACAAACGTGGACTTCCATGAGCTGCTCTGGGAAGAATAAGCTCTGACGCTGCTCCAAGCTTCATCGTGGATCTTTTCATTTGCCTACCCATTCATTCAAGTCACAGACGTGGCTTGTGACTTACACCCCATTCTCTCTCCTTAAAGAGACTGTGGACATCTCTATCATTAATTTTTTCAGCTGTTAATTTTGCATTTGAGCTCTCAGAGGGCAATTTTATTTCCCATCTTTCCAAATTTGTGAGGTATCGCATCGTAGGTCAGGAACTTGACAAAAATAAGAAATCAGAAAAATTCTTGTTGAGTGGGAAAAGGTGTTATTGGAGCTGGACCTCAACATGGTGATTGGAATGGGTAGAGCTGGTATGCAAGGACATTCTTTGAAAATGGAGAAATGTAACAAAATTGGATATGAACTTGAAAATTTTCTGCTATCTCTGGACTGTTGCCTGAAAAAATTATGATGCTTTTGAGATTTTTGTTCATATTGACTCTTTTTTATTTTTATTTTTTTTAATGTTTATTATTTTGAGGGGGAGTAGCAGAGAAAGAGGAAGAAAAGAATCCAAAGCAGGCTCCAGACTCTGAGCTATCAGCACAGAGCCCAACACAGGGCTTGGACTAACAAGCTAAGATGCTGATCTGAGCCAAAGTTGGACACTTAACCGACTGAGTCACCCAGACTCCCCTTTTTTACTTTTTTACTAATGTTTATTTATTTTTAGAGAGAGAGAGAGTGAGGAAAAGACAGAGAGAGGGAATTGCAAGCAGGCTCCATGCTGTCAGCACAGAGCCTGATGCAGGGCTTGATTCTATGAACCATCAGATCATGACCTGAGCCAAAATCAAAAGTCAGATGCTTAACCAACTGAGCCACTCAGGCACTCCTTGTTTTGACTTTTAGAGGGTGAGGTTAGGGGCTAGAATGCCCTTTTCCAGCTGTCTAATTCCTATTTTTCTTATAATATTTTAATATCCAAGATGAAATGGTGGAAAGGACAGTAGGAAGAGAAATAATGGCAGGGAAGAAGGCATGAAGGAAGAAAGTCTACATTTGCAACCACAATCCTGGATCCAGATTCTGGCTCTGCCACTTACCTCCTATGTCATTCACACAAAACGTGATTCTTGCCTTTTCAAACCTCAGGTTTCTCTTCCCAGAGAATATTACCGCCTTCCCAAGTTATTAATTTAGAGGATTGACCAAGAGAAATATATACAAAAACCTAGAACAGAGAAATAGCTAATAAAATGTCAATTAGATCAGATTCTGAAAACCTAGCTAAAATTGAACCACCAGAGTAAAAGTTTACCTGACTTCCCAGCCATAAGTGGTCCTCAACTTGCATACTCCCATTACATATGGCATGTACCACCATCACAATGCTTACCATGTCCTACTATTCTTTCTTAGGTCCCTGTCTCTTACTATAATAGAAATCACTCAATGGCAGACACCAATCCATGTTCACTCATGAACCCCCAGACCTGAGATAGTCTCTTACACAAAAGAGGTCTTTATAGATCCTTACAAAATGAATGAATGAATGTCATCGAAATCTCCAGACCTAACAAACTCAAAAAGTAAAGGTGTCAGTATTATTTCTGTTATGAAAAATTTCTCCCACGCTGTGAAATCTTTTTACTTTCCAAAGCACCAGCACATATGGCATTTTGGATTTCAATTTCCAAATACATTCACAATTAACCTCACCTAGGCAGGTCTTTGTAGGCTCTTGATGATGTAAAATTACCCAAGAAGAGTCTTATGCATATAAGAACTGCAATATCTATTAGTTTCTTCATGTCTCCCTTTTACAGAAAGGAAGAGTGAAGCCTCAACTCCTAATTGATGTCAAAAACCACATTTCCTCTCCGTGGTTTTTGGTCTTTTATTGCTTTCTGTCATCAATTATAATTTTACAACAGAAATTACTTCATTTTCCATGGGTTCGTGAAGATTTTAAGAGCTGTAAGCTGGCTTCTCTTACGTGTGCACAGAAAAAAAAAAAAGAAAAAAAAGACTCTGAGGAAACCTGGGAAAAGAGAGTAAGTGTAAGAAAAGGGTGAAAAAGGTCCTTAAGAGGAATTCAAAGCCTAAACAGGCTCTAAATTCTTCATACTTAAGGCCAGAGCAGATTCAGGGTTTAAAACTAACGTATAATTTGTTCAGAGCTCTTTTCTTTGTTTTAGCTTGTAAAAATATGACGAAGCAAATTCAATGGATTTTCCATTAATGTTATTAAATTAAACGTTAATTTAATAAAATGCACAGATTTTAAATGCAGTTTGGTGAGTTTTACAAATGTATATACCCATGCAAATACTATTCCAACCAAGATATAGAACATCTTTGTTTCCTCAGAATTTTCTTCTCTGCACCTCTTTGGATCCCCTCTCATACCCTGTCCCAAAATCAGTGTACTTTAATGTTTGGAGCTCCATGGAATAGTTCTTATACCAGATAAAAGATCTAGCCTCATCACAGTGGGACAGGCAAGTGGGGACATGTGAGTGGATCCAAAGTTAAGGACCCCAAGCAAGTTTTATTAATTTGTTTATTTATTCATTAAGAAATCTCTGTTGAGCCCTGACTGGGTGCTTGGGGTGGACCGTGGTTAAGAAAAAATGGCACCATTCTTCTCTCCTTGATTTATTAGAGCAAGGAAAAAGGCAATCAACAGTAAAAGCAAGCCAATAGGAATAGAATTTTGAATTGTGATAAATGCAATGAGAGCAACTATCAGTCCAGGCGTAGTGACAAAGAATAGCACAAAGAAGCTATTTTATAGATTCAGGGAAAGTCTTTCTGAGGAGGTGGCCATTTAGTGGAGACCTGGGCATGAAAGGAAGCCAGCCATGACAAGAGGTAGAGAAGACCTCTTCAGCAGAGACAACTCTTTGCTGCTGCCCTGTCTGAATTGTTCTTCCTCTTCCTTCTACCTGCTCAAACCAGTCCCAAAATACAGTTAATTCTCCCTATTCACAAAGCAGTCCAAATACTCAAAGAAAATTTATATTTCACATAGCATTACTTTTAATTCTTATCAGGATAATTTTATTGGTTTTCTATTGGTTGTGCAACAAGTTGCCCCAGTATCTAGTAGTTTAAACAAAAATGATAACTTTACTATCTCTCATGATTCTTGTAGTCAGAAATTATGGGAAGATTTGGCTGAGTGGTTCTGAAGCATGGTCTTTCTTGGAGTTGCAGTTAGGCTTGGATAGATCTGGAAAAGCAGGAAATGGGCAGGGATTCTCTTTCTTAATTAGGCATCAGGGATTCTCCATGTAGTATCTCTGGAGGAACTACTTTGGGCTTCTGTACAGCATGGCAGTCTCAGGGCAGTCGGACTGCTTCCATGGCAGTTGAAGGATTAAGTAGTGAATATTCCAGTGAAAAAGTCAGAAGGCAATTGTCTTTTATAGAAGTCACAGTGTCATTTTCACCATGCTATTCATCAATCCATCAACATATTTCAAGAAGAGATATAAGCTTGGTAGGAGAGTAGCAAGATTCTAGCAGAGCATATGGGATGAGAACATTGTTGCAATTATTTCTGGAATTTGCAATCAACCAAGTGTGGGCAGGGAAGATAAGAGAAAAGGGGATTTCAAGGAAGGTGGGCATGGTGAATAGCTCCTGAGAACAGATAAAAGATAAGCATCTGGGCACATTCAGAAAGTTCATAAAGAGAAAGACAGCCTAACTTTAGATATGCTCAGTCTTAAAAAAGAAAAAAAAAAGTGAGAAAGAAAAAACTGACTCAATTGAATCGAACAGTAGGAAATATTTTCTTACATCACGTGAAGTTCAAAAATAGATTAAGGATCAAGAGTGGTTGACTCAACAGTGGCTTAACAATACCATCTAGGACCCAAGTTCTTTTAAAAACTTATCTCTTTCACCTTTAACAGGTCAGATTTCCTACAAGATGTCTCCCTCTATGACCTCAAGGTGGCTGCCACAGATCCAGACTTACATATAATATGCATGCCTATGCATATATAGAGTCCTCTCTCCTTTCTTCCAAGGTCTCTTTCTTAAGTGTAAAGATATGCTGTGTAGACGTCTCATAAATTCTTATTGATCAGCTCTGAGTCATATATCTACCTTCAATCAATTACTGGTAGAGGGAATGAATGGATTGCTATAATTGACTTACAATGTCCTGATGAATCATGTGGGACATGCTTGGAAGCAGAAGAGAGGTCACTGATGGTTAGAAAATGACAGGGTCAGTGGACTTGGGGTCTTGATGAAATCAAATAATTGCTAAATTGAGAGGATGGAAGTAAGTACGTTGGAAAGACAGGAGATAGTTAGAGACAGATGTTTGAAGTCAAGGTTGTGACAAGGTATAGTGTGTAACTATGACAGTGTAAGGGTAAGATTATTGAACATCAAAGATCATGGAGTCAAGAAGTTAGAGACCAAGAGAAACATAATCCATGGGGATATTAAAGACACCCAAAATGGGACAGAAATAATGGCAGAAAATGGTGAAAAAGTTAGCAATTAAATGTTTTGCTATGAAATCTACAACTTGCATATGTCACATGGATATACGTATATGGTCTATACCAGTACAAACTTTTTAGAAAAAAACTGATGGAATCAGAACTTCACCAGCATCCAAATGATCCCCTTGATGCTAGTCTTCTACTCTGCGGTAATAGTAATCTGTCTAAATAATCTATTTCATCACTTTAGACCTATCTAAGATCTTCTAACACTTCCCAATGTCATCAGGATAAAATACAAATGCTTTAACGACTTACAAGGCTCCTTAATGTATGGTCTTTGACACTAATTCAGGTGACTTCTCCAAACTCTTACCCATACATCCTTATCACAAAAATATTTTTCAGCATGCATTCCTAATGTGTATCTATTTATACACCACTATGTTAATACATTGTTTTATTACAAAAGATACATTAAAATAAAAATGAAATAAATAAGCTTTGTGAGTAGCTACAGTTTAGAAAGTCAAACGAAGCCGTTTTTGAAATCCACAGTTAGAGACCCCAGCACCCATTTCTCAATAACTGATAGATAACTACACAGAAAATCAGTAAAGAGATAACAAAACTAAGTAACACTAGCAAAAACCAAGATCTAATCAACATTTAGAGGACAATAGCAGAACACTCATTTTGTTCAAGTAACCAAAGAACATATACCATGATAGACCAACAACATTCTAGGTATGAAAGAAACCTCAATGATGTTAAAAGAACTGGTATCAAACATAGTGTGTCTTCCAACCACAATGTAATCAAACTAGAAATCAGTAAAAGAAACAGAAGAGAAAAAGCTCCAAACACTTGGAAACTAAACAATACACTTCCAAATAACCTATGGGTCAATGTCATTTTTTTTTAATATTTTTATTTATTTCTAGGAGAGAGAGAGAGAGAGCGTGAGCAGGGGAGGGTCAGAGAGAGAGGGAGTCACAGACTCCGAAACAGGCTCTAAACTCTGAGCTGGCAGTCAGCACAGAGCCCGACGCGGGGCTCGAACCGACGAACCACGAGATCATGACCTAAGCAAAAGTCGGACGCTTAACCGACTAAGCCACCCAGGTGCCCCTATGGGTCAATGTCTTAATGGAAATTATAAAAATATATAAAACTGAATAAAAACAAAAATACACCTTATCAAAATGTGTGAGACGCAGCTGAATCTGTGTTGAGAAGGCAATTTTTAATTTTTAAAAATGTTTTGTTTTATTTTATTTTTGAGAGAGAGAGACAGAGAGCAAGCAGGGGAGGTGCAGAGAGATAGGAAGACACAGAATCCGAAGCAGGCTCCAGGCCCTAAGCTGTCAGCATAAAGCTCAAGGTGGCATTCAAACTCACTGACTGACCACGAGATCATGACCTGAGCCAAAGTCAGGCACTTAACTGACTGAGCCACCCAGACGCCCTGAGAAGGAAATTTTTAAGCACTAAATGTAGATATTAAAAGAGATAAAAAAGTTTCAAATCAATAATCTAAGCTTTCACCTCAAGGAACTGGAAAGAGAAGGGTAAAATAAACCCAAAGCAGGCAGAAGGAAAGAAGTAACAAAAATAAAGCAGAAATGATTGAAATTAAAGACAGAAAAACAAAAACAAAGAAACAAACAAGACAGAAAAACAATAAAGAAAATCAGTGAAATAAATAGTTCTCCGCTCTGAAAAGATCAATAAAATCAATGAAACTCTAGCAAGACTGACAAAGAAAAAGAGAAGACACAAATTTCCATTATCATGAATGAAATAGGAGATATGATAGACTTTTCATGCATGAAAAAAATATTATAACCACTCCACATATATACGTTTGTGACAGGTAAAATAGACCAATCTCATGAAAAATATGAATTACCACAACTCACCCATTATGAAATAGATAATCTGAATATCCCTATAACTATTACAGAAATGGAATTTTTAAAAAATTTTAATTTTTTTTATTATTTATTTTTGAGAGAAAGAGAGAGAGAGACAGGGCACCAGCGGGGGAAGAGAAGAGAGGGAGACACAGTATCCAAAGCAGGTTCCAGGCTCTGAGCTGTCAGCACAGACCCAGACTTAGGGCTCAAACCCAAGAAGAGTGAGTTCATGCCCTAAGCTGAAGTCAGAAATTTAGCCAACTGAGCCTCCCAGTCACCCCAAAGAATTTGAATTTTTAGTTTAAAAACTACCGAAAAAGAAATCTCCAAGCCCAGGTGGTTTTAATGTAGAATTCTTCCAGATATTTAAGGAATGAAAATCAATCCTACACATTTTTTTTTCAGACATAGAAGAGGAAGAAATAATTCCTTTTTATATTATTAATTATTTGTAATTATAAAATAATTATTTTATAAAGCTAGTATTGCCAAAACCAGACAGAAATAGAAAAATAAAAAAAGAAGAAAAGAAAAGAAAACCTCAGATCAATATTCCTCATGAATACAGATACAAAATTCTGTTTTTTTAAAAAAAAATGTTTAACATTTATTTATTTTTGAGAGATAGACAGAGACAGAGCATGAGCAGGGGAGAGGCAGAGAGAGAAGGAGATACAGAATCCGAAGCAGGCTCCAGGTTCTGAGCTGTCAGCACAGAGTCCGATACGGGACTCAAACCCAGGAACTATGAGATTATGACCTGAGCTGAAGTCAGATGCTTAATCGACTGAGCCACCCAGGCACTCCTGGACACAAAAATTCTTAATGAAATATTAGCAAATACGAATAGAATTTAAAAAATTATATACCATAACCAAATGTTTTTTTTTAATTTTAGTGATATAAACCTGGATCAATATTTGAAAATCAGTCAATGTAACCTACCATATTAACTGGCTAAAGAAGAATCACATGATTTTATCAATCAATGCAGTAAAACAATTGAACAAAGTTTGACACCTATTCATTAGAACATACTCAGAAAAATAAGATAAAGGAGAATTTCCTCAACTTGATAAAGAACATCTTTTCAAAAAACCTGTTAATCATATTTAAAAGTGAAAGACTAAATGCTTTTCTCTTGGGATCAGGAACAAGTCAGGGATGTCTGCTCTATTCTTATCCTACATAATGTTAGAAGTTAGCCAGTGCCACAAGAAAAAATAATAAAATGAAAGTCACATAGGTTATAAAGGAAGAAATAAAATGGTTTATATTTGAAAATGACATGATTTTCTACATAGAAAATCTCAAGGAATCTATTAAAAATATTTCTAGAATCAGCCCGGTCACAGTGTAAAAAATAAACATATAAAAACCAATTGTATATCTATATGGTACCAATGAACATTTGGACACAAAAATAAAAAATACAATGCATTTATATTAGATAAAATAATGAGGAATTGCTCAGATGCAAATCTAACAAAGCATGGGCAAGATTTGTATTATGTAAACTACAGTATGATGAAAAAAATCAAAGAAGAATTCCGTAAATGAAGCGACCTACCAGGTTTATGGATTTGAAGTTTCAACATAGTACAGATTCTTCCCAAACCCATTCACAGGTTTAACACAATTGTTATTGAAATCTCAGCAAGCTATTTTGTAAATATAGACACAGATTATTCTACAATACACATGGAAAAGCAAAGAAACTAGAAAAAGTAAAACAATTTTGAAAAATAAGAATAAGTAGGAGGAATCAGTTTACCTGATTGTAAGACCTACTATATACGTACAGTAATCAAGGCTATGTTACAAGAATGAACATGAGGATAAACACATAGATCAATACAACAGAATTAAAAAACCCAAAAATAGAACCATACGGATATGTCCAACTGATTTTTCACCTCACATCCCTCCAAAAAATGTGAATCAGTAAAGGAAAGACAGTCTTTTCAGTAAATGGTGCTGGAGCAGTTGGACATGGATAGGCATGAAAA
Source organism: Proteles cristata cristata (assembly GCA_017311185.1). NCBI lineage: Eukaryota > Metazoa > Chordata > Mammalia > Carnivora > Hyaenidae > Proteles > Proteles cristata. The sequence continues at coordinate 1,213,928 of JAESUZ010004147.1, read as the reverse complement.
TCACCTTCAAACTTTCTTAGGTCTTATACAAAAATTATTTCAAAATTGATTCTGGAATAAAATATAATAAAGCTTTAGCGGGGGCAAATGGAAAAAATCTTGGGCTCTTAGGCTAGAAAAGAGTTCTTAGATTTCATACTAAAAGCACAATCCATAAGAGGAAAAATTGATCAACTGGACTTCATCAAAATAAAAATGTTTGCTCTGTGAATGACACTGTTTAGAAAATGAAAAGACCAACAATATATGGGAGAAAATATTTGTAAGCCACATATCTGAACAGGGACTAGCATTTAGAATACGTAAAGAACTCTCAAAACTGAACAGTAAAAGCATACAATCCAATTTTTAAATGGGCAAAATACATGGAGAAACATTCACTAAAGAAGATACACAGATGGCAAATAAGCACAGGCATAGGGCAATGCAAATTAAAACTGTAATGAGATGTCTCAAGTTAAAATAAAAAAATAGTGACATCACGTATGGAGGAGGATGCAGAGAGAGGATTACGGATATATTCCTAGCGGGAACGTAAAACTATACCGTTATTCATGAAAATTGGCTATTTCTCAAAAAGTTAGGCATGAAGCTACCAAATAACCCAGCAACTGAACTCCTAGACCTTTGTCTTAGAAAAAGATACTTTCAATTGGTGAATGGTTAAATATAGTGTGATAGGCTCCTATGAAATGCTAGTCAGCAAAAAGAAAAAAAGAAGAACACTAACTATTGATACACACAGAGAATTGCAATAAGCAAAAAATGCCAATTCCAAAAGTTTACAGAATTTATGCTTTCATTTGTATTAAATTCTCATAATTATATGTACAGTGCACAGATTAATGGTTGCCAAAGGTTAAAGAGAGTGGGTTGGGAGGGAAGTGGATATGGCTATAAAACTGAAATATGAATCTTTGTGGCGATGGAAATAATTTGTATCCTGACTGTATCAATGTCAAGATTCAAGATATTATACTACTCTTACCAGAGTCTACTATTGTAGGAAACTGGTCAAAGGGTACACAGGATCTTCTGTATTCTTTCTCACAACTTTATGCCAACCTACAATTATCGGAAAATAAAGTTTAATTTCAAAATTACTAGACTTCAATTTATAGATTTAAAATTAAGTGAGCCCAAAACAGGATAAATACAAAGAACACCATGCAGGCACACCATAGTCAGCTATTTGACTGAACACAAGAGATTAAGAATTAAACCTTAAAAGATGCTAAGGGAGTGGGGATAGATGTTAAAAATACATTACCACAATATGAATTACAACTAACTTCTCGCCAGTAATAAAAGAGTTTGAAGAAAATGAAATGATATCTTTTAGGTGTTGAAAGAAAACAAACCTGTCAATACAGAATTCTGTATCTACCAAAAAGATATTTTAAAAAGGAAAGCAGAGTTCTGTCTTCTAGTAAAGTAGTGTGGTATGTAGAATTCTAAGGTGGGTCCCATGGTCTCTGGCACCTCATGTTACATCTTGCAGAATCCCATGCTTTTGAGTATTGGCTGAGGGAGACCTATAACTTGCTTCCAATCAGTTAGTTTGGCAAAAGTGTTGGGATGTCACTCTTGGAATTAGGTATAGGTATATGTATATATATACACACACACATTTTCTAGCATGCGTGAGAAGATGAGAGAGATTCCTCTTGCTTACCTCAAAATGCCATGTTGTGACCTGCCTATGAGGACCTTCTACAAGGCAGGAATGTGCCAGTGACTTCTAGAAAATGGAGACATCAAGGAAAAGAATTCTACCAGAAAAAGAATTTTACCAGCAATTATATGAGCTTGGAAGAGGATCCTGAATTCCAAAAAGAACTGTAGACCAGCCAAAACCTCAACTGCAATTTTGTGAGACCCTGAGCAGAGACAAAGCTAAGCCATACCCAGACTGTGACACACAGAAAGTGTGAGATAGTAAATCGTATTGTTTAAACTGCTAAATTGTGGTAATTTGTAACACAGCAATGGATAACTAATGCAGATGGAGAAACTTGACTGGAAACTAGATAGTGATATTTTATAAGTTAATATAACTTATTAATTTTGTGAGAGAGAGAGAGTGCAAGCAGGGGAGGGGCAGAAAGAGAGAGAGAGAGAGAGAGAGAGAATCCTAAGTATGGCCCCTGCTATCAACACAGAGCCTAATGCAGGACTTGATCCTACAAACCATGAGATTATAACCTGAACTGAAACCAAGAGTTGAATGCTCAACAGACTGAGCCACCAACGTGCCCTAGAAACTAGATGGTGTTTTAAGGCTTCTCTTTCTTATATAAGGATTTCAGATAATAATTATAAAACCTAGATAAAATAGTCTTGAAAATCACCAATAAACAAGTTAAATGTCTTTCAAAACACTGACATCTATAAGGATGTTCTCTAACCACAATAAACTTTAATTAGAGGAGCACCTGGGTGGCTCAGTTGGTTAGGTGTTCGACTTCGGCTCAGGTCATGATCTCATGGTTCATGGGTTTGAGCCCCACATCAGGCTCTGTGCTGACAGCCAGCTCAGAGCCTGGAGCCTGTTTCAGATTCTGTGTCTCCCTCTCTCTCTGACCAACCCCCCCGCTCATGCTTGCTCTCTCTCTCTCAGAAATAAATAAAAACATTAAAAAACATTTTAAAAATATTTAACTGGAAATTAATACTTGTAAGTCATTGAGAAAACCCCCTTATGCTTGGAAACTAAACAAATTATTTCTTTGATCCATGAGTCAAAGAATAAGTAATAATAATAATAAATAAATAATGAAATTAGAAAAGATTTTGAACTGAATGAGTTTAAGAATATAACATATCAAAAAATATGGGAGGCAATTTGCAGTGAAATTATACTCAAAATTCTTACATAAGAAAGAGAATATGTAAATTCATTATTTAGTTTCCAATCTTAAAAAGCTATAAAAGGAGGGTGAAGTTAAATCCTAATAAGGTGGAAAGATCATAGGAGATATCAATAAAATAAAAAACAAACAAGGACAGGCAAACATATAAAAAAATTAACAAAATAGACAATTAGTTTCTTAAAAAGATGAATAAAACTGATAAGCTCCTAGATACGGATCAAGGACACAGAAAAAAATATAAATAACCAATCTGTTATGAAAGAGAAGCTATCACTAAAGATTCTATACACATGAAAAGGATCATAAAAGAATCTTTGAATAGTGTAATGCCAATAAATGCAACATAGATGAGATAGATAAATATACTAAAATACAACTTAACAAAACATAAAAGATGAACTACAAAATCTGAATAGACTCATGTTTCTTAAATTGAATTTGTTATGAAAAACCTTTTCACACAGAAGTATCTAGGGCCTGGTGAATTCTATCAAATAAGATAAAGCGCTATTCTTCAAAGATGAAATAGCAATTCCACCCAAACTTATTCAAACAAAAAGAAGAGGATGAGACACTTACCTACTTATTTTATAACAACATTATTTTGATACCAAAACCTGACAAAAAATATATACACCAATATCCCTCATGAGCTTACGTGCAAACATAATCAGAAAATATAATACAGCAATACATGAAAAGGATAATACATTATGACTAAATGGAATTTAAGCAAGTTTGGTAACATTTGAAAGTCAATCAAAGTAATCCACCATATTTACAGAATAAAGAACAGAAGGTTGACTCAATAAATGCATAAAATTCTACTTTCATTCGTAATAATAACTCTTAGAAATTCACAATTCAAAGGAAAATTACTCAATCTGATAAAAGACAACTATGAAAAATCTAGAGCTAAAATCATACCTATCATTGAAATATTAAGCCATATTCCCATAAGTTCAAGAGCAAATTAAGGTTACCCATTCTCACCACTTCTGTTCAACATTTTCCTGGGGGTCCTAGCCAATTCAATAAGGCAAGAAAAAGAAATAAAATGCATAAAAATTGGAAATTAAAAACTAAAACTTCTCTATTTGCAATTTGTAATTGTTTATATAGAACATCATAGGGAATCAATGATGGAATCAAAGAAGGAATCTCCTCAAGAAAACTGTAAATTTAGGTCTCACAATTCAATAAGCAAGGTCAACATTGAATCATTACTTTTTCTATGTACTATTAGCAAACAATTGGAAAACATTTTTTTTTTTAATTTCAGTTACAGTAGTGTCAAAATGCTTAAGACACTTTGGAAAAATTTTAACCAAAAATAGATAAGAAACTCTCTTCTCAAGACTAAGTGTACAGAAAGAAAATTTAAAAGACTTAAGTAAATGATAACATATGTCCCATTTTCAGCTAAAAACACTTACTATTGTTAAGATGTCAGTCTTCCCCAATAATTCAACACAATCCAAATTATAATTCTTATGGGTTTTTTAAATAGAAATTTGCAAAAAATATCTAAAATGTATATGGAAATGCAAACAATCTGGAATAACCAAATCAATCTTCAAGAAGAATACAACTAGAAGACTTATACTAAGTAATTTAAGATCTACTATAATGCTATAGTCTTCAAGAGAGTGACATTTGCATAAGGGTAGACAAACCAAATAATGGAACAGAATGCAGTTCAGAAATAGAACCTTTTATATGGTTAATTAATTTTTGTCAAAGGTGCGAGGCAATTCAATGGAGAATGGAAACTCCATTTGACAAATGCACTGAAAATATCTATATAGAAAAAAAACCCTGCATTCTTACCTCATACTATATACAAAGTTAATTTGAGATAAATCACAGAACTAATCATAAGAGCCAGAAAGGTAAGTCTTCTTAAAAAAGAAACAAGAGAGAGAAAAAATCTTCAAGACCTTTCGAGGATACAGAAATCATGAACCATCAAAAAGAAAAAAAAGTAAATCGTACTTTACAAAATTAAAATAATTGAGTCATCAGATATTATTAAGAAAACAGGTAAGATACAGATGGGGAAAAATAGTGGTATGCATATATCTGATAAGTTCTTTCAGAATATTTAAGCTCAATAATGAAAAAAGAGTAAGAACAAAATGCACAGAAAACATGAACAAATACTTCACTTAAAAAAAGATATAGGGGGCTTCTGGGTGCCTCAGTTGTTAAGCATCTGACTTTGACTCAGGGAATGATCTCATGGTTTGTGATTTCGAGTCCCACATCAGGTGAGTTCATGCCTTGGTTTGGGTGAGCCCTGCTTCTCTCTCCCTCTCCCTCCCTTTCTCACCCTCTCTCTCTCTGCCACTTCTGATATTTTCTCTCTCTCTCTCTCTGCCCCTCACTCACTTGTGCCCTCTCTCTGGTGTCAATGCAGATTGCTACCACTACTTTAAAAGCTAAAAATTCAGCTATCCATTGATTCAGCCATTTCTCTCTTTGGTGTTTATACAAGAAAAATAAAATCAAATACCCACTAAAATTTTATAAGAATGTTCACAACAGGCTTATTCACAACTGCTAGAAACTTGAAACCACCCAAATGTCCATCAATCAGGAAATGAATTTTAAATTTATGGTTAATTTATAAAGTGAAATACTATTTGGCAATAAAAAAGAACAAACTATTGATAGGAATAATACAGGTGAACTTTATAGACATTAGAGTGAGCAAAAAACCCTACAGACACACACAAGATACACTGAATAACCTCATTTATATAAAGTGCAAGAAAGTAGAGGTAATCCATATTGACAGAGATTAGAAAATGATTGAATTGTTGGGGGGGAATTTACTCAAAGAGGGGGTATAAATAAATGTCCAGGAAAATCAAAATATCCCATATTTTGTTTGAGGTCGTTATTATATGATGGTACAAAATTACTCAAAATTAATTGAACTTAAGATCTGTAGAGTTTCTTGTTTGTAAATAGTATCTCAATAAAAAGGAGGCTAAGATAAGACTAAAATTTTAGTGAGCAATACTTTATACCTTTTTCAACATGATGTTTCATACCACTGGTTTGCTAATAGCCTGAGCATAATCTGTTCAGAATTGTTCACAATAACTGATAAAAATTTATTTTTCAAATTGACTCAACAATTCAATTTTATCTTCCAAACCTTTGTGTCTAATCTAAGGAGGTTGTCATTGTTTTTAGGAGGAGATGCAATATCAACTCTGCCTTCTTGGACTTCTTTTAACAGTATGATCTCCATTATAAGTTGGTTTCTTTGCCAGAAGTGTTACCAAGTTGCTTGTCCATTTTTGTCCAGGTCCATTTAGTTATACCTAGTTTGATCAGTGTCTTTGATCAAGTCTCACTAAAGTCTGACAGTTAGAGATCCCTGCCTGCTTCACTTAGGAACTTACTAAGGACCTCAATACTAGTCAGCATATTAAAAATAACTAATGCTTATTTTATTCTTACCAAGAATAAACATAAACAGGTGATCTACCTATATCCAATGGGCCATCTGTGTGTCCTCTGTCTTATCCTGTTCTAGCTTCTCATTACCCTGTTTTTGACTACTACTTATCATTTACGTCTCATGTCTCACTTCTCTGGCACTTTCTCTGACTCTTTACATCTGAGTTAGGTGCCTCAGGACCTTTGTACAAGGAAACAGGACATTGTAATTCATGATAATCCTTGGTGTCCACATACTAATTTGGAGAAATTACTTTTAACGCTGCTTAAAATCTTCCTTCATTATTTAGCCAAAAAAATAAATATCACTAAACATGTTCTGGTACTATTACAAACACAAGGATTCAATAGTGAAGCAAAGGGCCAAATAACCTCATGCTGTTGTGGCACTGAATTTCTGGTGGGGAAGGAGTATACAGGATAAGTAAACAGGAGAAAAATAAAGCAAGAGAGGATATGAAATATAAGGTGGGAGTGGGTTTGATGATAATATCTGGTGGTCAAGAATGGCCTCACTCAATGTGACCTTGAGCCAAGACCAGAAAGAGCCAACCGAATATCTATCAGAAGATTGTTCTAAGAAGAGAGATCATCTTTGCTGAGCATGCAAGGGCGGAAGGAGGGAGAGAAGTGGACAGGTTCAAGATCATTTTCAGAGTGTGAGTTCTTGGATCTTTCCTGTAGATGGACGGCATGTGAGGGAGAGCAGGAGGAAAGGAAGAGTAAGAGGTGACTCCCAGGTTTCTGCTTTCAGCTCATCAGTGAAAAGCTTTGGAGAGATGGGGAAGAAGGGGACGGTGTGGCATGCCAAGTCAAAGGGTTCACATTTGACATGATAAATTTGCACCATTTATAGTGGTCTCCATCTGAACTTTGAGGACATATGAGCTCAGAAAACATACTTAAATGGCTGTGGTGGATTGTCTATGCCGTGCCTATGCAGTGTGGCTTTGCGACACCACCCATCGAGAGGGGGGAGGCTATTTCTCCGCCACTTGAATGTAGGCTTAGATGTGTGACTTGCTTTGATCAAGTAGGGTGTTAGCAAATGTGATGCGAGCAGAGGCTTGGAAGGTTGTCTTGACAATACGATGCCCATCACCATGGGGACAAGCTAAGGCTAGCCCGCTAGAAGAAAAGAGCCATAAGGTCAAATTACTCCATGACCCCTGCTGACCTCACTCCCATCACCAAACACATGAGCGAAGTTACTTTCTACCATTCAGCCCTCTCAGAGCCAGCCTGGCCCAGAATGTGAGAACTTCAAAGTATGTTTGAATCACTAAATCATTTTGGCAAAACCTAATGGATACACTCGCCTCAGATCCAGAGATGGTGAATGGCCAAGTCAGGATTTGTGGTTTCCTTCCTTGTCCTAAATTCACTATTTCTCCATTATTCCACCACTTGTCCCTTCTATTATTAGCTCATAGAATCATAACCTGAAATATTCTGGGCCCATGATCTCCAAGCTGCTATCTTAAAGCAAGTGTTCATTAAAACCCACTCCTTTTGTTACTGTGCAATTTCTCTCTCTCTTTCTCTCTTTCCTTCCTGAAACAATGTTGCTGTAAAAGCAACCAACAGAAATCCAATTCAATCTCTAGGGAAATTTATAGCAAAAAAATCTTGCTATGCCAGTGCTTTTTCCATGACAATATGAAGCATATGGGATCTCAGAAGAAGCATCTATCACAATATGTTGCAGTGTAGTGCAGGAATTGGCATTTTTTCCAATTCCTCAAAGCATAGCTAAGAGCAAAATAAATGTAAAAGTATGAGGTCCAGGCTACCGCTGACATGCCTGTCTCTTTCAAAGCAGTCTACTGGCTTAAGGAAAAGAAATACAAGAAACAAAACAAAACAAAACAAAGACAAGTCTCAGAAGTCTCTGAGCTGAATCCCAAACCCAGAGCATATTCAAAATTGCAAATAGTGTTAAGGGATGTAGCCTCTGGAGGCCCAACAAGAACAGAGGGCAAAGTGCACTGTTCTGGGGCCCCAGATGGAATGGGAAAGAGACTACAGTAGTGCCCAGCCTGGCTTTAGAAGCGAGCATTCCTGACCTGTAGCCCTTACCTTCTTACTACATTACTAAATGACTTTGGACAAGTCCCATAATGACCCGTTAAGTCATTATTAAATATGAGCACTTTAGCAGAGGACTCTTTGTTTAGAGCAAGGGGTGAGTAAAAGGCAGTGTCCCAAGGGAAAGGGACACAAGACTATTAAGTTTGATGTGATGGAGTAAGAGATAAGGGAGGATCCGCTGGGCTACGGAGAATAGAAGGAACCGGGATATGCTTAGTCAGCCAGAGAACACCGGCAGCGTGTTGGTGCTTGGGGTTTCAATGCTGAAAGGAAGGATGACTATGGGGCATGGAGGGGACCTCACCACAGGTTATACCGTGTAGCGTAGATTTGCATCCAGTGCTATTAGCCTTGCTTCACCAGTGAGGAAATGGAGCCACAACATACGTGGCTCGCTCCAATCACATGGCCAGCGAGTGATGGAACTTAGATCTAAACACAAGCCTGTCTCTGAAGCCCCATGCTTTTATTACTTTAGTCTTCTTAGAACATGACTTAAAAGTAATGCCTACAAATGTATTCTGAAATATTACGGAAAGGCTAACATGGCAGCCTCTGGCAGAAAAAATAAAGTTTAGTTAATTAAAAAACACAATTTTAAGTGATGAAACAGAGTCTTTTCTTCTTGCTCCACTCAAATGAGTCTCATACAGGTTCTCTCTCCTCTTCTACTCTTGGTATCAAGAGTGGAAGACAAGGCAGTAGTGCCTGGGAGGGAGGAAAAGGCCCAGAATGTGAAAGGAAAAGGCCCAGAATGTGAAATCTAGCTTGGTCGTCTTACTTGTAAACAGCTCAGTAACCCAGTGAGCATGGTGCCTCACTGCTTCCCCGTGACCTGCGAGATCAATCTGGATGCTTCTGCAACAGGAGAGAAAATGCCCAGAAATGGCTCTAGGGTTTGGATATAATTTTAAAGAGAAGCCTGCTCCCAGTTTCTAAGTCACATAATCAAAATTCTATTCCTAACCTTTTCATTAATATTTGACATGAGATGAAATGGTTTAATTCCACTTATGTGCATGTGTTTTACATATCTGAAATTAAATTAAAATCAACAGAAACATTTTTTTGAAATGAGAAGACAATAAATCGAAGAGTCGCCCCAGCCAAAAATACCTTCTCAATTTGGAGCCCCCAGCGGGGAACACACATACAAGACAACCAATAGGGTAAAAACCATGCGTTGGTAACTGGAGGCCAATAAGGATATAAAGCATCTCCATTATGTGTTGGGATCAAGGTGGATGCTGGGAAGATGAGGAGGCAGGGGGTAGAGAGCTTGCGGGAGTTTCTGGGAAAAGGCAAGTATACAAATAGGGTGAGGTTAGAGGAACGTCCTAAGAAAAACTTTGCTAGAGAGTTAGGAGAGCTGCTGCTTTGCCACTTACCAGACTCTGTGACCTTAACCTTTAACTTTAACCTCCCAGAGCCTCAGTTTCTCCCTCCTGACAACATGGGAAACAGGTTTTCACTTGCTAAGGGAATTAGAGGCACAAGTAGGACGCTGTTTTCTGAACTCAACTCTTCAGAAGGATCCTCTGGAGAAGCTTCTCCAAATACAGATTCTCAGGCCCCTTTCTGAAGCTTCTGGGTCCTGAGACTGTGCTTTCAATAGTCTTTCCAGTGGCGACAAATTCAAGGACAGGGGTTGAGGCTTTGTCTCAACTCTTCCTGCCTCCACCCTGCCAAACACAGACACCAATGCACACCCACCATGGTCACTGTGCATCCACAGACAAAATATTTTTACTTATTCTTATCTGCAACTCTTCCCTTGGACTCGTAAACAAATTGCAAAAATAATAATAATACAGTGAATTGACTTACACTCTCGGCTCAGTTTCCCCAAATATTAATGTCTTACATAACCATAATACAAGGATCAAAATCAGGACAGCAACATCAAACAAATATTATTTGCAAACTGACAGACCTTATTTAAATGTTACCAGTTGTCCCACTAAAGTTCTTTTTCCAGTCCAGGATCTAAACCGGGTAAATTCAAATAAATTAAGCATGGTGTTCTTGCTGGGCAAATGCCTTATCCTGACAAGTGGCTGACAGTCCTTCTAAACAGATGCCTCATCCCCATTTCACATGGATGTTCTAGAGTGGCCATGACATGCCACGTGATCGTTATAATCAAGACATTGGGGTACATGTTGAGATAGTGATTTTGATGTTCTTGGCATATGGTATCAGGTTAAGTAGAAGCTCACGCAAAACAAAAAATCCATGTTCATCTGTAAGGAATCAAGACTGATGAAAAGCAGACAGAAGCTTTTGTAGAGAAGAGCTTGAGACTCTGACGCTTGCCCTTGCTTTTCCCTTGAGCAATGCTGTCCTCAGCCATAACTACCAGGCACGACCCTGCCTATCAGTCAAGGTCCATTAAATGAGATGATGCATGGAAAGGATTTTGCTCAATGAGCACACACAGAGGACTCCGTGAATATTGTTCATAAGGTGTGTTACACTTTCTGAAGCAACTCGAAAATTCTTTCAAGCCATGAAGTACGATAGTCTCAATTTCCAATCCCCTTCTGGTTATTTGAATGCCTCACATAGCCTGGAATACATCCTAATCTATTGTAGTGATCTGGGTCTTTCTTTATCTTACTGCCCCTACTAGATTGTAAATTCTGATCCTTCTACCCCTTAAGGATACTTCCCAGGCTTTATGCAGATCACAGATCATACTGCCAGGACCTGGCCTCCCAAATGCACTGGGACACCCAGGCGGCAGGCCCTCTGATTTAATTTATTACCAATACTCTAGGCTTTAACTTGTTATAAAGCATCTCTGTATGAAGTTCCAACTGTGCTTAATAGGGGTAAGCACGTGTTCAAAACTAACCTCATGAGAGGCATGTTCTTCTTCAGGAAGGAAAAAAGAAATGCCCCTATTCATGTGGCCTATTCGTGGAGAATAGGAGCAACATCTGTATTTTGGATACTGTAAATTGCCTTTAGGCAAAAAAGAGACAAAGAAAGTTGAAGGTGGTTGATGCTACTTCCTAGCACTTTGGTTCTTCAGATCTTCAAAGCACTTTACAGAAATCAACTAATGAACACTTCATCACACAGCACGCAGTCTCCCCCAGGAACTGGAAGCCTCAAGACTTCAATCCTATAGCCAGAGACTTGAAAGGGGCTGGGCGATTTGTAGTTAACAATTGCATTTATGACTGCACTTTCTAAAGGAAAGACAGTCAAATCTCATGCCTTCCACAAAGCACTAGATGTTTGTTGATTGACTGAATCAAACTGAGGGCAGATCATTAAGTGTATCAATTTCTCTGCCTTCCCACTTCCTCAGGGCATATATAATCAATAGGGCACAGGCCACATTTGCTCTAGAAAATTCTTTCCAATGCTGCATTAGGTCACTTAATGCAAAGCTTTTAGGGCCATGAGTCCCTTATAAAAATCTATGAAAATTATGTGCCTTGTCCCTAGGAAAATGCTAAGTGCACACACACCACTATAAAAGGTTTCATGAATTTCCAGAATCCTCTCTGAAACCTAGACTTAGACTCTGCTTCAGGTGTTGTTTGGAAGCAGCAGCTTAAAAAGGATCATCTATGTCTGGGTTTGGGAGACACTCTTTATTCTGCCAAGAATACTTTGGTTTCACCGGTTTGAAAGTAAAATTTAGAAGCGCAGTGGCCCTTTTTGAATTAGGCATCAGAAATATTCTAAAATGTTATATGATTATATTTCTTTCTGAAATTATTCAATGGAATGGTGTGCTTCCTGGTTGCAGCCATTTGCAATGACCTTAGGGACTTGTTTTTCTTCTTCTTAGGCTCATTTAATGACATATTCTCTCTCATATTTGGGAAAATAGGAAATGCACTGCCTGTCTTCTTAGCAGATGCGTAGTGACTAGGGAAGCCTTTCCTAAAAACTTCTTGGCAGCTCCGACAGCAACATTAAGTAAATCCTCCACAAATAGCCCCGACAGAGCTCAGCAAATCATGTTACGGAGCACTGACACCTCAACACCTAATTCCCAGCCTTACTGAAAATCAGGAAGGAAAACAGTTTGTAGGCCTCCCGGTGGAAGAAGAGTCCTAGTTTTTAGGAAAGTGAGTATTTTGAGGAGGAGGCTGGGAGTGGAGGAAGAAGATCAAAAGGAAGTTTGAAGCCACTGGGAAGTGGCCCTCCAAAACCAATTGCTTGCATTTCAATGATCAGCCTGGAAATTCAGAAGTCTAAGATTCCTTTGAAAAGACTGTGGTAGTGACAACAGCCCAAATCTCAAGGAAGCTCCCTTAGGGTTTGTTTACAGGAACACAATATTACTGACATCTGCACCAGGGGAAGAGTCCTCACTTCCTGTTGATGGTTTTTTTTTTGGGGGGGGGGAATTGTCAGGTTTGAGTAGGAGAAAGGATTCCAAGAATTAAAGCCAAGGATACAAGGGTTTGGTTTTCCACTCTTCTCACCAATTGATAGGCAAATTTGCACCTCCATCTGACAGGTGGACAGGTGGACAGGTGTCTGTCCTTAAGTGACTGAGCGCTCCAGCTGTTTCAGATATAACAGAAACTTAAGCGTTTGAGTCCATGGTCCTTGGCTCAAGTGCTCAGATAAGAAATAACAAGCCAAGAGGGCTTATCCCCTTCCAGAATTTCTTGTCAAGCATCTGGATTCTTTTCCTTTACCTATTGCTTTCTTTCCTGGCGGAAAGTTACCTGAATCCAAATGCTCTATCCAGCTATACTTGATCTTTTCATAACCAAAAGGATTAAGTAGCAAATATGTCCTACTCACCTGTCTGCCTTGCTCAGCCTTGGGGACCTTCCATCTCTGAAGCACAGTGAGGCTACAGGAAAAGGCTGCCACTGAGTTAAGTTTCTGCCCCATCCTGAACTTGACAGTTGTGAGGGCAGATCTGGGTTTGGATTCTGGCTCAGCCCCCTCCTGGTTTTCAAAGATAGGCAGCTCAACTTCTTTGGTACTCAGTTACTTCATTTATAAATGGGGCTGCCAGAATTCAACTATATGCCAATACATTCTGTCTTATTCCATAAATGATTTGCAGTGAGCAACACACTCCCACATCACCACATATACAAACATATGTTAAACTACAAAAGAAGAAGAAGGAGGAGGAGGAGGAGGAGGAGGAGGAGGAGGAGGAGAAGGAGGAGAAAACTAAAATGAAGAATACGGGAGATCTAATAAAATATACTTTTCCTTAAAAATTATATATACTCATTTTTAAACCTGAGGTTTTTGAATATATTTATGTTTTAGAAATTACATTTTTAAAACTTCAGAGCAAATGTATAGAGGTTGAGTAAAGCACAAGATATGAGTTTTTCGATTTATTTTTCAATTTCAATACCTTCCTGTCCTAGAACATGGAAGTTGAGATATCATTGGTCTGGTTCTACTGCACGATGGTGACATTCAAGTCAAGGTAACAGAGAGGGGCAGGGGCTGGTTGATGTCCACCTTAACCTCACTAATAGCAGATTG